>OY757915.1:93993335-93995835 GCA_963585895.1 Sepioteuthis lessoniana | reverse complement strand
TAAAGGGATATTAAGATGTTAAGTTTCTTGACATCCATCCATCATCTGTCTGATGATTGTGTTTAAAAATGAATGAAACTTTTAGTCGCGGGTGAAATAATCATTATAGTATATATGCCCTTCCGTTACCAGAATGCAACAATTATACAGCGGAATACAGCGAATCTTCTTTCTTCAAGGTTGGTTATCGTACGAAGGCTAAATAGCTTAGTCTACCTTATTTATCTATTCTTTGTAGTGGTGGTAGTGGGGTATGGATTCATTTTTCTCAAGAGTCTTAGCGTGAGTTGAATCACAAACGGCCACATCCAGAACTTGAACCTAGCTCGTTTACTCCATATCTTAAGACTATAATAGTTACGCTACGCACAATGTTTTATATATATATATATATAGAGAGAGAGAGAGAGAGATGTTGTATAACCACATAATACATATGTATGCAGAAACATAACGACGCAATGAAGACGAGCGGACACAGGTCTTTAGAAAAATATACCTCTCACTTTATTTGAAAGGGTTCGAAAGGGTTACTAAAGGTTTTACTGCGTGAGAGGTGAGTTGGAGGCTGAACAGAACTGCTACATATTGACCACCACTCTTATGGGCATAACAGCGTTTCTTTCCCGTTCTCCTGGGTTGCTCAACCGGGTGGGGGGCCTGGCGGCTCTGTCTCTCTGGGACATGTTTCTTATTCCAGCATATTCTCTCCAACTAACTTGAACTTCCTGTCGCCTTGGTTATATAATAATTTGACGTCCACTCTTCTTCCTGCGAGCGTCACAATTTCGAACTCAATTCAACCCCTCGACAGTCAAGGTTATATCCTGATATTCCTCGACCGGATGCACCTGTTATTTACACTGGTGCATTTCCTATTTTGACAGCTTGGCCGGGTCGGAGATCAAAATACAACAGAGAGAGAGAGAGAGAGAGAGAGAGAGAGGGAGAGAGAGAGAGAGAGAGAGAATCGTTTGTGGTCTTATGAGTATCTTATAAAGTGGACACGGCGAATCGAGTTCAGTTCCTTAACGAAGCTGTTTGCATTTCGCATAGCGCCTATATCCTTATGAAAAGTTTGAATCCAATTATTCGGCCTCGAGCGTTTTTTTAAACTTTGGCATGGCAACCAATCTAGAAGAAGGAAAACTCCAAGTTCAAACCTGTTAGATTCAGCTATATGATTTGGTTTGGGAAGGTTTTGGTTTGGTTATATAGCACATCAACCATTGTTGGTTATTTAATGCCAAATCCTTCTTTGATATACATATTAAATTCATGATTTGTAAACACCTTTTGTGGATACACTTAATTATATGATCAAACAGTACTATATCTAACAATAAAATTTAGCATAAGTCAACAAAGTTAATGGTTCCAAGTATTGCTATGTATCAATAACTATTAAATTAAACTCCAGTCATTTACATATATTTATGTGATCAAACAGTTCTACTTCTAACAATTCAATTTAGCAAAAGTCATATGTTTGCTCTCAATTCAAATCTCAAACAGTCCTATTTTACGCTTAGATAGGAACCTATCAGGTGCTACCACTCCGGGCCAGAGTGGACCTGGGAGCGATGACAATGAAGGGGTACTTTGCCTTCCCCAAAACTCCAGCATTACTAGATCCTCACCATCTGATTGTTTAGTATCATATACAGGATACTCGTTGGGTGAGGGGTTACCCCGCCGCAGAGATGCAGTCGTTGTATTCTACTGCTCCAGCTGAATGGGGTATCAGCTAAATGAATGTGCCGAGGGGCTTTGATAAACATACACATACACACACACACACACACATATATATATATATATATATATATATATATATATATATATATATATATATATATATATATATATATAGTGGGAAATGTGTAAATGAATGAATAAAACACCGATCTACAAATTAATAAATTTTATTTTCTTAAATTTAATGAAAACTTTGTTGAAAAAACAGAAGTTTCAACATCTTTTCTTGTAAGAAAAGACAATATTAATTAGGACGTATATATCCTAAGATAGAAAGTGAAGTCCATAAATAAAATTTTGCAGTTTATAATTTGTGGGGTTACTGTTGTTTGGTGGGAATATTTTTGGTCCCACATTTTGTGGTGGTATATTTGCTTGATAGTTTGTTCCCCCACAATTTATATTGGCTCATTATTGAAAAGCAAATGAAGTACACGATGTGAAACGATGCGGACAAAAGAACATTCAAAACAAAGCAGTACAAACAAAATTAAATTTATATATCAACAAATATATGAAAATGGAAACATTACAAATATGCTAATATAGTCTGTTGAATATTCCTCTGTGTGTGTGCGTGTGTGTATGTGTAACTAACAAGAATATTATGGAAAAAGACTAAATATTGAAAGTATCCTGTAGACTATAAAATGTATGTAAACTAAGTATTTTATGTAAGGTATCGATATGTAGAAATATACCAACGAGTCCTTGGAGGAACATGTCTTCTCCCCTGTTGGTT
>OY757915.1:93968335-93990835 GCA_963585895.1 Sepioteuthis lessoniana | reverse complement strand
TGTGTTTATGTGAGAAAGATTGTATGTGTGAAAGAGTATGCACGGTGCGCGTGTGTTCGTGTATGTGTAAGAGAATGAGACAGAGAGAGAGAGAGAGAGAGAGAGAGAGAGAGAGAGAGAGTAGGAAAGTAGGAGAGGAGAAGGAAGAGGAAAAGATAGAAGAATGTGGGATTCGCACAATAAATAAATAAATAGATAAAAATAAAAGTACTTATTGCAGAGCCGTGAAGGTATTTTTTGCAAACGTTTGGGGTGCAAAAAGCACAAGATGCTTATCAAAACATAAAAATAAAATAAAACAGAATTTAGAAAAAAAGAAAATAAAAAAACGAAAAAGAAAAAGAAAAGAAAACAAAAACAAAATCAACAAAGAAACAAATTTGACAAAAACAAACAAACAAAATAAAGACGAATAAAAATGCAAAAACAAAACAATCGAAAAACGAACAAACACACAAACAAACACACAAAAAACAAGTTGCTGCTTATCTATCGGGAAAAGGTACACTATTAATAAATAATGGCTACCGCTGGCTTTAGAAAGATGAGAAAGAAGATGAAGAAATGGATAAGAAAAAGAAAGATTTAAAAAAAAGAGGAAAAAGCTTAATGGGTCAGAAAGAGCAAACAGTTAATTTAGATGTTAAAGTAGGAAGAGTAATCAATTGAGAAAAAACTTATGATTAATAAATAACCCCATATAGATTTAAAGAGAACGAAGTAGGAAAAAAAAGTAAAAGAAGAAAAAGCAAAAAGTAAAGAGAGAGAGAGAGAGAGAGAGAGAGAGAGAGAGAGAGAGAGAGTGAGAAAGTGCATTTAATATTCAAGAAAGAGCAGAAAGTTAGCATCAAACAACAAAAAGCAGAACGAAATTTTTGACCAATCATCACTAATAATAATAATAATAATAATGATAATTTGGTACAGAAGGAGTACAAGGCGAGACATGACTGGGCGGGCAAGGTGATCCACTGGGAAATGTGCAAGAAATTTAAATTTGACCATGCCAATAAATGGTATATGCACAACCCAGCACCTGTCCTAGAAAATGACACACACAAACTCCTATGGGACTTTGATATACAAACGGATCACCTAATCTCGGTCAGAAGACCAAACCTTAATCAACAACAAAAAAAAAAAAAAAAGAAAAGCTGCAAAATTGTCGACTTTGCTGTTCTGGCTGACCACAGAATAAAACTGAAAGAATGTGAAAAGAGAGATAAGTACCTCGACGTTGCTAGAGAATTGAAAAAACTATGGAATATGAAGGTGACAATTATACCAATTGTGATTGGTGCTTTTGGCACGGTAACTAAAGGATTATTAAAGGGACTGGAAGATTTGGAAGTTGGCGGCCGAGTGGATGGTTTGGTTTGGTTTGGTTTCTTTGTTTAATGGCATATCAACCTTTGTAGGTTATTTAATGCCAAAGCTATTCTCCTAGAAGAATATAAGTGCTACTATTTAACCCATCGCTGGGAGGATAAGGGGGTTCATACCTTTCCCAAGGGTATTTGCCCGAAAGTGAACGTAATAGCGCGACTGGAGTACGAACTCGCTTACTACGATTCCGCAGTCCATCGCTTTAACCATTATACCACGAGGACACCCCCACGTGACCGAGTGGAGACCATTAAAACAACAGCATTTTTTTAAACGGCCAGAATACTGAGAAGAGTACTGGAGACTTAAGGAGACTTGCTGTTGTTCAAACTCCAGCAAAAGACCATTAGCTTACGCTTATGTGAAAAACTCTAATGAGTAAAAATAATAATAATAATAATTCGAGAACCAGGGGAATAGTAAATTTTACCGTTCCGGCTGATCACTGGGTAAAACTGAAGGAAAGCGAAAAGAGAGATAAGTACGTGGACCTTGTTAGAGAACGAAAAAAAACTATGGAACTTGAAAGTGACTGTGATACCAATTGCAGTTGGTTTCTTTGGAATGGTCTGCAACAGACAGAGAAAGAGACTGGGGGAACTGGTGATCAGAGAAAAAAATCGAGGTTGTCCTGACAATAGCTCTTTTGAGATCGGCTTGGAATACTGGGGTAAGTCCTGGAGAGTTATGAGGATTTGCTGTCACTCGAACTTCAGTTAAAGCCACCAGTTGTAATTGGTGTGAGAATTTTGAAAGAGTCTTATAATAATAATAATAATAATAATAATAACAGAAGTAGCAGTAGTGGTAAATAGAGCTTTTGGAACATTTATCCAAGTACCAGGAAAAAGAGATTTGGTGAATAAGAAATCAGAAGAAGAATCGAGACTATTCAGACCACAATACTGCTGGTCTAAGAGACTTGCTGTCACTCAAACTCAATGGGAAAAAACTTTCAGTTAATATTTGTGTGAAAGAAACTCCCAAGCATAAAAATGGTAAGTGATTGGCGAAAGAACACGAAAACACGGTTGTCAAAAGAATAAAACAGCTACAAGAGAAATTGAACCTTCAAGATGAAAACAAAATGCAGGTTGCCTTACTTATTAAAACATCCAAGAAATTATAGCACAAAGCCAAAGAAAAATGTATAAAAATCCTATTTGAGCTATGGTACCCCCCCATCTACGAGGTCCATACTGAGTCTATAACTGAGCAACAGATACAAGCCTAAAAAAACTCATCAGTGGATGAGAAGCCCTTGGCTAAAAGTCGAAACGGATGGTTTCATGATGTGAGTTTGGTATGGTTTGGTGTCTGTTTAATGGTATATCAAACTTTGTAGGTTATTTAATGCCAAAGCCATTCTCCTAGAAGAACATTAGTGGTACTAACTAACCCATAGCTGGGAGGATAAAGTTGTTCCTGATTCTCAGTCGGTTAAAAACTGACTGGCGGACCATTTTCATAAATCATCACGTGTGACTGTTTCTCGCACTCACAGTGAGAGTTCTCGTGGTTGACTTCTTGTTGTCCGTCACATAGCCGGACACCATGTTCACTGGTAGTGGGAGGCGCCCACTTCATTACAAGTTGTATATAATTTTGCAGTATGACTGCTTGGTTTGATTTGGTTTAGTTTCTTTGTTTAATGGCATATTAACCTTTGTAGGTTATTTAATGCCAAGGCCGTTCTCCTTGAAGAACAGTAGTGGTACTATCTAACCCATAGCTGGGAGAATAAAGGGGTTCATACCTTACCCAAGGGTATTTGCCCGAAAGTGAACTTAGTAGCGCGACTGGAGTACGAACTCGCTTACTACGATTCCGCAATCAATCACTTTAACCATTACACCACGAGGACACCCCACCTCATGATGTCAGCTCAAAACGAAAGTTCATTTACAAAAAACAAAACTAAATTTTAAAAAAAGGCAAAAAAAGCAAAAAAAAAAAAAAAAGCAAAAGTAAAACGAAACCAAAAAACAAATGACTATCAGCTAAGCATACTTTCAAATGGCGCTGATCCTAGAAGCCGACAACGTGGTGATAAAATTGAAACAATCGATCTTATTGTTGCAGAATGTTCTGTCCTCGCTGAATATAACTGAAACAATAGAACTAGACCATCTACAAACATCACAACTGGGGTGATTATCATCCTCAACCAGTTACAGAGGTAAAAGATGTTACGATCTTGTGAGATTAGCCAATATACACTGTTTGAAATATAAATGCAAACAGACCTGACATTACAGTGAAAGATTTTAAAAATAAAACGCGTCTTCTGATCGATATGTTTGTCCTAGATGACAGAAATGTTGCTCTGAAAGAATTTGGAAAACTTTTTGAATATAATGACGTTGAAGAGGAAATTGATAGAATGTAGTAACTGAAAAAAAAGTACCAGTGGTTGTTGGAGCACTAGACAACTAAAAAAGAGAGCTGACGAATTTATCTAATGCATTCCTGGAAAGCCTATCATATGCAAAAGGCAGAAAATTTCCCTCACTTCCACTTCCCGTTCTAATAAACAAACGCAATCCAAATAATTGTAGGAATCTGTGTATAACACACACACACACACGCACACACACATATCTATCTATCTATCTATCTATCTATCTATCAAACGACGAATGCATTGGTGTGAAACCTCAGTTACCAAGCGCCGTTGACTCTCTGTTATAACTTTATTATATGCACTCTATCAATGATATTGACCACTCTTTATTCATGAATATACTAAATTATATATATATATCTATATATATATATATAAATTTAATTCTTATATGGATAATATATATAATATCTAAGCTGTCATCACTTGCATAACAAGGTCACTTGCCTTATGTCTGTGGATGAGATCCGGGTGGTTACTTAAAGAAACCAAAGAAAAGGACAATAATAATCAGCCACTACACTATTAAAATCAACTGGTATATTTTGAAGGGCTTGGAGATCTGAGGAGACATGCTGTCACTCAGACTTCAGTGAAGTACCACCAGTTAACAATAATAAAAGGACTTGTCAATTTGTGGACTTCACCATTGCAGTAGAACATAGATTAAAAGTAAAGCAACCCACTGGAAAATACCTAGATCTTGCCAGAAAGCTAAAAAAAAATAATGGCATATGAAGGCCACAGTGATCCCAATCATAGTTGGAGTCCTCGGAGCTATCCTGAAGAACCTGAAAAAGAGTAGAAGAAATGTATACCCGGGGAAGAGTTGAGACCACTGAGACCACAACATTGCTAAGATCGGCTTGAATACTTTGTAGAATTCTTGAAAGATGATGAGACTTATCACACGGAATTCAATAAAAACCACCAGTTACTCCTGGTGTGAAAAACTTGTTAAGAATTAATAATAAAAAAAAATGATAATAGTCCCCCAAAAGCTTGGAAAGTGTTGGAAATACGAGGGCGAATCAAGGCCATCTAAAGCACAGCATTGTTAAGATCGGCCATTGTACTGGGAGGAGTTCTGGAGACCTGAGAAGACTTACTGTTATTCAGACTCCAGTGAAAAATCATCACCTAACGCTGACGAGAAAAACTCGCCAGAATAACTATAATAATAATGATAAAAATAATAATGTAAATGGTAAGTACCAAAAAGAGTATAAGACTAGACATGACTCCTTGAGGAGGTGCCCGTGGTGTAATGGTTATCGTCGTAGGAAATGGACACGGTGACACGAGTTCAAATCCTGGACGAAACTGATTGCATTTCACGTAGCACTAATACCCTTGGGAAAGGTATGAATCCAATTATTTTCCTTCCAGCTATAGGTAAATAGTAGGGCAGACTGGGTTCTTCAGCCTTGGTGAGGCAACTAGTCTAGGAGAAGGAAAACTCTGAATTCAAACCTGTTAAACTCCGCTTAAAAACTGACCTTGTGTAATATACTGCCCGAGCGGAGGGGTTGGTAAATGTGATTAGACTAGACATGACTGGGTGGGCAAGGTGGTCAACTGGGAATAGTGCAAGAAGATTTAAATTTATCTTACGAACAAATGGTATATAAACAAGCCAGAATCTGAACTAAAAATTAGACACACAAAATTCTTTGGGATTTTGAGATACAAAACGATCCCCAAATCTCACCAAGACGACCAGACCAGATGATAAGCCCCCACCAAAAAACCCCCACCAAAAACAACCCAAAGAAAATAAAGAGAACCTGTCTAATAGTGGACTTTGCCGTCCTTGCTGACCACAGGGTAAAACTGAAAGAAAGCAGAAAGAGAGATAAGTATCTGGACCTTGCTATGGAACTTGAAAGTGGCGGTGATACCGATTGTGCACTCGTTACAGTCACCAAAGGATTGTTAAAGGAACTGGGGGACTTGGAAATAAGAGAACGAGTAGGGACAATCTAAACTACAGCCTTGTTGAGATCGGCCAGAATACTGAGTCCTGGAGACTTGAGTAGACTTGCTGTCACTCAGACTCCAGTGAAAAACCATCTGCCAACGCTGACGAGAAAAACTCGAAAGAAGTAGAATAATAATAATAATAATAATAATCATTATGATAATAATTACTGCATAGTTTGGAACAAGCCGCGGCAGGCATTGGCCTCCGTGTCAATGCACACAAAACTGAATATATAGGCTTTAATCAAGCAGGCGACATTTCCACACTAGAGGGAACCTCTCTGAAACTGGTAGACAAATTTACCTACCCAGGAAGCAGTGTCTCATCAACCGAAAAAGACATCGACACACGGCTAACGAAGGCATGGACAGCTATCGATAAGCTATCGATCATATGGAAATCAAACCTGACCGATAAAATGAAACGCAGTTTCTTCCAGGCAGTGGTCGTGTTGATACTGAAGTATGGATGCACCACTTGGACGCTAACAAAACGGCTGGAGAAGAAGCTAGACGGCAATTACACAAGAATGTTGCGAGCAACACTTATTCAAATAAATCCTGGCGGCAACACCCTACAAGGCACCAACTATACGGCCACCAACTATACGGCCACCTGCTTCCCATCACGAAAACTATCCAAGTTAGACGAACCAGACACGCAGGTCACTGTTGGAGAAGCAGAGACGAGCTTATAAGTGATGTACTCCTATGGACCCCCACATATGGCCGAGCAAAAGCAGGACGACCAGCTCGAACATACGCACAGCTGCTATGTGAAGATACGGGATGTAGCCCTGAAGACCTGCCAGAGGCGATGAACGATAGGGAAAAGTGGCGAGAGAGGGTCAGGGATATCCGTCCTAGCGGCACGACATGATGATGATGATAATGAATAAAATGGACAAGGAAGGAATTCAGACCAAAGATCAAAGAAATTGATAACAATGCACACGTCCTGACACCGAGAGATGACATAGATTCGATATGATTAGAAAAGAAGGAGGAAGAGGACTCGCCAGCTTTGAGGATTGTCTAGATGCAGCAATTCAAAGACCCGAAGAATATACAAAAAAAAAAAAATAGAAAAAATAGAAATAAAATAAAAAGCAAAGAAAGAGTAGTTACAGCTGATAATAAAACACTATCAACAGAAATAACAACGACAAATAGAAAAATTAAAGTAAAAAAAAATCAAGGAAACAAAAGTGGAAGAAAAACAACTGTACGGATACTTCAAGCGACAAACTAAGGAAATTGCATACTAGATGAACTAGATATGGCTAAGAAAGGAGAAACCTGAAGAGAGAAAATGGATCTCTTTAACTCGCAGCACAAAATAATGGCATAAGAACCAACTATTTCTGAGCAAAAATTATTTATATATAAGAATAGTAAGTGTACATTGTGTAGTGATAGAGATTAAACAGTTGATCACATAAGTGAATGCGGCAGATTCGCATGAAAAGAATACAAGGCTTGGCATGACTGGGGGGAAAGAGTGATTCACTGAGAATTGTGCAAAAGATTGAATATTGAACATAGTCCCAAATAGAATATGTACAAACTAGAATCTGTCGTAGAAAATTAAGCCCATAAAAAATCTCTGGGACTTTGAGATACGAACGGATCATCAAATCTCTGCAGAGTATTACAGAGTAATTAAAAAAATCCTGATATCCTTTGTGATGTAACGGGAGTTTAAAAAAAAATGATAGCCTTTGCAATGTACAAGGTGTTTTAGAAAAACTGATATCCTCTAAGATGTAAAGGGTGTTTCAGAAAAATTGATTTCTTGTGAGATGTGCAAGGAGTTTCAGAAAAATTGACACAATTTCGTAATCTAACTCAGCGAATTTAGCAAACTGGCATAAAAGGAAAACAAGAGTGGGAAATGTGATCCATTGGGAATTGTGTGAGGGACTGATATTTGATCATGTTGAAAAATTGTATATGCACAATGTCCGAGAAAATGAGGCGCATGAAATTCCCTGAGACTTTGATATACAAATATATCACCCAATCCCGGACATAAGACCAGAACTAGTGTTAATTAACAGGAAAAAAAAAGAACTTATCATCTTGAGAATTCTTCAGTTCCAGCGAGTCACAGGGTGAAGATAAGAGAAAACAAAAAGATAGGCAAGTACTTGCTAGAGGGCTGAAAAAGCTGGAGAACATGAACGTGATAGTGATTCTAATTAAAGTTGGTGTACTTGAAACAGTCCTCAAAAACTTGAGGAATTGGAAATCAGAAGAAGAATCGAGACCATTGATTAGAATATTCAGAAGAGTCCTGGAGACTGGAGAAGACATGCTGTAACTCAGACTTCTATAAAAAACGACCGGATAAAACCGGTGTGGAATCCTCACAAGGAAAAAACTAATCATAGTTGTTGTAGTAGCTGCAGCAGCTGTATTCTTAATAGAAGTTGTTGTTATTATAATAACAGTAATAATAGAAAAGTCGTTGAGAGGAACGAGCTGTATAAACGTCATGTTTAGTAGACCAGCGAGCACCGCCAGTACAGACGTGACTAATGCTCTTAAACAAAGAGCAATGACTCCATGTTGAGAGAAAAATCTACATGAAGTCACGGAATCGGATTCCTCGTGAAGCCGGAAAGAATGGAAAAAAATCCGAAGAAACAGAAGCACGAAGTTTGGCTCTGATACAACGAAAGAAAAAAAGAAATAATGAAATGTATAAAATTAATAAAAATGGGAAAATCCTAGCAACTGTTTTTTTTTCATCCTCATTAATTTTTAATTGAAGAATTAGGGCTAGGCTTTTGTAAGAGATGTATGTGTAATCCTTTTCTTCAACCATATCTCATATTTTATTTCTAGTTTTATCTTGTTTATTTTCCCCCTTTTCGCCTTATCTTTTTTTTTTTTTATTTCTCTTCTACAGCGTTATTTTTTTTTTATTCTTTTCCCAAATTTAAAAAAATTTCTTTTTTCTTCGTTTCACCTTTCTTTTACCTTCTTTCTTTTAATGAGTCTGTTTTTACTTCTTTTACAGTTTTCTTTCCATTTTTTCTTTACGCCTTATCTTTTTTTCATTGTTTTTCATTTATTGCGTCTATTTTTTCTTCTCTTATAGTATTTCTTTCATTTCTTTTTCCGCCTTAATTTTTTTTCCATTGTTTTTCATTTACTACGTCTATTTTTTTTCTACTTTTGCAGTCTTCTTTCCATTTCTTCTTTTCCTCTTTTTGCCTTATCTTTTCCCCTGTTTCTTCCTCTATTAAATCGATTTTTTCTTTTTCTTCCGTTTTCTTTCAATTTTTCTTTTCGCCTTATCTTTTTCCCCTGGTTCTTCTATTACATCGATTTTTTCTTCTTCAGTTTTCTTTTAATTTCTTCTTTTCGCCTTTTCTTTTTTTAAAAAAAAATCTCCGCCTTTTCTTTTTTTTTTTTAAATTCTCCCTCTTTTTTTAAAAATCTCCTTCTTTTCGCCGTTTCTTTTCCATTATCAACAACTGCGTATATTATCTCCCAAGTTTTTTTCTCGTTTCTTTTTTTTATAATTTCACCTTATCTTTCTCTTTTTTTTCTTTTACTGTCTCTAATCTTCTTCATTTTCTACCTTTTCTTCTTTACCTCGTTTTCCTTCTGTTTTCTTATTTCCGCCTTATCTTCTACCTTCTTCATTCTTCTATTGAATCTAATTTTCTTCTTTCCCAATTTTCCTTCAGTTTATTTTTTCTTCTTTTCGCCATACTTTTTCTTGATGTTTTACTGCGTCTGTTTACCGCCCTCACCGATTTTCTCTTAGTTTCTTTTTTCTTTCGCCATTGCATCTTCTTCTTCTTCTTCTTCTTCTTCTTCTTCTTCTTCTTCTTCTTCTAGGTATATTATATTCTAGACGATTTGTTCGTCTTTTTTCGTACTCCAATGGAGTTGACAAAGATTGTATTTAGAAAATATTGATTGAGCTTCATCGTATTGTTGTTCCACGTGAGATTATGTGTGAGAATATGAATATGAAGGCACTTAAAAATGATAAGGCCTACATATTTAGCTCTGATGCATCTAAATAACCGTGGGTTGGTTGGTTTGTTGGTTGTTTGGGTTTTATGGCATATAAACTTTTGTAGGTTATTTAACGCCAAATCCATTTTTATGAAAACAATTCTATTTCAAACAATCCGATTTAGCATAAATACGCAGTTTAAATGTAATTACAGTTTAATTGTGAAAAACATTTCTATTTCAAGCTATTCAGTTTAGTCAACCAGTTCTAATTCGGCTAATTCAGTTTAGTATAAACACAGATTTTGTTTACACACAGTTTGATGTCAAAACAGTTCTATATTAAACAATGCAGTTTTGTGTAATTACAGTTTCAATGTCAGAAACAGTTCCATTTCAAATAATTCAGTTTAGCATAAGCATGCAGTAAAAATTTAAGTACACAGTTTATTTTTTAGTCAAAAAGTTCTAATTCAGATATCACTTTAGTATAAGCACAGGTTTTATTTGCACACAGTTAAATGTCAAAACAGTTCTATATTAAACAAATCAGTTTAGTATAAGTACATTTTGAAAGTCAAAAGCAGTTCCATTTCAAATAATTCAGTTTAGCATAAGCATGCAGTTTAAATGTTAGTACGGTTTAATTGAAAAAAAAACATTTCTATTTCAAGCTATTCAGTTTAGTCAAACAGTTCTAATTCAAACAATTCAGTTTAGCATAAATATGCAGTTAGTTCTATTTAACCCATAGATAGGGCTCTATCAGGTGTTACAATTCCGGGCCAGAGTGGACCTGGGAGCAATGGCAATGAAGGGTTGCTCCGCATTCCCCAAAGCACTAGCATCACTGGAACCTCACTATCAGATTGTTTAGTGTTATATCCAAGACACTCGTTGGGGGAGTTTTATCCCCCCTGCAGAGGTGCAATCGGTGTATTCTACAGCCCCAATATATACAATATATAACCGTGTGTGTGTGTACTTGTGCGTACCAATAATTTTTACAAAAAATCCAGGACTCTGAGCACTATATATATATATATATATATATATATATATATATATATATAACAGTTTTGCACATATCACCCAGACGGAAATATTAATGAAGAGAGTCCCCGTTGGATTGTGGCTAACCTGCTGGACAGAGACATGTTAATAAACGAGTTCGAACTCCAGTCGTGCTATTTTGTTCAATGCCGTACTAATATTCTTTAGAAAGGTATGAAGTCCTTTATCTACCCAGCTATTTATTAAATAGTACTATTATTGCTCGACAAAGGTGGCTTTGGCATCAAATACTCCAAGAGGATTGATATGCAATCGAACATGAGCAGAGATAGATAGATAGATAGATAGATAGATAGTACTTTTTGCCTTTTTAATTTACCCACCTTCCGATGATAATAAGTACGAAGGCCAGTGGCGTGATTGACTGTATTCTGGACGGCGACATCTTTGTAAGCGAGTTAGAATTATAGTTATACTATTAATTCATTTTGGGACTCATCCTCTTGGAAAAGGAATCAATTCTCTTATCCCAGTACTAGTTATGGGTTAAAAAGCATCTCTACTGTTCTTCAAGGAGGGATTAGGCATTAAGTAACTCATGAAGGTTGATATGCCTTTAGATAAAGAAATCAAGCCAAAACGATTATAACATGATTTTTCATATACGACGAATACAGATAAAATAATTCATTTTTTGAATTTTATAGCGAAATGGTTTATATTGTCATTAGCCACATTAACTTTAGCACGAAGCTGTGTTGGTAAAACCATTCATTGGACTTTTCAGGTAATCCTCATTTGATGATTTTAATCACTCTTCTACTTGCTTCCCGATATTGGTTTAGTTGGGTTTTATTTGTTTTTTATGGCACATCAACCATTGTAGGTCATTAATATCAAATCCATATACATATCCATTCTAGTATACGTACGCAGTTTAAATGTCAAAACTGTCCCATCTCAAACAATTCAGTTTAGCATAAGTACACAGTTTGAGTTCGAGTCTCATTGGGTGCCCCTTTCATATGGCCTTGTGCCACATCTAAGTAAAAAGCTTAGTAAATTTCCACAGTTTAGTTCTATTTGACCCATAGATAGGATCCTAACGTTTATGGATCTATTCCACCCAGAAAACTAGATCAGAAACCTATACATAACTACCCTATCCACACCCTCGTGGAGGTGCCCGTGGTGTAATGGTTATCGTCGTAGGAAATGGACACGCCGACACGAGTTCAAATCCTGGACGAGACCGGTTGCATTTCACATAGCACTAATACCCTTGGGAAAGGTATGAATCCAATTATTCTCCCTCCAGCTATGGTAGGGCAGACTATTATCTTCAGCCTTGGTGAGACAACTAGTCTGGGAGAAGGAAAACTCTGAATTCAAACCTGTTAAGATCCGCTTAAAAATTGACCTTGTGTCGTATCCTGCTCGAGCGGGGGGGGTTGGTCAGAATGATATCCAAACCCTCGTCAAGAATATAGTCACTAGCAATTTCAAGGACATCAAATTGCGTTTACAAACTCCCAATTTTTCTCCCGTTTTATTTTTCATAGGGATGAACCTGATAATTTTAGAAGTCAGTTTTGATGGCTCCGAAATCTAAGTTGTTCCTTGTTCTCAGTCGTTTAAAAACCGACTGACGGACCCTTTTCATAAATCTTCACGTATGACTGTTTCTTGCACTCACAGTGAGAGTTCTAATGATTGTCAACCTCTTGTTGTCTGTCACATAGCCGGACACCATGTTCACTGGTAGTGGGAGGCGCCCACTTCATTACAAGTTGTATATAACTTTGCAGTATGACTGCTTGGTTTGATTTGGTTTGGTTTCTTTGTTTAATGGTATATAAACCTTTGTAGGTTATTTAATGCCAAAACTATTCTCCGAGAAGAACAGTAGTGGTACTATTTAACCCATCGCTGGGAGGATAAGGGGGTTCATACCGTTCCCAAGGGTATTTGCCCGAAAGTGAACGTAATAGCGCGACTGGAGTACGAACTCGCTTACTACGATTCCGCAGTCCATCGCTTTAACCATTACACCACGAGGATACTCCCACGACTGCTTGATGTCACCAAACTCGGCATCATTACGCACAGCAGGTATGTAGTGTAATGACTGCGAAATGATGCATTTGATGTCGGCTTCAGAATAAAAAAGTGCAGATACCATCGAAAATATATGTAGAGGAGTTATGGAGTGGTTAGGATACCCCATGCTGTATGTTGGATATCGTAAGTACAGTACCATGATATAGGTATTGAAGAGGCTGAAAAAAAAAAACTTAAGGCGGACGAGTAAGGTTCGTATCGTTGGAAGGAGTGAATTCGGTGGGTATGTACGAATCGGGATTAGAATAAACAATTAATTGCAATTTCTTCTTCTCCATGAAACTTGATCTGAGAATCTGTGACCCAAGGCCCAGAATCGGTCTTTTGAAGTAATAAAAGTTATAATATTGTGGAGAAGACTTAATGTTTCTTTCTTTCCTTTGGAGAGACGATCAACAATTAGACGAAGATAATTAACCCTATTGCTTCTGTTCGATAGCGAGAAAACAGAACGATGATATACCTGGAGATTTTATTTTTGGTGATATTGAGGTCTCATACGGCTGCATCATATCAACCGTGCTACACAACATGAAATAAGACACGGAAGATTGTGTAGCCACAGCCACAGGTAACTTAATATAATAAATTAGTCTCGTGTGAAAGGAATTAAATCAAAAATCGCTTCAAAAGAAAATGTGGAGATATGTCTTTGAACAATAATTCATATATGATCAGGGATAGCTATTCACACACACACACACACACACACACACACACACACACACACACACACACATGAACGTCCCTATATATATATATATATATATATATATATATTACACTGCTCATGAAAATTGAATGAGATATTTGTTTCCAATAAAAAATATTTGATTATTAAATATTGTTTTCATTGTGATGGTAGACAGATAACTACAATGTACAATGATTTACGACTTTAATTCCCAACACATGCATACTTCCTTATACGCACGCAAACACACACACATATACACACGTATATATATATATATATATATATATATATATATATTCGGAAGTAAAGCATATACATATGAATTTATATATATATATATATATATATATATATATATATGTATACATATATATATGTATATATTAGGAAGGAATGTATATATACGTATGTGTGTTGGACTATATATATATATATATATGTGTGTGTGTGTGTGTGTGTGTGTGTGTGTGTGTGTGTGCATGCTTGTTTTTTCATCGCAAAAGGAAACTCCATTATCAAGTGAAAAATCAGAATAATTTCCTTTTTGCCTTGAATAAATTTATTACCTTTTAGAATTTGTTTTAAGACAGATTATTTTATAAACCCTATCCAATAGTAATGAGCCGAGTAGTGATGACGGAATTTTAACGTTAAAATCGTTAAACATCAATTTGATAATAAAGAGTTGAAAAACAGCTCCTATTCTGGTTAGAATTGTTGGTAATGTGCGATAACTGAGCGAATTAATCCAAGTCAGATTGTTATGAAATTTTTTTTATGGAACAATCTTGAAAGTTATGGCGTCAAGAACAGACGTTGTTGACAAAATTTCTTGCAGTCTTGTCGGCTGGGTTTGTAGGATACACCGACTGCATCTCTACTGAGAGGTAAGACCTCACCTCAATGCGGTAGCCCTGTGGGCAAGGGCGGTAGAATACACTGACTACATCTCTACAGATAGGTAAGACTCCCCAACGAATGCCCTAAATATGACACTAAACAATCTGATGCTGAGGCTCCAGTAATGCTGGAGCTTTGGGGAATGCGGAGTACCACTTCAGTGCCAATACTCCCAGGTCCACTCTGATCCGGAGAGGTAGCACCAGATAGAGTCCTATGTATGGGTGAAATAGAACTGTTTAATATTTAAGCTGAGTGCAAACAAATAACTTATCATATTTATGATATGATACAAGGTCAATTTTTAAGCGAAGTTTAACAGGTTTGAATTCAGAGTTTTTCTTTTCCTAGACTAGTTGCCTCACCAAGGCTGAAGAAAACAGTCTGTCCTACTATTTACCCATAGCTGGAGGGGGAATAATTGGATTCATACCTTTCCCAAGGGTATTAGTGCTACGTGAAATGCAATCGGTCTCGTCCAGGATTTGAACTCGTGTCGCCGTGTCCATTTCCTACGACGATAACCATTACACCACGGGCACCTCCATAACAAATAACTAGTACTAAATTGAATTACTTGAAATAGAACTGTTTGATCATTCAACTCCGTGTTAATAAATGACTAATGTTTGATTAAATTTATATAATGATACATAACAGTACGTTGAACTATTAAAATTTGTTGACTTATGGTAAATTGAATTTTTAGAAATAGAACTGTTTGATCATTTAACTGTGTGTATCTAAAAAATGTGCTGAGAAATCATATATTTAATATAATGTAAAAACATGATTTGGGATTAATTAGCCAACAATAACCAAAGCAAAATATCTTTGTTGATTGGCCAGGGTGTTAAAATCAATCAATCAGTCGAGAGTAATGAAATTCATACGAAATACACTAAGATTAGATCATAATATAGATCTACGTTTTTGTTAAAATCAAATTAAGGAATAAGTCTTATTTTATTTGTATATGTAAAAAATCAGGGAAATTTAAAAGAAAATTTATTATAAACTATATCTATCTTTACTCCTTCAAATAAAGAGTTAAAGATAATTAAATAAGTGATTAAATAATTCGGGATGTTTCATTTGGGAAGAGAAGTTTTTCTGATCGCAGTTCCTCAATTAAAAAACAGCAAAACATTCCGATGAAGTCTAATAATTTAGTAGATTAATCGCAAATGTTATAGAGGAAAGTCCCTGTGTTATAATACCTAAAGTAATGGACTGCTATAATACCTAATACTGGACATTGGCATAATGGTTAGAGTGTTCGCCAATGGCCCGGGAGACCAGCGTTCAATCGTAGGTCGAGTCATACCAAAGACTTTAAAAATGGTACTTGATGCCTCCTTGCTTAACACTCAGCATTATAAGGTACAGATCAAGGGTAAAGTAAAATAATCCAAGGAAAGGAGTAGCGCCCTCCCCTACACCTCGGTGTAGTAGCTATCGAAAAGGGAGCCTTCGGGTCACCCTTGACTATGGTCGCCAACTTTACTTATAATACCTAAAGTAATGGAGTGCTATAATACCTAAAGTAAAGGACTGCTATAATACCTAAAGTAATGGACTGCTACAATACCTAAAGTAATGGACTGCGACATAATTGTAAGCTAGTTCGAACTCCAGTTACGCTACTACGTTCACTTTCGTACTAATTTCCTTGCGTAAGGCATGAACTCCCTTATTTCTCCCAGCAATGGTTTGCCACCCTTTTACAAGGATGGCTTTAGCATTAAATAACCCACAAAGATTTATTTGCCTTTATACAAAGGAAATCAAATATCAAAAATATTATTTGAATAACGTTGTTTCTTTTTGAAATTCTCATTTCTTGGGGAGTTGGTTGATAGAGTACGTTTAAATGGTGAGATAACACTACCTTAAAAGTGATGAAATTTTAAATTCCATGTTTTATAGAAAGTAAAGATTTCTTCTTCTTCTTCTTCTTCTTCTTCTTCTTCTTCTTCTTCTTCTTCTTCTTCTTCTTCAAAGGATTTACAGATGACGCCGACTGAAATTTACGAGACTTCATCAGATGCGGAATGATGAGTACTGGAGGTTCCTCTTCCCAGATCAGAAGAAATTCAATCGAAATAGTTCTAGTACCCTCCAGCATTACTAGTGTTTTCGGGGAGGTGGTAAGCTCATGATATGGTGACCTGCAGTATGTGGTGGGGAGATGACACTTGAGTTCATTAACAGGCAGCTAAACGTGACACGATTCTTTGATTTGCTAAGAAATTTGGATTTAGAAGCTGAAGGTGTTCAGGTCAGGGTGCACATTTCGACAAGATGATTTTGACACTCTTGCGACTCAAAATCATTTTTTAAACGGGGTTTAACATGATTAAATTCTGAGTTTTCCTTCTCCTTGACCGGTTGACGTATCAAGGTTGAAAAGCCTTGTCTACTTGCCCTACTATTTATCCATAGCTGGAGGAAAAAATAATTGGATTTATACCTTTTCGAAGGTTATTTGTGCTATGTGAAATCCAAATAGCCTCGGCCAGAACTTGAATTCGGGTTGCTGTGTCCATTTCCTGCTACCTTAACCATTACACCACGGGCGGCTCTTTGTTAGAGCTGTGTATGCGTATGTATGCATTTACCCAACCCCTCCGCCACGGGTATGGTGTTACAAAAGGGGAATTTCTAAGCGGAATTAAATTGGTTTAAATTTAAAGTTTTCTTTCTCCTAGACTGGCTGCAGTACCAAGGCTAAATAACCTAGTCTGTCCTTCTAGTTTGCCACAGCTAGGAGAAGAAGAGATAGGGTCATTTATTTTCCAAGGGCATTAGCGCAAAGCGAAAGGCAAACAACCTGGTCCTGGTTTGGAACCCGGGACGCCGGTTCGATTTCACGCGATAATAACCGTTATGCTAATTGCGAATATTTATCTGTCTGTTGGTCAATATCCTGCGAATATAATTCTCCGGGTCTGAGGCTGTTTACTGAAGTCAAGAATCATTTTGTTTCTTGTTGAACAGGACAATTTTTTTCACGAAATTAATAGTGTGGTAATGAAGCTCACCAATCCAAGATTAAGTATAGGAAGAGAGATTTTTTTAGCTAAAGTTTTACGAAAGTACTTAGGCATGTTTGGAAATGAGAACAAAGCGAAATTGGGAAATGGCAACGTTTTTTTTTTTTTAACTTCGTCTTTTGGCTTCACTAATTTCAGTCACTATGCTTTTATACAAAAATATTTTTTGTCATTTAAATAATGTTTAAGATGTAAACAGCAGTAACCAATCAGGTGACTCTATCCTAAGGCATAAAATGGGAAAATGAAAAAAGTAGAATGTCGTCTGCCTAAGGCTTCGTCTGACGTATACGAGATATGATCAAGCCAGTTCTTTACGATTTTTTAAAAATATGTATACCTATGTAGAGTATATGACAACTCTTTCCCAACTCTGAATATTATTTTTATTGAATTACGAACCCCATTTCAGTTTTTATATGAAATGAATTAAAATCACGAAACACATTACCACTTGAAATTATCTGTCTCCACAATTGGTTGCTATATAAACAAAATTTAATATTCAAATAATTATTCGATTGAAAATAAAATTTCATTTAATAATTTGGCTTTATTTTGAATGGTCCAGAGACATTTTTAATTTAAAAAGTTGGAAAGGTCGTAATATAATGGAGCAAGATTTTTTTAGATTCGACTTCTTAATGAGGAAAATGATTGGACAAGTGTAAATATTAATGGAAAGCAAACAATTCCTATTCCTCTCGCCGATAATGGTAGGATATGACATAAGGTCAATTTCTAAGCAGCGTCAAACTGGTTTGAATTCGGATTCTCTTTCACCTAGACGAGTTTCCTAATAAAGGGTAAAGGAATCAGTCTGCCCCGCTATATACTCATAGCTGGCGGAGGGGTGGGAGAAAAGAGAAAACTCGTGTTAAAACTATCGTTTTTGACGGCATATAAGACGCACAAGTGTATAAGACGCATCCCAATTTTAGTAGGACAAATCAAGAAAAAAAACAACAAAATACTAATATTAAACGTGATCAAATTAATAGAATGAATATTATCAATGATAACACTTTTAATCTGTATAATAGCCTTTTAAATAATGACAATAGGTATATGAAAGTTACTCTAAAGTCTAAGCTAATAGGAATTGCCTGGTAGCTGATTTCGGCCGACTTTGGCGAATTTTAAACCTACGTGGTGCATTCAATAAGTTTCCAGACTTTTCTTGTTCAGGCATTTAAAATTATCGTAGACTCTTGAAAATTCCCTATGTTATTGCTATACATCTTATGAATGACCAATTTTTGTGATTTCACGTTCAAATGAACTGCTACAGCAGCAATTGGAATACACCCCACTAAAGCCTGATTGTCACAGCTGGTGAATTTCAAAAATGCAATCTGACACTTTACAAGAACGATATGCAATAAAATTCTGTTTTAAACTTGGAAAATGCCACAGAAACGTATGGAATGCTTCAGACTGCTCTTGGAGCATCTTGCATGAATCGAGCATCAGGTTTTGAGTGGCATAAGAGATTCAAGAAAGCCAGGGAGTCTGTGAGGGATGATGAGAGGTGTGGGAGGAGTAAGGAAGTCAATAGACCAGAGTTGATTGGCCAAAGGGTTAGGTTTAGGGTTACTATGTTGAGGTTTTAAGGGAGTTCAGGAAGAGATTCCGCCGGAAGAAGCCAGCACTCTTCAAATCGGGTCAGTGGCATTTCCACCAGGACAATGCACCTGTCCACAACTCCATCCTTGTCACAGACTATTTGACCAAGATGGGCATCAAAAAATGGTACTCGATGTTTCCTTACTTAACACTCAGTATTATAAGGTATGGATTAAGGGTAAAGTTGATCAATCCAGGGAAAGGAGTAGCGCCCTCTCATACACCTCGGTATAGCAGCTATTGAAAAGGGATCCTTCGGGTCGCCATCGACTACGATCGCCAACAATAATGTCAATTGTTATAACGAGTACTCCGTTAAAAAAGAAATAAGAATAGTTTTCTTGGTGGTAAATAATCAGACACAGAAAGCACTCATGTTGTATTCGATAAAAGGTGTCGGTCGAATCGATATTTTTCGTACGACCCACTGACCGGACGAGTGTGGCACAAGGCCTTGTTTTAGGTGTGTCTAGATGCAGGGCCGTAGCCCAGACACACCTGGCGAGCACAAAAATACTTCGGGCCCCGTTGGAATTCCCCTAAAAAGGAGCGTCTCAGGCGCCATGCAAAATACCTAGCCTCTCCAAGTAAGGTTAGAGCTTGGGGAACAGCTCCCCTGAGGCTCGAGGATGCTGGTCTTGGCGCGCCCGACATGAATACTGGCTTCCCGGAATCCATGTCAGATGGCCTCGACCGACTGCCATCGGAACCAGGACAGACCCGACCAAATCCGTGTACCAAAAAACATGGCCGACCAAAGTGTGTCCTGGTGTCGGTCGAATCATCCACCCATCGTAATTTATTAACTATATATGCATACTATAATATCACCTTTTTTATACAATGGGAGATACAGGTTTACCTCCGTAACATCTATTCAATACAAATAGTTCGCAGACAGTTGTATAGTTTTAAGTATTCCTATCTTATACTAATAATTATATGATTTTAAGTAATTATTTCTGTTTAATAATAGTCATTTGTTTGCATACCATTATATGGTTTCCTTTGGTTTAGGTGGGTTTTATGGCCTTTGCCAAATTCTCTTTATGCATATATATTAGATATATACATAGTTATGTGAACATAAATCATCAAGGAAATGGATACGGCGACACGAGTTCAAATCCTGGACGAGACGGATTGCATTTCACATAGCACTAATACCTTTGGGAAAGGTATGAATCCAATAGTCTGGCAGACTGGGTTCTTCAGCCTTGGTGGGGCAACTAGTCTAGGAGAAGGAAAACTCTGAATTCAAACTCCGCTTAAAAAACTGACCTTGTGTCATATCCTGTCCGAGTTGAGGGGTTGGATAAATATGATAAATAGTTCCAATTCAATTTAGCATCAGTCACTTGTTTACTCACAGTTAAATGATCAAACAGTTCTATTTAGCATAAGTCAGTTGTTTGCACTCAACTTAAATGTCAAACAGTTCTATTTGATCCTGAGCAAGGACCCTATCAGGTGCTACCACTCTGAGCCAGAAAGGACTTGAGAGTGATTGCAATGAAGGGGTACTCCGCATTCCTCAAATCTCTTGCATTACTGAAACTTCGCTATCAGATTGTTTGATGTCATAAACAGGACATTCGTTGGGGGGAGTCTTACTCCTCTGCAGAGAAGCAGTCAGTGTATTTTACAGCCCCAGTCGACTGGGTTGACAGTTATATAGTCTGAAGGAAGTAATTATTATCCTTAGTAAACAACTAGCATAAAAATACCCTCTCCGTCTGGCGGAAGTATTTAAATTTTAATGCAATAAGATATTATATTAAATCAAAAAGACTAACGAAAGTAAATGAGGACGTTTATAAAAATATTACTTATTTTTATTTTATTTAAACTGATTCCTAAAAAATTATACATAGAATTGCTTTTGATACATTTAAGAATAATATAATACTATTAGAAATCAATGACACCTAATAATTAATTGTTTATCAAACATGTTTTAGTTAAAAAAAAACAAAACAGAATTCAAGTGACCCACACTATATTCTATGTAAACTTTTTATACTTGTCCGGCCTTTTCGCTGGGCCGTCTGGCATTTATGTCGGATGGGGTATCGAAATCAATGGCAGATTCGAGGCCGAAAGGCTCCCAGCTTCGGTTGGGCCACCTTCGGGTGAGCGAGCTGCAACCTTTGTCCCCTATGTATAGCACTAGACCTTGTTGTCTAGTTTAAGCTATAACCCGGCATACGTGCCCGGATCCAAATTTGGATTCGTGATACTGCTTGCCTCATTAGACCCACATTGCACTTAGTGGGTCGATGAGCAGCACAGACAAGCAGGGTTCGAGTCTCGGCTCGTTCCCGACCTACCATTCCCCTTTATCCCCACTTTAATCAGCCTTCGGGCTTTTGACCTTGTGTCAAGTCGTGTCTGGTAGCGACAAATACTATACTATGTAAACTTTTCTTTCTTTGTAATTGATATAGTGGAAGATCCTGACACCCCCTGAAAATGGATTACTCAGTCTATAAAAGAGGCTACCAAGGGGAATAACCTAACCTTGATACTCCGGCATTCAAGATACGTTCGAATGTCAATATCTGATTTGTTACATTGTACCTTTGTACCATAAACCTGTTATAACTTACTCTGTGTTTCAGGTCTCATTTCTTCTAATTAATTTATACTGATTATATTCCCCTAGGGATATATTAGTAATATATAACACACATTGCAAGATTTTTAACTTATTAATAAAATAGGCTGTTTAAGATCTGTTTAACCCATAGAAAAGACCCTAACAGGTACTATCACTTTGGTCGTAATGGCAATGAAGCGGTACTCAATTTTCCCCAGAGCTTCAGAAATGGAGCCTCATCATCAGATGTATAAAAAAATATCTTTATCAAATGATACTATTTACCAACCCCTCCGCTCGGGCAGGATATGACACAAGGTCAGTTTTTAAGCGGAGTTTAACAGGTTTGAATTTAGAGTTTTCCTTCTCCTAGACTAGTTGCCAAACCAAGGCTGAAGAACCTAGTCTGCCCTACTATTTACCCATAGCTGGAGGGAGAATAATTGGATTCATACCTTTCCCAAGGGTATTAGTGCTATGTGAAATGCAATCAGTCTCGTCCAAGATTGGAACTCGTGTCGCCGTGTCCAATTCCTACGACGATAACGACTACACCACGGGCACCTCAAATGATATTGTAATTAATTCCTAGACAAATATTTGTTTATTTTTTTGGCAAGCGTTTTTATTTTAAATATTTTGTAAAGGGAAATGAACGCTTGAGTTGCCGTTGTAAAAGTGATGAAATGCTGTGTCTGTGTGTTCTGTTGGAAAATTCTATTTTCCAGCATTTCAA
>OY757915.1:93710835-93963335 GCA_963585895.1 Sepioteuthis lessoniana | reverse complement strand
GTATTTTATTATTTCTTATTGAACATCATCCAATCGATCACTTAGTCAATCTCTCTCTCTCTCTCTCTCTCTCTCTATATATATATATATATATATATATATATATATATATATATATATATATATATAAAGGTGGTTGTTGTAGGCCCAAAGAAAGAATAAGGATATATTTTAAAATAAGAAGGTCCTCGAAGAGATTTGTATTTTTTGAAATATAAAAAATACAAATCCCTTTGTGGACCTTCTTATATATATATTATATATGTGTACGTGTGTGTGTGTAAAGTAAAGTTGGCAACCAAAGTCGAGGGTGACTCGAAGGTTCCTTTTTCATTAGCTGGTATAAGGGAGGGTGCTACTCCTTTCCCTGGATTGTTCCACTTTACTCTTGATACGTTCCTTTTAATGCTGAGTGTTAAGCATGGAGGTATCAAGTACCGTTTTTGGAGTCTTTGATGTGAATTGAACCTCAGTCTCGCGGACCATTGGTGAACACTCTACTCACTAGGACAATATATATTGTCTCTTTCTCTCTCTCTCTCTCTCTCTCTCTCTCTCACACACACACACACACACACATATATATATATATATACATATAAAGATTAATTTTCAATAGAATTATCAGTGTTCGATAGTAATTCTTAAAACTATTTAACTGTGTACAAACAAATGAGCTCTTGCTCATTTAAAAGTAATGTTATTTACAAACTATACGTTTACAAATTATATATATATATATATATATATATATATATATATATAAAGGATTGCGCATTCAATAAACAAAAAACGGTTGATATGCTATAAAAGCTAACCAACCAACCAATCAACCGAATATGTAGCAATCCAACTCTAAATTTACCGTACCAAAAATTCTATAGAATTATCATATTTCCAAATTAGTTTTTATTTTTTTTTGCAAGGTGAGTTTCAAGGTGATCCACAGGGAATTATGCAAGAAATTGAAATTTGACCATACGAACAAACGGTATATGCACAACCCAGAATCTGTCCTGGAGAATGAGACAAACAAACTACTACGGGATTTTGAGATACAAACGGATCACCTTATGTCGGCCATACGACCAGACCTTATAATAATCAGCAAGAAAAAAAAAAAAAGAAAAGAAAAGAGAACTTGCATGATTGTGGACTTTGCTGTCCTGGCGGACCACAGAGTTAATTTGAAAGAATGCAAAAAGAGGGATAAATACCTCAACCTTGCTAAGGAATTGAAAAAACTGTAGAACATGAAAGTGACTTTTATACCAATTGTAATTGGTGCTCTTGGTACAGACACCAAAGGTTTGGTACAAGGACTTGAAAATAACGGGACGGGTGGAGACCATCCAAACAACAGCATTATTTAGATCGGCCAGAATACTGAGAAGAGTCCTGGAGACTTGAGGAGACTTGCTGTCACTCAAACTTCAGTGGAAAACGCTGATTTAAAACACTCTCAAGGAGTAAAATAATAATATCGGTTTTGATTCTATAATGTTCAATTAGAAATAATAGAATCCTGGTACCTTTAATTTAGACGAAAGTTTTATAAAAAATACCTGTTTATGGGCAAAACCATATATATATATATATATATATATATAGAGAGAGAGAGACAGAGAGACAGAGAGACAATATAGATAAATAGATATCAAGAAAGAATAACTTTTGTTTCTTTGTTAGCTACATAAGTATAAAGATTTGGAGATCGGAACGTATTTTGATCAAACCAACTAATGGAGCTGCTCTTTCTTTCTTTCACTATCACTTTCACTTTCACTTTCTCTCTCTCTCTCTTTCACGCGCGTATGTATGTATGTATGTATGTATGTACGTGTGCGCACATGTGTATTTGTGTGTGCGTGTATTTCGATGGGTGTTGACAAAGAGTCAAGTGTAAAATGATTGTCTATCAAAAAGCCGGTACTCTAAGAAGTGCGAGATAAATTAAGATAATATTGCAGTGATTGTGAAACATATGAGTATATATACAGAATTAATGAAAAGAGACTGAAACGAAGAAAGAGAGAGAGAGAGAGAGAGAGAGAGAGAGAGAGAGAAATAACGGCAAATAGAGATAGGAAAGAGATAATAGAGATAGTTTGATAGATGATAGGTTGAAAAATGGGGAGACAGAGAGAGAAAGAGAGAGAGAGAAAGAGAAATAACGACAAATAGAGATAGGATAGAGATAATAGTGATAGTTTGAGAGATGATAGGTAGAAAAATGGAGAGGGAGAGAGAAAGGGAGAGAAAGAGAGAAAGGGAGAGAGAGAAAGGGAGAGAGAAATACCTGAAAATTGAGATAGAAAAGAGATAATTGAGATAGTTTGATAGATGTGAGGTAGAAAACAGGGGAGGCGAGAGAGGGAGAGAGAGAGAGAGAGAGAGAGAGAGAGAGAGCGAAGAAACAGAGAACAATATATATATATATTGAGAGAGAGAGAGAGAGAGAGAGAGAGAGAGAGAGAGAGAGAGAGAGAGCTAAATAGAAAAATTAATATATGTACCTTGAAAGAAAGAGACAGTGTAAAAAATGATTAAAGTCAGAGAGAAGGTGAACATATTCAAAATCAGAGAGAGAGAGAGAAAGAGAGAGAGAAAAAAAAAGAAAAGGAAAAAAGGTAGAGAAGAAGAAGAAGAAGAAGAAGAAGAAGAAGAAGAAGAAGAAGAAGAAGAAGAAGAAGAAGAAGAAGAAGAAAGAGAGAAGTTGAGAGAAATTACAGAAAAAAGTGGAAAATGAAGTACGAGCGAGATGGAAAAAAGATTAGTGCAGGGATATTAATACATGCACAAAATGCACACACACACACACACACACACACACACATATATATATATATATATATATATATATATATATATACTGAGTGAGGCAAAGAAAGAAGGCCAAAAAGAAAGAGAGAAGAGAGACAGAGACAGTCGAGGCGAAAGTTAAAAAGCAATAATGAGAAGTAGGCCGAAAAATGAGAATGCGTGATTGGGGAGCAGTCGATGGGGGTGCCAGTCATGGGTATGAGGGTGAGATTACTATTGAGAATTAAATTGAAATTGAAAGCGTTCGTACTTTACGACTTGCCCAGCTTGGATTGAAAATTGTTTCACTTAGTGACATCATCGATACTAGAAGGTGTCAGGCACATTAAATCCAAATGGATTAACGCCGGCTTTTAACACCTGCTGCCGCAAACGGCCTCCCAGATATGTCAGGGTAGGGGTCCGGATCGATGATCTGGCACCGGGCCGGGGTGTGAGTGTCGTTAAAACCCGAGGCAGTGGCCTTAGAAGCGGGTAGATTCAGTCAACGACAGAGGACCAAAAGAAATGCTTGAGAAAGCGCGGGTAATGATTTCAGGAAACAAATATAAAAAGACCGAAGTCTTTACGCGTAATAATGGTTAGTTGCTACGATACTGAGTTCGCATTTCAGTGAGAGCTCAAACCTTTTGGCTTTGTGCTATGTTAGGTATAACATGAGTGCTATGCCGTAAAGTAGTATTTAATGAAATTGTCTCATACTATTCATTACAAATGAGGAAAACACGCCCAAAGTAAAATTTGTCACTCAAGCAACATTGGATTTATTAAAAGAAGGATATATGAACACTACCTGTTATTAAAGATAAATGGTAACCTTAAAACTTTCGGAAAACATTGACACAAAAAACAATTAAGTTGTATCAAGATAAGGCCCGCATAATAAAAAAAAAACGATAACAAAAAACCACACAAAACAAAACTTGCCGTTTCAGCTTGGATTAACCTCAAATCAAAAAACAGTCCAATCTGATTCTAAATCAAGCTGTGATGCGTCCATAAAAGGAACCAGAAATGCATTGTAGAACACTTAGACTATCGGAAGGGAGAGTAACCTGTAGTGAAGTTGCTAACGTGCTGGACTATGACTTCGTAATAAGTGAGTTCAAACTCTAGTCGCGTTATCACATCCACTTTCAGACTTATACCCTCTGGAAACGTTTAATTCCCTTTATTTCTCCAGGTATGGGTTAAATAGTTACACTACAGTCCTTATGTTAGGATGGCTTTGACGGTTGATATGACATTAAGCTTAGAAACCAAACCAACCCAAACAGTCCGCGCAATTACATTCACTTTTATACTAATGCCGTTGGAATAGGCATGAAACCTCTGTCCCCAGCTATGGGTTGAATAGTAACACTACCGTCCTTCTATTATGATAGCTTTGGACATTAAATAACCCACGACGGTTGATATGCCATTAAACAAAGAAACTAAACGAAACCAGTTAACATGAGAACTGGCCTTCCGGTTGGGATTGAGCGATTTGTTTGTATCTCAACGTTCTAATATTATTATTTATTCTCCTTGCGAAATTTTCCCACCAGTTTTTACCGTCGGTTTTTCACTGAATTCTGAGTGACAACAATTCTCTCCAGGACTCTTCGGAGTATTCTAACCAATCCCATCAATACTGTAGTTTGTATCGTGTCGATTCTTCCAACATTTCTCTTTCTTTAATTTTCATTTTGTGGTCTGTCGGAAGGGCAAAATCCATCATTATTATTATTTTACTCCTTTGAGAGTTTTTCACACCAGCGTTAGCTGATGGTCTTCCACTGGAGTTTGAGTGACAACATGTCTTCTCAAGTCTCCAGGACTCTTCTTAGTATTCTGGCCGATCTTAATAATGCTGTAGTTTGGATGGTCTCGACTCGTGCTCTTATTTCCAGTTCCTCCAGTCCCTTTACAGATTCTTTAGTGGCTGTGCCAAGTGCACTGATTACAATTGGTATCACCGTCACTTTCATGTTTCATAGTTTCTTCAGCTCTCTAGCAAGGTAATGGTTCTTATCTCTCTTTCCACCCTCTTTCAATTTTAATCTATGGTCAACCGGAACAGCAAAGTTCACAATTAGGCAGGTTCTCTTTTTTTTGTAGACTACCACTATGTCTGGTCGTCTGGCCGAGATTAGGTAATCCGTTTGATTCTCAAAGTCCCAGAGAACTTTGTGCATCTTATTTTCCATGAAAGATTCTGGGTTTTGCATATAACGTTTATTCGTATGGTCAAATGTATTATTATTATTATTATATGCGAGTTTTTCACATAAGTTTTCATCAGTAGTTTTTCACTGTCTCTTTTTAAGGTTTTTGAGGACTGCTCGAAGGGTATCAACATAATTGATATCAGTGTCACTTTCATGTTCTACAAAATCCCTAGTTCTCTAGCAAGGTCCAGGTATTTGTCCACCTTTTTAGCGTCTTTCATTTTGTCACAGATAAATCCAGTAAAAAACAAATTCTTTTCTTCTCGTTAATTAAAACTATGTCTGCTCCATTTTGAGTGATCCATTTTGCTTGGTCTTATCTTCTGGCCTGGATTGGGTGATCCATTTTGCTATGTCTGATCTTCTGGCCTAGATAGGGTGATCCATTTTGTTAGGTCTTATCTTCTGGCCTGGATTAGGTGATCCATTTTGCTATGTCTTATCTTCTGGCCTAGATTGGGTGATCCATTTTGCTAGGTCTGATCTTCTGGCCTAGATTGGGTGATCCATTTTGCTAGGTCTTATCTTCTGGTCTGGATTAGGGGATCCATTTTGCTATGTCTGATCTTCTGGCCTGGATTGAGTGATCCATTTTGCTATGTCTGATCTTCTAGAGATTCAGTCCCCCATTTTTAGTTTCCCCTTTGTAACTATATCCAGCACATCTCCTTAGTTGGTCGTTTAATTTATCTAGTTAGTTGTTTTTCTTCCCTTTTGGTTTCCTAGATTAAAACAAAAATTGTTTTCCTTTTATCATTGTTCACACTGACAACTGTAATCAATCTCTCTTTACCCTTTTTTGTATATTCTTTGAGTCCTTGTATTAATTACTTCATCAACCCATTCTTTATTTCTCGTTAATCCTCTTCCACCTTCTTATCACATAGAGTATATCGAGGTGATCACTCTTGTGTAAGGCCTTATTTATCGTTCTTTTTCGTTAGTCGATCTGAGTTTCTATTTGGTTCGGTTTAAGAAGTGTCCAGAATATCATGTCAGGAAGACTGCCTACAAATTATTTCTTGCGAGTTTTTCACACCAGCGTTAGCTGATGGTCTTTCACTGGGGTCTTAGTGACAGCAAGTCTCCTCAACTCTCTAAGACTCTTTTCCGTATTCTGGCCTATCTTAACAATGCTGTAGTTTCGATTGTCTCTGCTCATCATCTGTATGGTCTTCTGGCCAGGATTAGGTGATCTGTTTGTTTCTCGAAATCCTAGAGAAATTTGTGTCTCATTCTCTAGGACGGATTCTGGTTCACGCATATACCATTTGGTTTTATTAGTATTATTATTATTATTATTATTATTTAATCTCTATTCAGCGTGTTTTTACCCAAGACCTAACTTGAGGGAAGGTAGAGATTATATGCATTCTATATATTTATGCTTTTTGCGGCCTCTTTTGAGAGATATTTTTTATCACATTGTTTGTACTCTCCAAAGGATATGGGCAGTTCCACCATGGGAAATCATTATTATTATTATTTTACTCCTTTGAGAGTTTTTTCTCATCAGCTGTTAGCCGATGGTTTCTCACTAGAGCTTGAGTGACCGCAAGTCTCCTCAAGTCTATTGGACTCTTCCCAGTATTCTGGCCGATCTCAACAATGCTGTAGTTGGGATGGTCTCCACTCATCCACTTATTTCCAGGTCCCCCAGCCCCTTTAATAATCCTTTGGTGACTGTACCAAAAGCCCCAATTACAATTGCTATAAACGTCACTTTCATGTTCCAAAGTTTTTTTTAATTCCCTTGCAAGGTCCAGGTACTTATCTTTCTTTCGCTTTCTTTCAATTTTACTCTGTGGTCAACCGGGACAGTAAAGTCCACACTTCGGTAAGTTCTCTTTTTTTGTTGATTATTATTAAGTCTGGTCGTCTGGCCAAGATTAGGTGATCCGTTTTTATGTCAAAATCCCTGAAGAGTTTGTGCGTCTCATTGTTCAGAACAGATTCTGGGTTTTGCACATACCGTTTGTTCGTATGGTCAAATTTCTTGAATAATTCCCGGTCGATCACCTATCCCACCTAGTCGTATCTAGTCTTATACTCTATGCTAGTTTGCTGCATTCTCTTATTATGTGATTCATCGTTTCGTCTCTATCACTTCATACCTTATATTTGCTTTTTTGTTGCGTCTTATTTATTCTTACTTTGATATAATTTGTCCTTATGGTATAGCTTTTTTTTTTTGCTGCTATTAGAAGGGATTCATTTTTTCGCTTAAGGTTTCGTTTTTTAGCCACGTCAGTTTTTCACACCAGCCTTAGCTGGTGGGCTTTTATGGAATCTGAGTGACAGCAAGTTTCCTCAGTTCTCCAGGACTCTTTTGAGTACTCTGGACGATCTCAACATTGTTGTTGTCTGCATTCTTCCTCCGATTTTCAACTGTTCCAGTCCTCTTTTCAGTCCTTTTCAAAACCTTTTGGGACCGTTCAAAGAGAATCGATAACAGTTAGTATCACTGTCACGCACATGTTCCACAGCTTTTGTTTTTAGTTCTCGGGCAAGATCTAGATATTTTTCTATCTTTTCATTTTCTTTTATTTCAAATCTATTATCCGCTGGAACGGCAAAATCAATTCGACTCTAAGATCTCTCTCTCATTTTTTTTGGTAACTATCACTGGTTTTCTGACCGGGATTAGGGTATCCGTTTGTATCTCAAAGTCCCAGAAAATTTTATGCGTGTCTTTCTCGGACAGATTCTGATTTGTGCGTATACCATTCGGTAGTATGGTCAAAATTCAATCTTTTGTCCAATTGCCTGTTGATTACCTTTCCCATCTAGCGTGCCTAGTCTTATCATAATAATTATTATTATTATCATTATTATTAACATCGTGACACACAACACCCGTTTTCTAACCAATGAATCAGCTATCAAACTTCACTAGAAAAAGACAAATATTTGTTTGTGAACAACTTCTATGTTCGGAACAACTCACATGAAAACGGCTCGGAAAAATCCACGTTCACAATTGTCAATACCGTTGGCTTCAATTAAAAATTGTATCCACGCTACTTTCAGAGCGATACAACTAACTTAAAAAACGACAGTTTTTTTTTAATTATACGATACCTCTTTATAGAGACGTGTCTTATAAACTGGTGAAAATGCGATACTTTACTCCGTTTTATTCTATTCTATTTTATGTTGCTATGTTTATAACTTCCTTTTTACTTAATTAATACAACGGTTAATCAAACAGCCCAAAGCTTTACACTAATTAATGAGCAAATCAATTAATTACCCATTCAGTAGCCGAAACAGATTATTTAGAAGCCTTAATTAAACCGGGCATATCTATATTGCAATGATCGGATGTTTTTTTCCTGTGCGTGTTACCATAACGCCGTAAAAATGCTACATCGTAGCAAAATCTTTGATAGCGCAATCCTGTTCAAATGATGTCAATTAAAGAATAAATCCTCTTCACCATGATCCTAATCAATGTGTTGATAGCTCAGGTTCCGTGGTTTCTCTCTCTTCATCCGTCTGTATAGGCCATCAGTCTTGCTAAATCGTCTAGACTGCATCTAGTGTCCGCACAGAGATGATGAATGTAATTTTTTGCCAGTCGGTCCCAAGTAAGTTTGGTTTCGGCACTGCGGATGAATTTTCGAATCCTGGAGCAAACAGCTAAGACCTTAGCAGAATGCTACCTGTCCCCTCTGTTGTCCTGTGCAAAAGGCGATGTAATTTGAAAGTCTGGTTTGAGGTGAAGTGATGGTTCTGCCATTAGAATTCCTCAAAGGAGAAAATTATCAAATGCTAATTATAGTCCTTTATGAGTTGATCTCGTGTACAGGTCAACAATTGATTTCAAGCAAAAGAAAAAATGTCGAAGAGTTATTTTGTGGCTTTTCCAATATTTTTATCAAAGTTATCATAAAGTACCTGCATCTCGCCACCAGTGACCTTAATGCTCAGCTTTGCGACCGGCAAGAAAAAGTTAGTCATAGAAACTCTCGTAGTAGGTGCAAGAGACACACGAGAATTGGGAATTTTTGAAAAGAATCAGTTATAGAGCAACTGACTGAGCGACAAGTAAAGACCAAAATTTCGGGGCTAGCTAAGCCGGTTCATTCCGTTTGGTTGGGGTAGGCTGGGATTTGTTATACAAAATATCTTCTTTCATTGGTTCGAGAATATCATTTCACATCTACCGTGCAACACCGAAAATAAAGTGAGAGGAGCTTTTTCTGTGACCACGTGTCTGACATTTACCCTTCTCTTGGTGTGAAATCGACGTCATCTCTCCGCATACTTTCTTGGAGAACCCACAATTCCACAATATATCCCTTTATGTATATATAACTCTCTCTATCTATCTCTCTCTCTATATATATATATTCATCCAATTCCTCCACTACGAGCAGGATGTGACATAAGGGCAATTTTTTAAAGTTGAATACAGTTGGTTTGAATTCAGAGTCGTCCTTCTTCTAAACCGGTTGACTTTAAGAACCGGCCCAATGGTATAATAATTAGAGTGTTCGCCAATGGTCCAGGAGGCCGGGGTTCAATCCCAGGTCGAATCATACCAAAGACTAAAAAAATGGTACTTGCCTCCTTGCTTAACACTCAGCATTATAAGATACAGATCAATAGTAAGTGGAGCAGTTCAGGAAAAGAAGTAGCGCTCTCCCCTATACCTCGGTGTTGTTGCTATTGTCAGCAAACTTAAACTTTTTATCCAATTTCTCCACCACGAGCTGGATGTGACACAAGGACAAGTTTTTTTTTTAACAGGGTACAGCTGGTTTGAAATCAAAGTCGATCTTCTTCTTAAATGGTTGACTAAACAAAGCAAAGGAACCCTGTATGCTTTACTAAAAATTCATACTTGGGGAGTGGAGCCTCACCATCACATAGGTCTTTCTTCTCTGCAGAGATACAGCTGACATTCTACGGGCCCAGCCGAGTGGAATATAAATGGTTCCAAGTTGTTCGATTTAACACCAAAAATTCTTTTTGATACAATTAATAATACCTCGTGAAAGATTAAACAGTTCTATTTGACTGTGTGCAAATGAAGGAGCAATGTTCAATATATATATATATATATATATATATATATATATATATATATATATATATATATATATTTGATGGGACCTTAACTGGCACTACCACCACGTATCAGATTGGACCTTAAAGTAATGATAATGAAGGAGTACTCTCCATTGTCTAAAATCCAAGACTGGAGTCTTATCACCAGATACAGTTTAATGTTATACTTAGGACACTAATTGGTTTTAACTATTGGTTTATTTTGGTTTGATTTTTTCGCAGCTTGTTTAATGCCAAATCCTGTGTATACATGTATATAAAATATATATGATTGTAAACATATTTTGTTGGTAATATTTTTAAATGAGCCATAGCTTACTTTTTGGCTCACAGTTGAATGGTTCTAAGTATTACTATGTGTAACTATCAATTCAATCAAGCATCAGCCATTTGTTAACTCAGTTAGATGATCAAACAGTTCTATTTCAAACAATTCAATTTAGCATAAGTCAACAAAGTTAAATGGTTCCAAGTATTGCATACATCATTAACAATTAAATTAAACATCAGTCATTTATTTGTACTCAGTTTAAATAGTGAAACAGTTTTATTTGACCCATAGATAGGACCTTTTTAGATGCTACCTCTTCAGGTCAGAGTGGACCTGGGAGTAATGGCAATGAAGGGGTACTTCAAATTTTCCAAATATCTAAAGCAGCAGCCTCACCATTAGACTGTTTAATGTCATAAACATGACACTCGTTGAAAGCGGCTTTACTCCGCTGCAGAGATTTAGTCGGTATATTTTTTTAGCCTCAGCCGATAGGGTTAATTCATTATTGCTATCAAACACAAATAGTTTTCATCAACTTTATTTTTTGGCTCTGAGTTCAACTGTTCCAAGTATTACTATGTAACACTAATAATTCGATTTAATATTAGTCATTTGTTTGCAGACAATTAGATCGTTCCAAGAACAGTAAATAATAAAATATTTCTATTTGACCAATAAAGGGGACCTTAACAGGTACTACCACTCTAGGTCGGAGTGGACTTGGGAGTATTGTCAATAAAGGGGCACTCCACATTCCCCAAAGCTTCAGGGATGAAGCATCACAATCAGACGGGTTTTTGTCCTATCCAGGACATTCGTTCGTGGGGAGCTTACCTCTTTAGAGAGACAGTCAGCGTATTCTACAGTCCCAGCCGACTTCGCTATAGAGTGAACTATTAGTATTAGATAGGAATATTTGATACTATCTGACATTTCATATAACTGTGTGAAATCAAATTATTGTTATTATTATCATAGGCAGAAATAAATAAAAAATGATTGCTATGGGATGTTGGAAATATAAATAGTTATCATAACCAAAAATTAGTTATATAATAAAATTATAAATAGTTATATAACCGAAAATTTATGTTTGCATAAAATTTCAATGTTAAAAAAAGCATAAGACTTCTGTTTGAAAATTATTTGTATTAGAAAAGAATGCTTGTTGCTATTTACAGTGTGTTTCAAAATAGATGTAACCCATTAATATGATAATAATTCATTACTGTGACAAGAAACCCCATGTCCGCTGGTGTGAGTTTTTTGCTTGATCTGGATTTTGTATGGGTACAGCTGAAGATCCTTCTTTAAAGATTCTTTGCAACGATGCACTTGAAAGACTTAAGTTCTTGGGAACCTCTTCGGAGGGACTTTTTCAGACTCCTTCCAACAGAATCTCTTACCACATCCACTTTGTCAGGAAATCTTGCAGTTGGCTTACTGCCAAATCTTGGATTTTCTTCTTTCTTGTTGAGGTTTACTGACTCAGTGGCTTGAAATTTATATACCCAGCAATAAATTTAGCTTTTCTGGGGATAATTGTTAAATTTCCAGCGAAATATTGCTAACACAATTTTGTATGATTTTGTCTTCAAATAAATGCTGCAAAATATTTTTCCTCCTTTATCCAAGTTTGGTTTGGTTTGGTTTGGTTTTATGGCATATCAACCTTTGTAGGTTATTAAACGCCAAATCTATTTTTATGTATATAATCAGTTCAATTTAAAACAATTCGGTTTAGCATGAGTACACAGTTTAATTGTCAAAAACATTTCTATTTCAAACTATTCAAGCAGTTATATATAACAATTCAGTTTAGTGCAAGTACAGTTTCAATGTCAAAAACAGTTCAATTTCAAATAATTCAGTTTAGCATAAGCTCGCAGTTTGAATGTAAGTACAATTTAATTGTGGAAAACATTTCTATTTCAAGCTATTCAGTTTAGTCAAGCAGTTCTAATTCAGCTAATTCAGTTTAGTATAAGTACAGATTTTGTTTACACACAGTTACATGTCAAAACAGTTCTATGTTAAACAATTCAGTTTAGTGTAAATACAGTTTCAATGTCAAAAAACAGTTCTATTTCAAATAATGCTGTTTAAATGTAAGTACAGTTTAATTGTGAAAAACATTTCTATTTCAAACTATTTAGTTTAATCAAACAATTCAGTTCAGCATAAATATGCCGTTAGTTCTATTTAACACATAGATAGGGCTCTATCACGTGCTACCACGCCGGGCCAGAGTGGACCTGGGATCAATGGCAATGAAGGGGTGCTCTGTATTACCCAAGCCCCCAGCATTACTGGGACGTCTCTATCAGACAGTTTAATATCATATAAAGGACACTCATTGTCGGGGGGGGGGGTCTTACCCCTCTGCAGAGGCGCAGTCAGTGTATTCTACAGCCCCAGCCGACTGGGCAATACACAGAGTTAATGTCAAACAGTTTTATTTCAGATAATTCAGTTCAGCATAAACACACAATTTAAACGTCAAAACAGTTCTATTTCGAGCATTTCAGTTTAGCATTAGTACGCAGTTTAAATGTCAAAACAATTCAGCTCAGCACAAATACGCTGTTTAAATGCAAAAATCAGTATAGTGAAGGAAGCACAGTTTAGTTCTATTTAACCCATAGATAGGACCCTTATCAGGTGCTACCACTCCGGGCCAGAGTGGACCTGGGAGCTATGGCAATAAAGGGGTACTCCGCATTCCCCAAAGCTCCAGCATTGCTGGAACCTCACCATCAGATTGTTTAGTGTCAATTCCAGGACACTAGTTGGGGGGGGGGGTCTTACCCCTTTGCAGAGGTGCAGTCGGTGTATTCTACAGCCCCAGCCGACTGGGCAATCTCTTATCCAAGGCATTATGTTTGGGGGTAAATAGTTGTTATAGTATACTATTTTAAAATCTGAAACAAAAAAAGAACACAGCATTATTATTAGAGTTATTAGCAGTCACACGAGTCCAATGCATATTGAGACACCCTATAGTTGTATACTAGCAAATAGCTGTTATGGCTCATTGGCCTAGAAGGTAGAGTATTCGCCAATGGTTCGGGAGACCGGCGTTCAATCAGAGGTCACGTCATACCAAAGACTTTAAAAATGGTACATGATACCTCCTTGCTTAACACTCAGCAATATAAGGTACGTATTAAGAATAAAGTGGAGCAATCCGGGGAAAGGAGTAGCGCCCTCCCCTACACCTCAGTGTAGTAGCTATTGAAAAGGGAGCCTTCTGGTCGCCCTCGACTAAAGGTCACCAACTTTACTTTTTCTATGTAACATGAATAGTTACTTAATACTAGATAATTGTTTTTTATATTCTATTTTTATATTCTCTCATACAACTTGGGAAAACAGTTCTATTTCAAATAATTCTGTTTAGCATAAGTACACAGTTTAGTTCTATTTAACTCATAGATAGGACACTATTGGATGCTTCCACTCTTCGCCAGAGTGGACCTTGGAGCGATGCCAATGAAGGGGTGCTCCGCATTCCTCAAAACTCCAACATTACTGGAACCTCATCATCAGATCGTTTAGTGTCATAACCAGGACACTCACCGAGGGAGGCTTACCCCTCTACAGAGAAGCAGTCGGTTTATTCTACAGATCCAACCGACTGGGCAATTGAAACAAGTACAATATAAATATTATGATAACAATCAAACATTTACAAATTTATCATATTCTACCCATGAGGAGTTGATATGCCATCAAACAAATAAACGAAACCAAATCTCTTCGTGTCTTGGTCCTCAGCTCACAAATGATTCATTGCAGCAGAATAATTTTACTTTAGCAACTAATCGTGCAGACTATACTTGTCGTGAGTTAAAACTCCCGCGTACACTCAAATATCAGGCCTTATGCCAGACTAAGCTAAGCCTTGCTGACATATACACTTATTGTTATGAAATAGTTTCGCTCATCAACCTCCTGAGTTTAGTAAACATTCGGTAGGAGGGATTGACAGGTGGTAGGTCAAAGTTTAAATCCCCAACCGTGAGAAACTGAGTGTCGTTATGTTTGGTTTTAGATTGTCACATACGAATTAAAAGAAAATTAAATAAAAAAAGTCAGTAGTTGAATTATAGACGTATAGGAAAACAGTGGTATATTTTAGGTCTTGATCGAGACCGTCATACCTATTTTTGGACTGGGAGACAAATTATAAAAGAATGAATCTTTCCTTCACCGACTGAACAGAAATCACCTCATATCTTCGTTTTTTAAGAAACCGGCACAAAAACTTATTAAGTCCAGAATAAATAAAGATAAGAAGTTTTTTGTAACAACATGTTTGTCCATTTCTTTCGTTGTGGAATCAAGTGACAACCTCTTCAACCCTTCAACGTTTCTTTGCCAACATTTCAAGGGAAGCAACAATGATACAATATATATATTAATATAAGTTTGTACGAATAGATAGTTTTTTTTTTGTATATAAACCAGTTTGTGTGTCCGTCAGAATCAATATCATTTTATCCATTGGTTTACGTCTATTTTTCTCTACTTCCTTTTTCTTTTCAAGTTATGAGGGTTCTACAATGTGGTCTTCGTTGCCGCGCATGCACGCGTATGTGTGTCTATGCGCGCACCCATACCCGTACGCATGCGTTTCAGTGGATGGGCGCATGTGCACTCGCTTCGCCGCCTTAATCGTCCGCCAATCTTTCCCTCCACAGAGCAGACTTAATATCTGTCCCATGCCCAATAAATCGTGACTTAATTCTGGCTCTGCGCATGCGTGACTAAATATGGCTCCCAGACTCCTCCTTCATTTCCTTTTTATTCTTTCCACGTCGCGTACTTTTTGCTCCTCCATCTTCCTTTCCTCCCATTGATACAAGAATTAAAAAAAAAAAAATGTGCGCAAACAAGTTGTTCTGGCCACGTGCCTTCACGTACAAATTACTGCCAACTAACCCCAGGCAGGCAGTCAGGGACTTCCTCTCGGATCACCTTTATGTCTTTATAGGTTTTTCTTTTTTTTTTTTCTTTTAGCTTTTTTAAAGAATCACTTTGTTTCTATTTTCTTCTTCTTCTTCTTCTTCTTCTTCTTCTTCTTCTTCTTCTTCTTCTTCTTCTTCTTCTTCTTCTTCTTTAGTGCTTTTCTTTTTTCTTTCATTTTTAGGCTCTCTTACGTGTATCTTACTTTTTATCCTCTTCTTTCTTTCTTTCTGTTGCTTTTCTTTCTTTCTTTCTTTCTTTCTTTCTTTCTTTTGCTCTTCTTTCTTTCTTCTGCTTTTCTTTCTTTCTTTCTTTCTTTCTTTTGCTTTTCTTTCTTTCTTCTGCTTTTCTTTCTTTCTTTCTTTCTTTCTTTCTTTTGCTTTTCTTTCTTTCTTCTGCTTTTCTTTCTTTCTTTCTTTCTTTCTTTCTTTCTTTCTTTCTTTCTCGAGATCGTGGTAAATCTCTTATATCTCGCTTGTAATTCGAATACGCACCACAGTAAAAACCCAAATTTCAAAATTTCAATTCTTTTTCTTCTGCACCTTCTTTCATTCATTCTTTCTTTGATCTTTTCAGTCTTTCTTATAATGAGGCAATTTCACTTCACAAGGGACAGTTACGCTAAGGAAAGAATGGAAGAATAAAAATAGAAGGAGGTTAAAATGAAAAAGTAAGAGAAAAGGAGTATGTGGATATGTGAGAGGGTGACTGAATGAGCAAGTTTTGGTGGTAAGAGAAGAAAGAGGAAGTGGAGGAGTAAAAGAAAGTCATAGGGGACAAGTAGATTATAAATTGTGACTGAAAAAAACAAACATTATAAATCCTGAAATAACAGAGAAAACAATCATAAGAAATAGACTTGTCATCTTCAATGTCCCCATTTTATTTTAAAGGGACTCTTGAGAAGACAACGGGTAGAAGGATAGATAAGGATTGGTTTCTTTGTTTAATGGCTTATCAATTTTCTTGGGTTATTTAATGACAGAACCCTCTTTGTTGAAAAACAGCATTGATGCTATCTAACCCATAGCTGGGAGGATAAGAAGTTTCATATACTTTTTCTCGGGGTATCTGACCAGGTCATTGGCTTAATGAGTAGCGTGTTCGCGAATGGTCTGGAAGACCAGGGTTCAATCCTACGTCGAATCATACCAAAAACTCAAAAAATGGTACATGATGCCGCCTTGCTTAACACTCAGCATTATAAGGTAAGGATCAATGGTAAAGTGGAGCAATCCAGGGAAAGGTGTAACGCCCTCTCCTACACCTGTTTGTAGTATCTATTGAAAAGGGAGCCTTCGGGTCATCCTCGACTAAAGTCGCTAACTTTACTTACTTTTATTAGCCCGAAAGTGGACGTTATGCCTTGACGAGAGTTTGCACTCACTTATTTCTTGGCAGCAATCAAGTACTTTAGCCATTATACCACGGAGACGACATACTAGATCTGAAGAGATTAAGATAGATGAATATGATCCGTGACACAGAAATAGAGTGACGCAGAAACTGAGATAATAGATAGACGCAAAAGTCATTATCATCATCATGTCGTGCCGCTGGCACGGATTTCTCTGACATACTCTCTCTCTCTCTCTCTCTCTCTCTCTCTCTCTCGACACTCCTCTTTATTGTCCATCGCTTCTGGTAGGTCTTCTAGACTACATCCTGTGTTCACACGGAGCTGTTGTAGATAAGTTCTTGTTGGTCGTCCAGCACTTGTTTGTCCGTGTGGTGGGGTCCAGAGGAAAACGTCGATTATGAGTTCGTCCTTATTTCCTAGCATTGTCCAGAATGTCTTGTTCGTCGGACTTGGAGGGTTTTCGTGATGGGAGCCAGTTGGCCGTATAGCTGCTTTGTGGGATGTTGCTTGCTGGATTTATTCAATACATCTCGCAGCTTTCTTGTGTAATTGCCGTCAAGCTTTTTCTCTATACACTTAGTAAGTGGCCATATGGTGCATCCATATAGTGGTATGGACTCGACCGCTACCTGGAAAAAATTGCGTTTTATTCTATCGGATGAGTCTGACCTCCATATGACCGCAAGCCTATAGATAGTTGTCCATGCCTTCTCTTGTCACTTATTGATGTTTTCCGAAGAGGAGACGCTGCTTCCGAGGTAAGTGAACTTGTCCACTAGTTTAAGAAAAAACTAGTTTATATCTGGATAGCAACCTTGGATCATATATATATATATATATATATACGTATTGAACATTACTCATTCATTTGCACACAGTCAAATAGTTGCAAGTATTGCTATGTATCACTAACAATTCAATTACCGAGTCATTTGTTGACATACAGTCAAATGGTCAAACAGCTCAATTTCTAACAATTCAGTTCAATGTAAATCATTTGTTTGTGCACAGTTTAAATGTCAAACAGTTCTATTTGATCCATATATAGGACCTTTTCCGGCGTATCCACTCCGAGACATAGTGGACCTGGGAGTAATGGCAATGACAGGATACTCCATATTTCCCAAAGCTCCAGACTGGTTCTTCACCATCAGATGCATTTTAGTGTCATATCCAAGACACGCGTTGGAGGTGGGGTGTTAGCCCTCTGCAGAGATTCAGTCGGTGTATTACAAGAGCTCCAATCGACTTGGCTGCAGGTTTTGGAGCGCTGTTCCAAGGACACTAATTACAATTGACATTACCGTTATTTTAATGCTTCATAGTTTTTTTAGTTCTTAGGCAAGATCTTTTAATTTTCTTTCATTTTCAAACTATGGTCTGATGGAACGGTAAAATCCACTTGTTGACAAGTTAATTAATACATGATCTGGTCTGCTGGGCAGGATTTAATAATCCGGTTTTTATCACAAAGTCCTAGACAATTTCATGGGTATACTTTTCTGGGACAGATTCTGGTTTATGCATATACCATTTGTCAGTATGGTAAAACTTTAATCTCTTGCACAATTCTTTGTGGATCACTTTTCCAACCCAGTCATACCTAGTCATGTATTCCTTTTGATTTGATTTGGTTTGGTTTGGTTTTATGGCACATAAACCATTGAAGGTTACAAAATACAAAATCCATTGCTACACATATAAACAGTTCAATTTCAAATAATTCAGTTATATATACAAAAACTGTTCTATTTCAATCAATTCAACTTTGCATGAGGGCACAGTTTAAATGTTAAAATGGTTCTATTTCAAACAACTCAGTTTAGCATAAGTTCACAATTTAGTTCTATTTGACTCATAGATTATTAGGTGCTACTACTCCGAGCCAGACTGGACCTGGCAGCGATGGCAATGAAGGGGTACTCTGCATTCCCAAGAGCTCCAGCATTACTGTAGCCTCACTATCAGATTGTTTTGTGTCATATGCAGGGAACGCGCCCCGAGGCTAACGCCACTGGCATTAATTTGCAGTTGGCTTTGACTCCACCCGGGTTTTAGGTGGGCTGTCTGGCATTCGTATCGGACGGGGCATTGAGCATGTTTTGGCTTGGCCACCTTCGGGTGGGTGAGCTGCATTATTGACACCTTTGACATCTTTGTATACCAGTGGACCTCGTTGTCCAGTTTAAGCTATAATCTAGCATCCGTGCCTGAACTCATGTTTGGGTCCATGTCCAGATAGGCTCATCGGCTCACATTAAACTAAGCGAGCCGATGACCTGCATAGACCAGTAGGACTCGTGTCTTGGCTCAGTTCCAACCTTCACCTCCTCTAACCCCAAGTATTATCCTACATTCGATTCATTTGATCTTGTGTCAAGTCCTGTCTGGTGGGAGGTAGAGACAAATGTCATTTGCAAGACAATCGTTGGTGAGGCCTTACCCCCTTCTGCAAAGAAGCAGGCGATCTGTTCAACATCTCCGACCGACTGGGCAAGTATTCCTTTTGAGCTAATTTGCTGCATTCGCTTATTAAGTAATTATCTAATTCATTTCAGTAGTAGCAGTTGTATTAGCAGTAGTTACGTAGTTGTAATTGTAGTAGTAGTAGTAATAGTAGTAGTTGTATTATCAATAGTTACGTAGTTGTAATAGTAGTAGTAGTAATTAAAGTAGTAGCAGTTGTATTAGCAGTAGTTGCGTAGTTGTAATAGTAGTTGTAACAGTAGTAGTTGTATTTGCAAGAGTTACGTAGTTGTAATTGTAATAGCACTAGTAATAGTAGTAATAGTTGTATTAGCAGTCGTTACGCAGTTGTATAAGTAGTAGTTGTAATAGTAGTGTTAATTGTAATAGTAGTAGTATAGTAACAGCTATAACAACAATGATGGTGGTGATGCCGAAGAGGTCGTTTAAGAGAATATTCTTTTAATTTGTTCATCTCTCAAAATGTTCAGAGCACAAATATTTTTTCCAATAACTTTTTCTTCCAAACTGATCTCTGGCTAATGAGCCACTCCTGCCAGGCAACACTGTCAATCTTTTGGCATAACATCGGTACACACTAACATAAAATATATTTGTCAGGATAAAAAAAAAACGATCTATAAAAAAATACTTGTCTTTTTGACCAGTGTTTAACGAGTAATGGGTTTTCGAATATTTTTTACCCTCTTAGATATATAAGAACCGAAGCAAGTCGGCGCCCGACGCACCTACAACCGAGGTCTCAGTCTCTGTACTGCCCATCGACCGGCCCTCCCGTCCGTCTATAACGTTTGGATCAAGACAGCGTGTGTATTTATGGCGTGTCATAACGATGAGACAAACGTCGTAAAATATGCTTCGCACATTATTAGTGGATGGACAGCCATATTGGTTCCTGGATCCAGTTTATATGCCATACTCTCTTCTATATGCATCTGTTTTCTCCCTTCACCAGCGTTGCCTTTTGTTTCGTCTTGTAGCGAATAATTTCGATGAAACAGCAACATGTGAATTTTCCTTCAGTAATATCTCCTCTTGTCTTCAAACATGAGGTCAACGGCTTTTTTTATGGCCTGATTTTTATCAGGAATTGCTCCTCCTTCCACATTTGTGAAATCGGTTTTAGCATTGACCCGAGTGCTTCATGTTTAATTGTGCATAAATTAAGCTGCACTGTCATCGGGGATTTTACAAGAAAAACAAACAATAAGCAGCAGATGGCTGATAAAAATATGCATATAATTCACAGAGGATTGTAAAATACAAGGAAATCGCCTGAAATAATGTTGAGTAATCGATGCTTTAATCAAAGAGTAATCTTTGACAGGCAATACAAATTACATATACATATAAAGAGAGAGAGAGAGAGAGAGAGAGAGAGAGGGGGGTAGTTATAAAACTATCTCTCACACTGCATATATATATATATATATATATATATATATAGTTACATGTTATGTCACAAATGTATTGGTTTGGTTTGGTGGGTTTTATGGCATATCAAACTTTGTAGGTTATTTAACGCCAAATCCATTTTTATGTAAATAATCTGTTCTATTAAAAACAATTCAGTTTAGCGTAAGTACACAGTTTAATTGTCAAAAACATTTATTTCAAACTATTCAAGCAGTTATATGTAACAATTCAGTTAAGGGCAAATACAGTTTTAATGTCGAAAAACAGTTCTATTTCAAATAATTCAGTTTAGCATTAGCACGCAGTTTAAATGTAAGTACGTTTTAATTGTGAAAAACATTTCTATTTCAAGCTATTCAGCGTACTCAAACAATTCAGTTTAGCATAAGTATGCTGTTAGTTCTATTTAACCCATAGATAGGGCCCTATTAGGTGTTACCACTCCCGGCCAGAGTGGACCTGGGAGAAATGGCAATGAAAGGGTACTCCACATTCCCCAATGTTCTAGCACTGCTGGAACCTCACCATCAGACTGTTTAGTGTCATATCCAGGACACTCGTTGGGGGTGGGTCTTACCCCACTGCAGAGGTGCAGTCAGTGTATTCTACAGCCCCAGCTGACTGGGCCAAAGGATTTGAACTCGTGTCACAGTGTCCCATTTCTACCATGATAAAAATTACGCTACGAGCGCCTATATATATATATATATATATATATATATATATATATATATATATATATATATATATATATATTCATCTGATGAAGGCTTTGTTTGCAACGCATGTGTTGTTCTATCCATCAACATTATGTATGTAGATAATATAAATACATATAAACACACAAACACACACACACACACACATATATATATATATATATATATATATGTACATATATATATATATATATATATATATATATATATATATATATATCGGATGGAGCGATTTTGAAAATTTAACAAAATAATTAAATTTGGTTTCGAACAAATTCTATTGACATCACTGTGTTCCCATTGAATTAGCATTTGACAAATTTAAGTTTTAAAACAATATCCTTCATTTTGGAATCCGTTTTCATAGATTCATTTCTGAAGGTGTTCTTGAAAGTTGGCATCCACTCTCTAAAGTATTACTCTGTCAATTTGGGCAACTTCCTCGCGAATAGCTTCTTTCAAATCCTCCAGTGTACGGGGCTTATGATCATACATACGAGGATCATTAAATAAGTTTCCAGACTTTTTTCATATGGGCACTTTTATTGATAGTACATACATCAAACTCTAGTCCCCTTCGAAGTTATCACCTCTGGCTGCAATGCACTTGTTGTACCGTTCAAAAAACTTCTGGAATGCTCCATGGAAGTCCTCTTGTGTGAGCGTGTCAATGACCTTCGTCACAGCCTCTTTCATCTCCTCAATTGTCTCATAACGACAGCTTCTGAGCTTAGGGAATAACCAAAAGTCACAGGGAGCAACGTCTGGAAGTGTCTTGATGCCCATCTTGGTCAAATAGTCTGTGAAAAGGATGAAATTGTGGACTGGTGTATTGTCCTGGTGGAAATGCCACTGACCCGATTTCTAGAGTGCTGGCCTCTTCCCTAGGAATCTCTTCCTGAACTCCATTAAAACCTCAACATAGTAATCCTAAACCTAACCCTTTGGCCAATCAACTCTGGTGTATTGACTTGCTTACTCCTCTCACACCTCTCATCATCCTTCACAAGCTCCGTGCCATCCTTGAATCTCTTAAAAACTTATGGTCGATTCATGCAAGATGATCAAAAAGCAATCTGAAACATTCCATACGTTTCAGTGGCATTTTTTCCAAGTTTAAAAAACAATTTTATTGCATATTGTTTATCTAAAGTGTTCTCACGTCCAGATTGCAATTTTGAAATTCACCAGGTGTGACAATCAGGTTTTAGTAGGGTGTATTCGAATTGCTGCTGTAGCTGTTCATTTGAATCTGAAATCATAAAAATTAGTCAACCATCTCTTAAGATGTATAGCAATAAGATACTGAATTTTCAAGTGTCTACGACAATTCTAAATGCCAGTACAAAAAAGTCTGGAAACTTATTGAAGGCACCACGTACGTGCATTGAGACATCCCCGCATGATATAATCACAAATGGACAAATCAAGGGACAGAGAGGGACAAGGAGAGTCAGCAAACCAGGAAATGAGAGGGGGTCACCAAAGAGAGGACAAAGCAAGTCCTTTGATGCTCTAGCCGTTGCTCCGTCCTGCTGAAACCACACACGTCGGATAAGCACACAGTTTTGTCATAATTAAGGTACAAAGAAGTTGTTGATCATCTTGTTGTAGCGCTTAGAGTTCACAGTCACAGTATTTCCATTATTGTATTCAAAAACTAAGGACTAATGATTGCAACTTTACCAACAACACAGCAGACCGTCATTTTTGGTTTTTGCAGTTGTTTTGCATGCAGTTCTCTCGGATTTTGAAGAGCCCGATAACAACGACAGTTCTGTCGATTCACCTTGCCATTAAGATCAAAATGAGCTTCATCACATTAACAAGATGGGATTGTCATTTGCTTCAAAATTGTTTTAATCTTACCTGCGAAGTTAAGCCTCTTCGGTTTCAACTACTGGGAAACAACTAATTTGCTGGTCTTTATGCAATATACGCCTTACTGATCGATTATCGACGCCAAGTGCAATGGATGCCTCCGAACAGATCGATTGAGACTCCGCAGCATAGCTTGTCTGACATTTTCCACGTTTTCTATGTGTAGGTACTGTTTGTGTGGCCTCCACCAGTCTCATATCCAATATTGTACCTTGTGTGCGAAGTGCATTAATCCAACGTATGATTGTCTTGTGGGTGGGAACTGACTGATTTCGATGAATGTTGAAGTGACGTCGAAATTCACGCCTAACTGCTGTAACAAACTCGTTATTCTTTACATAAATGTCGAAGGCAAACACAAGATATTCTATCGTCCACAGCACCATGGCTTCAAAGAAATAGAAAAGAAAATGAAATGTTAGAGAAAAAAATGCTAAGATCCCCAAGTCCGAATTAATAACTACCAGACATATATTTCTCTTCCTGGGGCTGAATAGTAGCCATTTCACAATTGGTCATCTCCTCTGTACCACCGTATATAGCTATATATCATCATCATCATCATCATCATCATGTCGTGCCACAAGCACGGATATCCCTGACACTCTCTCGCCACTTTTCCCTATCATTCATTACCTCCGGCAGGTCTTCAGGGCTACATCCCGAATCCTCACATAGTTGCTGTATGTATGTTCGAGCTGGTCGTCCTGCTTTTGCTCGGCCATATGTGGAGTTCCATAGGAGTATACGAAATGCATAGAAAGAACTTATATGCGTATAATATATTATATGCGTATAATACATATATATATAATCATTTTATGAAGACTTTATATATATATATATATATATATATATATATATATATATATATATATATATATATATATATATATATATTACTAAAATTATATTTCATACTTTTACCTAGTGGACATAATATATTCTTGGCGGGATATTTTGGTCCCAAATAGGATTTGTGCTGACATCTTCGCTTACGTCACATAGGAACGTTTTAGTGCTGAACTGTTCGTATTTGCATTTTAGATAGTTAACACTTGAAGAAAAAAAAAATCCAGTTCCGAAATGTGTTAAAGAAAATATGTTGGAACGCTGAAATTATTTTATTTTTTAAAAATCTATACTACAGGGAAAATAAGAAATTATGTATATTCTTAAAATCAATTTAAATATTTGAAATTGATGTTCTTTGTTTAAACTTTTCTTTTCTTTTTAGTTCATCAAAAGAGCAATGCATTATTTTTATCTAATGTCAGTCATATTTGTAACGCATTTCGGAAGTTCATTCCCCTTTATTTACATGTATGGAAGTTTTTGCTTGTTATCATTCAAGCATTTCATATTCAAGCCAAACATTGTTCAGGTGACAAAAGAAGATGTAGACAAACACGTCATGCTTTTTTTATCTTCTCACTTTTTAAAAATATGTTAACGCTTTTGAGACAGCTCTGGTAAAATTCAACAGAAGGAGGGGGTCCAAGTGATGTAAGGGTTAAAGTGTTGGTTTGTGGCCTTGAAGCAAGTGAGTTCGAACTCCATTGTTGTCATTACGTTTACTTTTAAATTAATAAAGTTGAGAAAGGGGTATTACCCCTGCAAAAAATATCCGAAACGGGTGTCCTGGATATGACAATAAACAATCTGATGGTGAGGTTCCAGTAATGGTAGAGCTTTGGAGAATGCAGAGTACTCCTTCATCGCCATAGCTCCCTGGCCAACTCTGGCTCGGGGTGGTAGCACTTTATAAGGTCATATATATGGGTCAAATAGTACTAAATGCAAACAAATGACTCGTCTTAAAATGATGTCTTTGAAAATAGAACTGTTTCATTGTTTGAAATAGAACAGTTTGATCGTTTAACTGTGTGTAAACAAATGACTGATGTTTCATTGAATTGTTAGTGATACATAACAATACAAGGAACCATTTAACTTTGTTGACTTATGCTAAATTTCATTGTTTGAAATAGAACAGTTTGATCATTTAACTGTGTGCAAACGAATGTCAGATGCTTGATTGTTTAATTTAGTTGTATATAATAATACTTGGAAACATTTAACTGTAGGCTAACAAATGAGTAATGTTGAATAGAATAATTAGTATTAAATAGCAATACTTGTAACCACTTCACTGTCTGCGAAAAATTATAAGTACTGAATAGAATTATAAGTATTTGATAACAATAATTAATTAACCACTTCACTGAGTTCAAACAAATGATTAATATTGAATAGAATTGTAAGTGTTAGATAGCAATAATTGAAACCATTTAAGTGTGTAGAAACAATAACAATACTAGTGAGAAAACAAATTATTTCGAACTCATTTAAAAATGAAATTTTGCCCAGTCGGCTGGGGTTGTAGAAAACACTGAACCACCCCCTAACGAGAGTCTTGGATGTGACACTAAACAATCTGATAGTGGAGTACCAGGAATACCAGAGCTTTGAGAAATGCGGAGCACCCTTTCATTGCCATCGCTCCCTTGTCCACTCTGTCCCAGAGTGGTAATACCTGATAGGGTCCTGTCAGTGGGTCAAATAGAACTAAACTGCGTACTTATGATAAACTGAATTACTTGAAATAGAACTGTTTCGATGTTTCAACGGTATACTTATGCTAAACTGAACTGCTCGAAATAGAACTCTTTTGACATATAAACTGCGTACTTATGCAAAACTATTGTTTGAAATAGAACTGTTTTTGAAATTGAAACTGTACTTACACAAAACTGAATTATTTGAAATAGAACTGTTTTGAAATTTAACTGTCTGTGGATAAAAACTATGCTTATACAAAACTGAATAGTTTGAAATAGAACTGTTTGACTAAACCGAATAGCTTGAAAGAGAAAAGTTTTTTTTATATTAAACTGTGTACTTATTCTAAACTTAGTTGTTTGAAATAGAAGTGTCCATTTGTATAAAAATGGATTTGGTATTAAATAACCTTCAAGGGTTGATATGCAACAAACAAACAAACAAACAAACAAAATGAAATTACCAACAAACTAATCTCTTACATATCATATATGTCTATTTAAATATGTGCAAACAAATGACTGATGTTAAATTGCTACTGTTAAATAGCAAAACTTCAAGCCATTTAACTGTGTGCAAACAAATGATTAATAGAAAATAGAATTATTTGTATTAGATAGAAATACTTGAAACTATTTAACTGTGAGCAAAAAAAATGAACTCAGCCTCGTTGTTATCAACAAATCACATATATTTAATATGTATGTATAAACAGGATTTTGCGTTAAATAACCTTCAAGGGTTAATATACCCTAAAACCAAACCAAACCAAATCAAACGAAACCCAAATCCAAAAGTTGACACTAGTTACTCAATACATTTTAACTGTATTGGAATAAATTCCTCTTATTGGATTGGGGGTGTCCTCGTGGTGTAATGGTTAAAGCGATGGACTGCGGAATCGTAGTACGCGAGTTCGTACTCCAGTCGCGCTATTACGTTCACTTTCGGGCAAATACCCTTGGGAAAGGTATGAACCCCCTTATCCTCCCAGCTTCTCCAGCAGTGTCCTACGTTTCTGGTTCGTCTAACTTGGATAGTTTTCGTGGTGAGAAGCAGCTGGCCGTATAGTTGGTGCCTTGTAGGGTGTTGCTGCCAGGACTTGTTCAATATTGCTCGCAACATTCTTGTGTAATTGCCGTCTAGCTTCTTCTCGAGCCGTTTAGTTAGCGTCCAAGTAGTGCACCATTTCCTATGAAAGCATTCCTCTAATCTGAGTTCTTATGACAATTTCCTGTCCCTAAGAAAAAGACAAATAAATAAAAGGAAAACCCAGCTCCATGACCACCATTTTGGAACATTTGGTTTGGTTTGGTTTTATGACACATCAACCATTGTAGGTCATTAATGCGAAATCCATTTTTATACATATAAACAGTTCTGTTTCAAACAATTTAGTTTAACATAAGTTCACAGTTTCAATGTCAAAAATACTTCTATTTCAAACAATTCAATTTAGTATAAGTACAGAGTTTATTTCTATTTGACCCATTGATAGGACCCTATCAGGTGGACCTGGGATCAATGGCAATAAAGGGATACTTGTACCCCCCCCCAAAGCTCCAGCATTACTGGAACCTCACCATCAGATTGTTTCGTGTCATATCCAGGACACTCGTTGGCGGAGTTTTATCTCTCTGCGGAGAAGCAGTCAGTGTATTCTACAGCACCAGCCGACTAGTCTAGGAACATTTGAGAACATTCAATAGAACGTAACGAACCAAGTGAAGACAGTGTCAGTTGAAGACTTCCTGCTTACCTGAACTAAAACAACGGTTTAATCGGTGTGTATTAATCACCTTGCGCCAAATGTCGAATACGGATTACTTTGAAAAGAGTTTTTGGAATAGATTATTCTGAGCCGGATTTGAGATGTAAATCTCCTTGATCCATGCGTCGAATATGGATTAAGTTGAAGAAACTTTCAAGAATAAATCATTTTAGGTGGGATGTAGGGTGTAAAGTTAATTGTTAAATACGGATTATTTAAAAGAAACAACTCAAGAATAGATTATTCTGAGCCGGATTTCTGATGTAAATCAACTCGATGATGTGTCAAATACAGGTAAAAAAAAAAGAATTATTTTGAGCCGAATTTGAGATGGAAATCACCTGAAATTAGGAAAAAAGTTTTTGGAATAAATTATTTTGAGTCAGAGGTGAGATTGAAATAATTTTGAGCCAGTTGTCTCATACTGATTACTTTAAAGAAAGCTTTGAGAATAAATTATTTTGAGTCAGAATTTGATATGTAAACTCTTTTGAGCCAAACTTATCTTTACTAAGTGTTGGTTTTAAATTGTTTTAAGCTTCCTTAGTAGAATACGTTAGTGAGCATTTTACACTGACTCCAGGATCCGAGCGTGTGTCAAATTATTTTAGGATCCATTCCGAACTGATAATTTTCCCAATTGATTCTTCCCTGAATGATGCGTCATCCCTGATCTTTACTCGCTATCACGATGCATGCCCGAAATTCCTCACGAGTATAGTTTGCAGAAGTTATTCAATCATGAAATTATCCAATCATTCATCCCTTGAATTGGTAGGGTGGATCCACCCTCGTGTGCACATGCACCCGAAAATAATTTTGTTAAGATTAATGGCACCCTCCAAATATCTATCTATAAAATGTTTTAATGTCTGTGAGTTGGATTTCTCTTGTTTGGTCTGTTTGTTTGTAATGGTATTTCAACCTTTGTGGATTATTTAATTCTAAAGCTATTTTTGTACGGGGACAGTCGTGGTACAATTTAACCTATAACTGGGAGGGTAAAGGGGTTCCTACGTTTACCAAGGGGGATTTCCCAGGGAATAATATTGCATATAGTCGTTGGTTGATTGTGTTTTACGGCTTATCAACCCTTGTAGGCTATTTAATGCCTAATTCTGTTTATACATGCATATTAAATATATATGGTTTGTAAACGAATAGTTTTTACTCAACAAATTTTAAACGAGCCAATTAAATGATTTCAAGTATTGCTATTTAACACTAGCAATTCTATTCAGCGTTGTTCATTCGATTGCATACAGTTATGGTTCCAAGTTTTACCTTGTAATATTAATAATTCATTGAAACAGTCATTTGCCTGTTCATAGTTAAATGGTTTCAAGTATTGTAAATGATCAAATAGTTCTAATCAACCCATACATGGATCCTTATTATGGGTCGGAGTAGACCTGGGAGTAATGACTATGAAGAGGTATTCCCCAAAGGTCCAGGACTGGAGACTCACTATCAGACGCAGTTTCGTGTCGTTGCCAGGACACTCGTCGGTGGGGAGGGTTGTTACCCCTCTGCAGAAATGCTTGTAAAGTTGGCGACCGTAGTCGAGGGCGACTCGAAAGCTCCTTTTTCAATTACTACTTCACTGTGGTATTACTCCTTTCCCTGCATTGATTCTCTTTACCCTGTATACATACCTTATAATGCTGAGTATTAAACAAGGAGGTATCAAGTACCATTTTTTGAGTCTTTGGTATGACTCGATCTGTGATTGAATCCCGGTCTCCCGGGTCATTGGTGAACCTTCTAAACATTATGCCAATTAGTCGGCTTATTTTGCTATAAAATAATTATTGTGATGGTTAATTGTATTAGTTATTTCATTATTTAGTTTGGTCAGATCCCAAATTATTCAGGTGTCTTTTAAGTTCGCTAAAATCTTTGAGTGAAAATGAAAGTAAAAATGGAAAGGTCAAGCGTGTGCAAACATATGACAGGATGTAATATAATGGCCGAGGGATTTCGTTTCATGCCTTTGGGTTTAGTTAGGCTGAGGACCTTTCGGTTCAGTGCATGGGTTACTTAGGTTCAACATTAACACAGGTGTTCATGCGCGCGCGCAGAGCGGACGTATCACTCAGAGATGTCACAATAGCCCGAGATGGGAAACGGGGGCTAGCAAGTGCGAATGACGCCACGCACCGAAAGCGCGCGGAGGATTTTTGGAATTTGAAGAAAGTTAGTAGAGTTGAGAACTGGACACCGAACGAGACGGTTGACTTTCGCTTGCTCGCAGAGGCCTTTGTGGCGGGTGCCACACGTGTTGGGGGTGGGCAGATGAAAAGGCCGGAATAGAAATATTGTGCCTCTCTCTCCTTATGTCGAAGAACCTTTAAACTCAAAGGTAATAAAAAGTTTCGTACCTGAACAAAGAAGTCGTAAGTGTTTTTCGTGTTTCGAGATTCCTATGTTCTATCTTTATGGACATTCGATGTACGTTTCACACATAGCCATATCATGGCTATGGTACAATGAGATCACCTGTCATTTTGGGACAGGAAGGCCGAATGTAAATAAGAAAGTTTGATTATGGTAAAATAAAAACATAATGAAAGTTAAGGACACGTGTGATGATGATGTTGATGATATGACGCAATAACTTAGTGAGATGACATTACACTAATTTTAGAATATATAAAAATTAGCGGATTAGAAAAGTAGTCAGTCGAAAAATTGAGAAGTTGGGAGTTGGTTGTCAGGTGAGTTAGAGTTGAGATCCGCAGACCCCTTTGGGCATAGACGAGTACCGTTACTAGAATAGTATCCTATTTGTTAACGTGAAAACCATGGTATTTTAGCCGACTAGGCTATATAGTCGTTTATCAAGCTTAGATTAGTAAGACCCGACGAGAAGTCCACTCAGTGGGAATCAAACTCACTACTTGAGCGAATGATCTAGCAAGATTTAATTACTCGCAACCACTCAAGCACAGTTCCTGAAATATAAGTCTATCCTTATATTAACATATGTATATAGACAGATTGTTCTGTATATAAATAATCACACATTCTGTCAATGTGTTTATCTGTCTGTCTACTTATTAATAATATAGTTCTTTAGTTTGCTATGTTTATAAAGAAAAAGTGATAGAGCATTTGTTCTGTGTTGATCTAAGTTTTTAAAGTGTTCATATAGTGTCAACAGCACATAGTGACAATCAGTTTCACCCGGTTTCTCTCTCTCTCTCTCTCTCTCTCTCTCTCTCTCTCTCTCTCTTTCTCTTACATATATATATATATATATATATATAAACAATTTATTTCAAAAACGTTCTTGATAAATGAAAAAGTGTTCAATATTGGTGATAGAGCATTTGCTCTTTATTGATCTAAGTTTTTAAAGCGTTTGTTCTTTGTTGATCTAAGTCTTTAAAGTGTTGATATAGTGTCAACAGCACTTAGTGACAGTCAGTTTCACACAGTTTCTTTCTCTCTCTCTTTCTCTCTCTGTCTCTATCTCTCTCTCTCACACATACACACACACATATATATATATATACATAAACAATTTATTTTAAAAATCAGCACTTAGTGACAGTCAGTTTCACACAGTTTCTTTCTCTCTCTCTTTCTCTCTCTGTCTCTATCTCTCTCTCTCTCACATACACACACACACATATATATATATATATATATATACATAAACAATTTATTTTAAAAACGTTCTTGAAAAACAAAAAGTGCTCAATATTGGTGATAGAGCATTTGCTCTTTGTTGATCTAAGTTTTTAAAGCCTAGATATAGTGTCAACAGCACTTAGTGACAGTCAGTTTCACCAAGTTTCTCACACACACACACATAAACACACATACATACACACTTATATATATATATATATATATATATATATATATATGAACAATAGTGCTCAATATTGGTGAGAGAGCATTTGCTCTTTGATGATCTAAGTTTTAAATTACTACTAATCTACTTTTTATATTTGTATATCCGTACAAATGAACCTGCCTTTCTGTTATACCTACCTAATGTGTTATCTATTCTTTACCACTCTGAATAGCCTGTCATTGTATATCATTTACGATATGACAAGGGGCGACGAAGATTCAAAAGAACACACGTCGAAAAAGATTTCAACCGCTGTGTGGAATACGAACAGCGAAGAACCCGTAAAAACACATTATTGAACTTTTGTTAACCGAATTTCAAGGATTCAGGTAAAACGTAATATTCTGTCAAAAGATAAGAATCTTTTCAAATAAAAATCGGGGGGGGGGGTGTCCTCGTGGTGTAATGGTCAAAGCGATGGACTTCGGAATCGTAGTAAGCGAGTTCGTACTCCAGTTGTGCTATAACGTTCACTTTCGGGCAAATACCCTTTGGAAAGGTATGAACCCACTTATCATCCCAGCTATGGGTTAAATAGTACCACTACTGTTCTTCTAGGATATCAGCTTTGGTATTAAATAACCTATAAAGGTTGATATACCATTAAACAAAGAAGCCAAACCAAACCAAGCAGTCATACTGCAAAATTATATACAACTTGTAATGAAGTGGGCGCCTCCCACTACTTGTGAACATGGTGTCCAGCTTTGTGACAGACAACAAGAGGTCAATCATTAGAATTCTCGCTGTGAGTGGTCGCAACACTGATTTGAACCCGGAACGCAAGAAAACGGATTAACTGGGATAACAAAAAAAAAAGCAACCGACTTTTTTTTGTTTTTACTGACATAATGGTTATTGTGTTCGCCAACCTGTTCGGGAAACCTGGGTTCAATCCAGGTCGAGTCATAACAAAGACTTTAAAAATGGTACTTGATGCCTCCTTGCTTAACACTCAGCATTATAATGGTACGGATCAAGGAGAAAGTGGAGAAATCCAGGGAAAGGAGTGGCGAGCGCCCTCCTCTACACCTTGGTGTAGTAGCTATCGAAAAGGGAGCCTTCGGGTCATCCTCGACTATGGTCGACTAACCATTATTACGAATAGTGTTTAAGGAGGGTTACAGTTGTTTCTTATGATTTTGAAAAAAAAACTTTTGAGGTACTTTGTGGAACTTATTACCTTTTAAAACAAAATGGAGCAGTTGGTGCAAATTACGAAGTCTCTTTATTCGTCTATGCAGCAACAACAAAAGTTACATAAGGAACGTGAACTACTAGTTCAGAAACAATTTGACCAAATGCAAAACAAACTATTGAAACAACAAGAGGATTTTGAGAAACTACTAACAAATCAAGTAGCACAAGAAAGAGGATCAAGAATCTTCTCGGCTGGGGAGATTTCAAAACTTCGTTATGACCCCGACAACAACATGACGTTTCCAGCATACTTTAGGAGATATGAAACAATCTTTTCAAAAAGATGTTTTCTTTGGTCGGATGAAGAAAAAAATTATATTGTTACTTCAAAAATTTGGTTCTCAAGAAAATACGAAGTATACAAATATGATACCACCTAAAAAACCAGAAGAAATTTCGTTTGACAAAACATTTAAAACGTTGTCTAGAATCTTCGACGAACGTGACAGCATTTTCCATACGCGATATAAGTATTTAAATATCATCAAACAGGAGAAAGAGGATTTCGTTTCTTACATCGGCACGGTCAAATCTCTTTAAAATGAACGAAATTTCAAAAGACATGTTCGAATGTTTAATTTTCGTGCAAGGGCTAACAGTACCCAAAGTCAAGGACATTCGTCCTAGAATATCAAAAATCATGAAACAGGACCCAGAAATCACATCACAAAAAGTAACTGAGAAGTGTCAAATGTTAATCAACGTCAAACGCGACAACACTCGTATCGAGGAAAAAATATCTCGCATGTACAAAGGATAAAAAAAAAGTGTCCCTAAAAGTAGAGAAAAATTATCAATGCAAAGTTTGAGGTGGTAAAAATCACACAAGAAGTGACTTATTTTAAAAATACGCTTTGCTTTGAATGCGGGTGGAAAGAACCAACGCTTAAGTATGTCAAAGAAAACAAAAACAAAAGCCCAACAATAAGGTAAATATTGTATTATCGAAAAAAGAAATGAAAGGTAACGGAAAAAGAAAATACATTGATATTAAAATTAATAAACAAACAGTGCGATGCTTATAAGACACGGATAGTGACATTTCAATTATTGACGAGTCAACCTCGAAAAAATAGGTCGACCGAAACTACTGAACACGGTTAAAGTCGCCATATTAAATTGATTAAAATTTAAAGGCGAATTTAATGCTAGTGTGTCTTTTGGTGGGAAAACTTATAATTCAAAAGTTTACTTTGTACCAGGGAATAATTCGTGTCTCTTCAGTATTAACTGGATAATATTTGATTTATGGGAGATGTTTGTATACTCCTTCTGTAATAAATTAGATGCTACAGAAAAAAAAGAAAGAAATCCAGACAAATAGAGGAATTTTTAACTGACCTAAAGGACGAATTTTCTCAAGTATTTTCTGTGGGTTTAGGTTGTTGCACAAAAACTGAGGTAAAATTTGAAATTAAAGAAAAAGTAAAACCCGTGTTCAAACCTAAAAGAAATGTGCCTTTTTCATCTTTGGAGGTAATAAACAAAGAACTTGAAAGATTAGAGAAAGTCGGAGTGATCGAAAATGTAGATTATTCAGACATGGCGTCACCGACAGCTTACGTGAAAAAAAAAAAAAAAAAAAAAAAATACGAGTTTGTGCGATTTTTTAAAAAGATCATAGCTATCCTCTTCCCACTCCAGAACACATTTTTTCTAAGCTTAACGGAGGAAAGATATTTTGAAAAATCGACTAGTCGGAAGCATACCGACAAGTTCAAGTCGATGAGGAATGTTCCAAATACCTAACCATCCATACGTACCGGGGTTTGTATACCCTAAAACATCTTCCATTTGGACTAAAAGTAGCACCGAGTCATTTCCAACAGATCAAGGATGCTATGCTGGCCGTTCTAGATTACGCTACGGTATATTTGGATGAAATACTGATAAAAAGCGAAAATACGAAACAACATAGGAAACATGTTTGGGAAGTATTCAAAAGAATCAATGAATACAGTTTTAAGCTAGACCCTAAAAAGTGCGAAATTTTTATGGGAAGAATGAAATATCTGGGACAGATAATTGATCAAAAAGGCAGAAAACCCGATCCAGAAAGAGCGAAAGCCTTAAGAATATGCCCGAACCGGAAAACTAAACAAAGCTACAAGCATTTCTAGGTCTAGCAAGTTACTACTGTATATACATACCGAAAATGTATGAGCTAAGAGCTCCTTTGGATGAACAACTAAAAAAGGGTAAAAAATGGTGCTGGACTAAAGAGTGCGAAAAGGCATTACAAGAAATTAAAAAAAAAATGTCTGCTATCAGACCTCGCACTAGCACACTTCGACCCAAAGAAAGAACTGATCGTAGTATCAGACGCAAGTGACTACGGAATAGGAACCATTCGACGGCAAAAACTTGAAGACGGGTCGACAATACCAATCGCTCATGCATCCAGAACATTACTATCAACAGAAAGAAAGTATAGCCAAATTGCAAAGGAAAGCTTTAAATTATTTATGCTGTCAAGAAATTTCATAGATTTATTATATGGTAGAGTATTTACATTACAAACAAACCACCAACCTCTACTATCTATTTTCGGCTCAAAGAAAGAGATAACGACACACACTGCGAACTGGATACAACGGTGGAGTATTATACTTCTAAATTACAATTTCAAAATGGAGTATATTTCATCTAAAAAAATTGGACTCGCAGATGATCTCTCGAGACTAATACCAAAGAATACCAAACCTTTGGAAGAAACTGTGATAGCATCGTAGAAAGAGGAAAGAGAGCTTTTAGGGTTACTGATTAATACCATTCGAGAGTTACCGGTTACCCTTGCAGACATTAGAAAAGCCGCGAAAACGGACGGTTTTATTCAGCAAATAAAAAAAGCAATTCTGATTAAATAAAAGAAACGAAAAGAGAACAAAAGTGTCTCTATTTTCAATCTGCGATCAAACGCATATCTATGCTGACAGAATGGTAATGCCACACTCTTTACAAAAAGATTTTAAAAGAGTTTCACACGGGCCATCCGGGTATGTCTCGTATGAAATCCTTGATGTGAAGTTATACTTATTGGTCACGCGTGGACAACGACATTGGGAAAATAATTAAAGAATGCAGGGGTTGCCAACTAGTAGCTAAAGCTCCTCCGATTAAAACTCGACCCTGGCCAAAAACCGACATCCTATGGACACGTATGCTTATAGATTATGCTGGACCACTGAACGGATACTATTAGTTGATCATTATCGATAGTTTTTCTAAGTGGCCGGAAATTTTCAAATTCAGACACCCTGCATCGGTGAACACCCTCAAAGCAGTGGACGAAATATTTAGCCGCTTTGGGGTTCCAGAGATACAGGTCAGCGATAATGGTACAATGTTTACGGGTGAAGAATTTAAAGAATACTGCTCATCATTGGCCATAGAACATATCACGTCACGGCCTTACAATCCAAGGTCTAACGAGCAGACATAAAGGTTCGTTGATACGTTCAAAAGAACATCAAGAAAGAACCAAGGGCTAGATACGGACGAACGTATTATACAGAAATTTCTTGCTGTATATAGAGTCATACCAAATCCAAACACTAGTTCGAAAATATCACCAGCAGAACTAATGTTTGCACGAAAGATAAGATTCGACAGGTTACTACCAAGGCCGAAAAAGAAAATTCCAAAAAACGTGAATTTCAAAATAGAAATTTATAACCGGATGATAGTCTTTTTTAGGAACTACCGAACTGGAAAGAGTTACTGGGAGGACAGTATTGTTACCCAGATAATTGGAACAGTAATCTATATTATAAAGGGAAAGCGGTTTGATCACTAGAGACATGTAAATCAAATCAAGCTACGATATAGTAAAAGTATCGAGCAGAACGACGGAGAGTTTCCTATGGTAATGTTATACGACGCATTCGAGATCACACCTTTCATTAATCAAAAAGCATTTGTGGATCAACACCATCAACTTCTTATTCTCTACAAATTCCACGAGTATCACCCTCGTTAACCGTGGTGATGAAAAGAGTTTGAGAGAAAAGAAAGCAGTAAAACGGCTCCGTCAGAATACAAAAAAGAAGGAATATTAAAAATTCCAATGAATGAATTTAATGGAATGACCCATCTTCCCCGCACCCCAGCAAAAGTAGTAGCATCATTTAAGTACACACAGATAACTCTGCGCAGGACTTTAAATGAAGGACCCTCAGTGTAGGACTTCAGCGAGTGATTCACGTGATCGACCATTCCTTGGACTCAATACAACCCTTACGAGGATTATAATATTACAACGAATCTACTTGTTATATTTGAACACCCCTACGAATAAACCTGCCTTTCTTGTTAAACCTTCTACCCATTATTTGTTGTCTATTCTTTAGCACTTAGAATAGCCTATCATTGTATATCATTATCGATATAACAGACAGGAAGAACTAAAAGCATTCAACAATTAGAATTCCACTTTTTTCTGACGACTCTATCTGGCCGACTCTATCTTCTTTGGGGTCATGATGTCATCTAACGCTTAAACGACCGATGCCAACTTCATTTAAACAGTATAAAAACAAAACAAAAAAAAGGTGTAAAAATCTGAGAATTAATTTTTATTTATTGCGGACTTTTTGTCCTCATCTTGGTAGTTTTTTTGTGTTGTTTCTTCTTTCACTACGTTTCGGCCAAATTTCAACTCAGGCCTTCGTCAGGTGATTTTACCACGACCTCGGATAGGAATGATGAGTCTTGTAACCGAATTCCCAGTAATTACTGCCTTCCATAGTTGTCTATCGCACCACGTTTTTGACCAAGTAAACCTCTGGCCGGCTTGGGTAGGATTTGAAACCGCTATCTTCTGATAATGCTCACCTGGAACCTTAGATCCAATTAAAAGACAATTACAGATTAAGAAGCCTCATCTCAAAATGATCCAATTAAAAGACAATTACAAGGTGTAAAAGGTCGTGTTAAAACCATTATCTAAATGGCTTGAGAGAATGAAAACTAAACGAGCTTAAATACTATAAAAACCAATTGTATTAATTCTGGAAATGGTTGAGTACACGATCCTCTCGAAACATCGAATTCTTCAGACGATTTTGATATTCATTCAATCATTCGTAAATAAGAAAATCTTTTTAAAAAATTATACATTCTTTCTAATTTTTTTCCTTTTACCGAAATGTGCATTACTTTCCAGTCAGCGGGGCTTAAAAGACGCTGACTCTATCCTCCAACGTTCTTTTACATCTTTTACTCTAACGATATAACGACAGGAAGAACTAAAACTATTCAACAATGAGAATTTCACTTACGTCTTTTACATCTTTTATAGCTTTTATCAACTTTACATCTGTCACCCAGTTCTATATCTTTTCATATTTTCTTCAGTTTTACATCTTTTACCCATCTTTTACTAAATTTTACATCTTTTACTAAGTGTTAAATCTAAAGTTTTTTACTGAGCTTTTTATCTTTAAAAGTAAAAACTCAGCTTTACATCTTTTATCGTCATCTTTTAAGATATAAAGTAGAGTAAAAACTCATGACATTATTTACATTTTTCGGATACATATGTATATCTTTATAATAATACATATGTATATCTTTTATATCTTTTAAGATGTAAGATGTAAAATACATGTAAAGATATAAAATACATAAAATACATATATAAAAAGATGCAAAAGATGTAAAAGATATAAAGATGTAAAAGATGTAAAAGATGTAAAACTGGATATTTTAATTCAAAAGATAAAAGATGTAAAGACGTAAAATCTTTTATATCTTTTAAGATGTAAAATACATGTAAAGATGTTAAAGATGTAAAAGATGTAAAACTGGGTATTCAAAAGATGTAAAAGATGTAAAAGATGTAAAACTGGATATTTTATCTTTTAGAAATATCTTTACATCTTTACAACGTTTACATCGTTTAAAAGATGTAAAAAAAACGTAAAAGATGTAAAGATATTTAAAAATATTTTCACCATTATTTTTATCTATTTCCTCAGTTGCTAAAATGTTGAAAAAATTAAATTTTTAGTCTGGTTGGTTGCTTTCTTTGTTTTTATGGCATATCAACCTTTGTAGGTTATTTAGTGCCAAAGCCATGCTCCTATAAGAACAGTAGTTGTACTATTTAACCCATAGCTGTGAGGATAAGGGGGTTCATACCGAAAGTGAACGTAATAGCGTGACTGGAGTACAAACTCGCTTTCTAGTATAAAAATGTATTTTTACATCTTTTACATCTTTTATGTATTTTTACGTCTTTTTACAGATTTTATAATTATAATCATAGATATACATAAAATTTTATAATTATAATTATAGATATACATAAAATAATTATAATTATAATAAAATATGTAAAAGATGTTTTACGTCTTTACATCTTTTACGTCTTTACATCTTTAACATCTTTTATCTTTTGAATATATAAACACGTACGTCTTTACCTAGTAAAAAATGCATATAAGTTGAATTTTTACAACTTTTTTGCAACATCTTTTAACACCGTTTAATTAAAAAGATGTAAAAGGTGTAAAGATGTAAAACTGGATATTTTATCTTTTAGAAATATCTTTTTCCGTCTTTACCTAGATAAAAACATGTTTTACGTTTATCTTTACCAGTAAAGACGTCTTTAAAGACATCTTTTACGTTTTTTAAAGACATCTTTTACGTCTAAAGACATCTTTTACGTTTTACGTCTTTAAAGACATCTTTTACTTTTTACGTTTACGTTTTAAAACGTAAAAGATGTCTTTAAAGACGTCTTTATATCGATAATGACATCTTTAAATGATATACATTATAAAGACATCTTTTACGTTTTACGTCTTTTACGTCTTGAAAAGACGTCTTTAAAAAAACGTCTTTTAAAAAACGTCTTTAAAAAAACGTTTTTTTTAAAGACGTTTTTTAAAAGACGTTTTTTTAAAGACGTTTTTAAAGACGTTTTTAACTGAGCTTTTTATCTTTAAAAGTAAAAACTCAGCTTTACATCTTTTATCGTCATCTTTTAAGATATAAAGTAGAGTAAAAACTCATGACATTATTTAAATTTTTTCGGATACATATGTATATCTTTATAATAATACATATGTATATCTTTTATATCTTTTAAGATGTAAGATGTAAAATACATGTTTTATGTAAAATACATGTTTTATGTAAAATACATCTTTTATATCTTTTAAGATGTAAGATGAAAATAATACATATGTATATCTTTTATATCTTTTAAGATGTAAGATGAAAAGACGTCTTTAAAGACGTCTTGAAAAGACGTCTTTAAAGACGTCTTGAAAAGACCTCTTTAAAGACGTCTTTAAAAGACCTCTTTAAAGACGTCTTTAAAGACGTCTTTAAAGACGTCTTTAAAAAAACGTCTTTAAAAAAAACGTCTTTAAAACGTCTTTAAAACGTCTTTAAAAAAAACGTCTTTAAAAAAAACGTCTTTAAAAACGTTTTTAAAAACGTCTTTTAAAAACGTCTTTAAAAACGTCTTTTAAAAACGTCTTTTAAAAGCGTCTTTAAAAACGTCCTTAAAAACGTCTTTAAAAACGTTTTTAAAACGTTTTTAAAACGTTTTAAAGACGTCTTTAAAGACGTCTTTAAAGACGTCTTTAAAAACGTCTTTAAAAACGTCTTTAAAGACGTCTTTAAAGACTTTAAAGACGACTTTAAAGACTTTAAAGACTTTAAACGTCTTTAAAGACGTCTTTAAAGACGTAAAAGATGTCTTTATAATGTAAAGACATAAAGACGTAAAGACGTAAGACGTCAGACGTATGTAAAGACATAAAGACGTAAGACGTAAAGACGTAAGACGTAAGACGTATGTAAAGACATAAAGACATAAAGACGTAAAGACGTAAGACGTAAAGACGTAAGACGTTAAAGACGTCTTTAAAGACGTAAAACCATTACGTAAAGATGTAAAGACGTAAAAGATGTCTTTAAAGACATCTTTAAAGACATTTTTAAATGATATACATTATAAAGACATCTTTTACGTTTTACGTCTTTACGTCTTTTACATATTTAAAGACGTCTTTAAAGACGTAAAAGACGTCTTTAAAGATGTAAAAAAAAGACGTAAAAAGATGTAAAGACATCTTTAAATGATATACATCTTTAAAGACGTCTTTAAAGATGTCTTTAAAGACGTAAAAGACGTAAAAGGCATCTTTAAATGATATACATCTTTAAAGACGTCTTTAAAGATGTCTTTAAAGACGTAAAAGACGTAAAGACGTAAAACGTAAAAGATGTCTTTATAATGTATATCATTTAAAGATGTCATTATCGATATAAAGACGTCTTTAAAGACATCTTTTACGTTTTACGTCTTTACGTCTTTTACGTCTTTAAAGACATCTTTTACGTTTTTTTACATCTTTTAAACGATTTAAACGTTGTAAAGATGTAAAGATATTTCTAAAAGATAAAATATCCAGTTTTACATCTTTACATCTTTTACGTCTTTATATCTTTTACATCTTTTATCTTTTGAATTAAACGATGTTAAAAGATGTTGTAAAAAAGTTGTAAAAATTCAAGGCAATATAACTTACATGCATTTTTTTGCATTTTTGTACAGATTTTTACAACTTTAACATCTTTTACACCCTTTACATCTTCTATACTCTTTACATCTTTTACAACTTTAACTCACTGAAATTGTAATCATATGATGAGCATTCAAAAATTATTGGGACTGAAGCTGTATTTACCAATGTAGAAAATAACAATGGAGGAAAGGTAAATTTCCTTCGAAATAGTCTGCTAGCAAATCGGCTGGGGCTATAGAATACGCCGACTGCATATCTTCCCCAACCCCAACAAGCGTCTTTGATATAACACAAAACAGCATCTGAAGAGTCAAGGAAATGTAAAATACCTCTTCATTGCCGTTACTCTCAGGTCCACTCTAACCTGCAGCTGTTAGGGTCCTTGATACAACAGTTTAATCATTTTCTATACTTGAAACCATTTAACTGTGTGCAACCAAATGACTGATATCAAATTGAATTATTAGTATTTCATTGCAATACTTAGGACCATTAACTGAGTGCAAACGAAAGAATACTATTGAATAGAATTACTCGTGTTAAATGGTGATACTTAAAACAATTTTAATGTGTGCAAATAAAACTACTAGAATTAGAGAGTAATACTTGAAACGATGTAACAACATGAAAATAAAACTATTTGTATAAGATAGCACTATTTGAAACCGTTTAACTGTTTGCAAACAAATGAGCTCTGATTCGTTAAAAATTTGTTTCCTTCAAACTTTTCGTTTGCAAATCATATAAACTTCTGCGATGATTTTGTGTATTCAGGCTGTTGTCTTCATCTTGATATTCACAACATTTCGATTGATGCATCCTTCTTCAGGCGTTTTATTTCGAACTTGTTAGCCTACACGGAACTTCAGAACTAGCCCTTTATTAATTCCGAGGTGGATGAATAGTTCTAATTTCGTTAACCATAAACGGGTAAAAATGTTAAGCTTCCAGCAGGGATTTCCTAACATTTACCTGTATTTGGGATTGAACCTGTCACCTCGAGATGATTTCATTTAGAAGCACTTAAACCTATATCTATTTTCCTCTCGTTTTTTTCCTTGTATGTCTCTTGTCTGTAGACCCTTTCCTTTCCTTTGTATTCTTAAAAATATTTTCCCCATTATTTCATCTATTTCCTCAGTTGCTAAAATGTTGAAAAACTTAAATTTTTAGTCTGAAGAAGTTCGGTTTGGTTGGTTTGTTTTTATGGCATATCAACCTTTGTAGGTTATTTAGTGCCAAAGCTATGCTCCTATAAGAACAGTAGTGGTACTATTTAACCCATAGCTGTGAGGATAAGGTGGTTCATACCTTTCCCAAGGGTATTTGCCCGAAAGTGAACGTAATAGCGCGACTGGAGTACAAACTCGCTACTACAATGCCGCAGTCTATCACTTTAACCATTACATCACGAGGACACACCCTTTGAAGAAGTTTGTCCTTGAATAAAGAAGGAAATATCACTACTAAACCCGTGGTAAGTGTTTGGTTTATCCACTTTTCCTTTTATTTTTATCATATATATATATATAATTTGGCATTTAATAACCAACAAGAGTTGATATGCCGTAAAACACATCTAACCAAGTAACCATCAAAATACTCACAACTTTTGTCTTTGGTCGATTTACAATGCAACTCCATTTGGCTGTAATAAGCAAGCAAGGAGGACATATTTTTGAATGACCCACACATCTGCAATTGTGATAAATTTTCATTTTAGGAAAGAAGTTAAACACAATCTGACACAGCCAATGTATTCTATGCCTGTTCAGTAAGTAGACGTCTTTGCTGGTTTGCTTATGTTCGGTGTCGACGACCGGATGACTTTATCCGAGAAACCATCGATCTAGTCCCTCGACAGGGCTGAAGGAAGTGTTGTGAAGGCCAACTGAAAACAAGTCTCAGAACAGTGAAGCAGCAGGCGGAATTGATCTTGGTTTGGCGCCCGAATGGAGTTCGCTTTTAAAACTGCGAATAGCTAGCACTAATCTCACCGATAGCCTCGGAACGTCTTGCTTGGTCGGTCTTCGTTCGGGACGCGCAGAATTTGTTTGACTGAGCCGGCTCAATTGATCCCGGGTAAATGCCGTCACACACAAACACATTTATTAACTGCCGATATCAGAAGCAGCCTAAAACAAAGTATAGGAAATAACAATAACTTTTGGATAAAAAAAAACAACTTACATTTGGAAAAGTGGAAGGTTCCAGGGTACAAATATTACATACTGATACTATAAAGTAGCTCCAGTGTAATCTGAAGCAGTGAACCCAGATAGTACATTTTTAACGGAAACGATCCTACTTATGAAAAATGGTGGAAAAGAAAAATTATATAATGCTGTGGAGGTACTTAAAACCATTTAACTGTGTGCAACCAAATGACTGATATTAAATTGAATTACTAGTATTGCATTGCAATACTTGGGACGATTTAACTGTGTGCTACCAAATGACTGATATCAAATTGAATTATTAGCATTGCATTGCAATACTTGGGACGATTTAGCTGTGTGCAATCAAATGACTGATATTAAATTGAATTATTAGTATTGCATTTCTATACTTGGGACGATTTAACTGTGTGCAACCAAATGACTGATATTAAATTGAATTATTAGTATTGCATTGCAATACTTGGGACGATTTAACTGTGTACTATCAAATGACTGATATCAAATTCAATCATTAGTATTGCATTGCAATATTTGGACCATTTAACTGTGTGCAAACGAATGAATAATTTTGAATAGAATGACCTGTGGTAAATGGCAATACTTAAAATAATTTTACTGTGTGCAAATTCCATCCCCAGTATCTAGTTTTAGATCACGGATTCGAGTCTCTCGACAGCCAGACAATCTTTATTTTATCCCCATGTTACTTTATACCATAAATTAATTCACCCCACCCAGGTATTTCGTCTCAATATTATTTTATCCCATCGTAGTTTTATTTTATTTTATTCCACCATTATTTCATTCTCCCGTTTCTTTATCCTATTGTTATTTGATTCCTCTGTTATTGTATGTCATCGTTAATTTATCCTTTCCTTAATTTATCGCATCGTTAGTTGATCACCCTGAAATTTATTTCATTCTGCCGCTATTTTATCGCCTTCCTATTTCCTGCCATCGTCATTTTATCCTTTCGTTTTTTGATCCCCCGGTAATTTAATCTATTCTTCTGTTATTCGATAGCCCTGCCTTTTTATCCCATCGTCATTTTATCATTTCGTTCTTGGGTCCCATCGTCATTTTATCCTTTCGACATTTTGTCCCATTGTCATTTTATCCTTTCGTTATTTTGTCCCATCGTCATTTTATCCTTTCGTTATTTTGTCCCATCGTCATTTTATCCTTTTGTTATTTTGTCCCATCGTCATTTTATCCTTTCGTTATTTTGTCCCATCGTCATTATATCCTTTCATTATTTTATCCCATCGTCATTTTATCCTTTCATTATTTTATCCCCCGGTAATTTAATCTATTCTTCTGTTATTCGATAGCCCTGCCTTTTATCCAATCGTCATTTTATCATTTCGTTCTTTGGTCCCATCGTCATTTTATCCTTTCGTTATTTTGTCCCATTGTCATTTTATACTTTCGTTATTTTGTCCCATCGTCATTTTATCCTTTCGTTATTTTGTCTCATCGTCATTTTATCCTTTCGTTATTTTGTCCCATCGTCATTTTATCCTTTCGTTATTTTGTCCCATCGTCATTTTATCCTTTCATTATTTTATCCCATCGTCATTTTGTCCTTTCATTTTTTGATCCTTTCGTTATTTTGTCCCATTGTCATTTTATACTTTCGTTATTTTGTCCCATCGTCATTTTATCCTTTCGTTATTTTGTCTCATCGTCATTTTATCCTTTCGTTATTTTGTCCCATCGTCATTTTATCCTTTCGTTATTTTGTCCCATCGTCATTTTATCCTTTCATTATTTTATCCCATCGTCATTTTGTCCTTTCATTTTTTTGATCCCTCTGTAATTTAATCCATTCTTCTGTTATTCGATAGCCCTGCCATCGTCATTTTATCCTTTCGTTCTTTTGTCCCATCGTTTTTCCTTCTCTCATTCTTTTTATTCTATCATTATTTTATCTCCCAATTTCTGTTATGCCCCATTCCCCCGTATTTTCATTCCCTGCTACTTTTCCACCGTTATTTCATATCATCGTTATTTTATCTTCTTTTTATTTTATCCTACCGTTATATCATTATACTTCTATTTTATCCCTTCCTTGTTTACCCCCGTTTTTTATTGTCCCATCATTATTTCTATCACTGTTATTTTATCCCATCTTTATTTTATCCTGCTAATTTTTTATTCCATTACTACTCGTCTAGTCGCTTTTTTTTATTCCACCTTTATTCCATCTCGGAATAATATTTTCACGTTTCTATTAAAATTTTTCTATCCTCATTCCTCTCATTGTCATCGTCATTATTATTATGATGATTTTGTTTTCCTTTTTCTTTCTTTTCTGTTTATAGTTTGGTTTTATGGCATATCAACCATTGTAGGTTATTTAATGCCAAATCCAAGGCGGCATCAAGTACCCTTTTTTGACTCTTTGGTATAACTCGATCTGGGATTGAACTCCGATCTCGCGGACCAGTGGCGAAAACTTTACGACTGTGTCAGTATTTGTATATGATTTGTAAGCGAATATTGTAGTTAACTTTATTTTTAAACGAGTTATTAGAGATTTTTTGTTTGCACATAGTTAAATGGTTTCAAATATTTCTATTTAACACTAATAAATTTATTTAATATTTATCATTTGTTTGCACACAGTTAAATGGTTTCAAGTATTCATATCTAGTACTTATAAATCTATTCAATATTCATCATTTGTTTGCTCACAGTTAAATGGTTTCAAGTATTCATATCTGATACTAATAAATCTATTTAATATTCATCATTTGTTTGCACACAGTTAAATAGTTTCAAATATTTCTATTTAACACTAATAAATCTTTTTAACATTCATCATTTCTTTGCACACAGTTAAATGGTTTTAAAGTATTGCTATTTAACATTAGTAATTCTATTTATCAAGTATTCCTATGTAATATAAATAATTTGCACACCGCGGTATGGTTTCAAATAACTAGTAATAATTAACCTATTTGACCCATAGATGGGACCCGAACAGGTATTACTAATCCAGGTCCGAGGAGCAATGAAGGGGTTAGAGTAATATATTTTCGGGACAAATTGTTTTATCAGATCAAAAACTGCTATAGCGTAAAAAATATAAAGACTGAATCAGATGATTTTAGAAATAATGGTAAGAAAAAAAAAAAAAAGAGGTCAATTTTGGGAACTATCGAATGAATTAATTACTAGAATTTGATCTGTTTGTAGATATTGTTTTAATATTGTATATTTTCTGTGTAAAGATTCTCATTTTTGTTTTTAAGAAGATAATAAAACGGGGAAGTGCCCAAGGAGGTATAACGAAGAAACAAACAAACAAAAAGAAGAATAATTCTTAGAATTGAAAAGGAAGGAACTCAGACAAATTGACAAAGGAGAAAGAAATTAATGACTATGCACTAGTCTTTATATCTGAGTGGTGACATAGACAATATGTGTCAAGAAAAGTATTGAGGATTGCGTAGATGCAACAATGCAAGGGTTCGAAGAATACATTTTAAAAAGCAATGACGAGTAACATCAATGGTAACTAAGGGTAAACAGAAAAAAAACAACAAAAACTAGGAAACAGAAATGGGGAGAAAAACAACTGTACGAATACTTCAAGCGACAAAATGGCGAGATTGCGCACAAGAAGACCTGGAAATGACTAAGAAAGAGAAACTTCAAGAGAGAAACTGAATCTCTCCGAAATGCAACACAAAACAATACCAGAAGAACTAGTTATGTCAAAGCGAAAATTGATAATATGCAACAGAATAGAAAGTGTGATTCACGTGTAGAAAAAGATGAGATAGTTTATCAAATAATAAGCGATTGCAGCAAACTGATATAAAAGGAGAACAAAACAAGGCACACACAAGAGTGGGGAGAGTGAATCACAAGGAATTATGCAAGAGACTAAAAATTGACCATTCTACCAAATGGTATATGCACAAACCAGAATCTGTCCGAAGAAATGAGACGTATAAAATTCTCCAGGATTTTCGGATAGAAACGGATGATCAGATCCCGTACAAAGGACCAGACATTGTGTTAATTGTTAATTAACAGAAGAAAAAAAAAAGGAAAACTTGTCATCTATCGAACCACTGAATGAAAAAAAGTCGAAAAGATAAACAGATATTTGGACTTGTGGAGAGAATTTAAAAAAAAACTATGGACTCTGAGGGTGGGGATGATGATACCAATTGTAGTTGGTGCGCATGAAACGGTCCCCCAAAGCTTGGAAAGGAGATCGCAGGATTCGGAAATCAGAGGATGAATCGAGACCATCCAGACGATAGCATCGTTAAGATTGGCTAGAATATTCATGCGAGCTCTGAATACCTGAAGAGACTTACTGTCACTCAGATTTCAAGCGTTAAAATACCACCAGCTTACGCTGATCTGAAAAACTCACAAAGAATGATTAAACCAATCAATTATTGGGCCTGTAATAATAAGTATTATATTTAAAAAAATCTTAAGGCTCACAATCTTTCATTGCCAGGACTAAAATATCAAACATTTTCAACAAAATACATCAGGCTTATAATTTATTATTGAATTTCTGCTCTTGTTGGTTGGTTGGTTGGGTTTTATGGCATGTCAACCTTTGTAGGTTATTTAACACCAAATCTATTTTTATGCAAATAGTCGGCTATATTTCAAACAATTCAGTTTAGCATGAGTACACAGTTTAATTGTCAAAACAGTTCTAATTCAGGTAATTCCGTTTAGTATAAGTACAGATTTTGTTTACACACAGTTAAATGCCAAAACAGTTCTCTATTAAACAATTCAATTTATTGTAAGTAGAGTTTCAATGTCAAAAACAGTTCCATTTCAAACAATTCAGTTTAGCATAGGCACGTTGTTTAAATGTATGTACAAAGTCTAATTGTCAAAAAAATTTCTAATTAAGCTATTCAGTTTTGTAAAACAGTTCTAATTCAAACAATTCAGTTTAGCATAAGTATGCAGTTAGTTCTATTTAACTCATAGATAGGGCCCTATCAGGTGCTATCATTCCGGGCCAGAATGGATCTGGGAGCAATGGCAATGAAGAGGTACTCTGGATTCCTCAAAACTCCAGCACCACTGGAACTTTACTATCAGATTGTTTAGTGTTATATCCAGGACACTTGTTGGATGGGGGGGGGGCTTAAGCCTCTGCAGAGAAGCAGTCGGTGTATTCTACAGCTCCAGCCGACCGGGCAATCTGCTTTTGAATATCAATAATAAAAAAAATTGGAGAAAATCCAAATTAAAAAGCAATTGCTTCCAAAAATCTCAATATCAATTATCCACCATGAAAAGTCAAAATGCCTTCTTTTCATCATCATCAAAGTGTGCTGGAAGAACGTATTCATTGACACTCTTTCTCGTTCCTATCAGCCATTGCTTTTGTCAAGCCCTCCAGACAGAATCCAGTGTCCGCTGATGAATGTCAGTTTTTGCTGGTCAGCAAACACTGGTGTGTTCATGTGTAAGAGTCTATAGGATAACGTTGTTTGTGAGTTCGTTCTAACTTCACCAGCAGTGCCCAGCATGTTAGGGATAGTTTATGAGATGGGCGGCAGGTGGCCGTTTATTTGCTGTTTTTGTTGGTTGCTGCTTCCAGAATTTGTTCAAAACAACACGCAGCTTTTTTTAAAAACGTTTCGTTGAAGTCAAAGTGGTGCTACTTTCCGTTTTACTTTATCGGTGAGATCAAATTTCCCTACGGTCGTTTATAGATCAGGTCACATAACTTGGCAGTAAGATCTTACCTACGGAAAACGATGACAACATACGTATGGACTGCTATTGACAGGTTAACGACTATATGGTAATTTCTTCATTAAAGTGTCTATGATAATGAATTTTATATTAGAAAAAAGCTCTTTAATTCTTACAATCGTCCATCATCGAGTCAATAACATTGAACATTATCAAATACAATCTCATAATATTTATTAGCGGTCATTTCAACCTTAAGATCATCAACATTAAAAACAGCATATTTTCCTATCATACTTGTCTGATTATTCATATTGCAAACAGTAACATGATACTGGGCCCCCATCTGATTTCAAAATCGCGATTCATCTCATCTCTTTGGCAAAACGCTTGTTTTTTTTTTGTTTTTTTTCCTTCTTTTTTTTTTTTTTTTTGGATACAAAACCCTATCTACCCAAGCATGCCAGCTCCTACTCTTTCCAGAATTCGACTCTGACCCTCCCTGATTATCTATACAACATGTCCGATCAGAGGATCCACTGACGCTTATACCATCTTCCACACGCTCGGTGGCAACCAGTCACGGCAAGGGAATGTCATTTATGCATATCCGCGCGACCACAGACTGAGGCACGTCCTTAATTAAACCTCTGACACCGGAAAAATGGTGGACGAATCGGAAAAAAAAAAAAAAAGGATTTTTTGTTCATGAGCAAAAAAAATCACAATAATGCTTTCTCCTAATTTTGAAGAAGCTATCTACACCAATAAATATTTACGTAGCCCTCGGCCTTGACGCACGCACGCGCGCACGCGCGCACACACACATACACAAGTGTATATATATATATATATATATAGCCCTAGGTCTTTGCATACAAACGCGCACGCACACACACACGCACACACTAATAAATATTTTTATTGCCCTTGGTCTTTGTACACACACACACACACACACACGCACATATATTTACATAACGCCCGGTCTTTGCGTACATATACACACACACACGAGCACACACACAAATATATTTGCTTAACCCTCCTTCTTTGCAGATACGCATGCTTACCTCCACACATATATATATATATGTTTACATAGCCCACGGTATTTGGACACACACACACACGCACACACACACACACACACACACACACACACACACATATATATATATATATATATATATATTCACATAGCCCTCGGTCTCTTTATACGCACACACATACATACACACACGTATATATATATATATAGCATGTGTCCGGCATATCTGGTTCGTCTAGCTTGGATAGTTTTCGTGATAGGTGGTAGGTGACCGTATAGTTGGTGCCTTGTGGGGTGTTGCTGCCAGGACTTGTTCAATATTGCTCTCAATATTCTTGTATGATTACCGTCTAGCTTCTTCTCCAGCCGTTTAGTTAACGTCCAGCGAGGACGAGCTCGTAAGTGATGCACTCTTGTGGCCAATCAAAACTCTTGTGGCCAATCAAAAGCAGGACGACCAGCTCGAACATACATACATACAGCAGCTATGTGATGATACGGGATGTAACACAGAAGACCTGCCAGAGGCGATGAATGATAAGGAGACGTGGAGAGAGAGTGTCCGGGATATCCGTGCTGGCCGCAGGACATGATGATGATATATATAGCATTCAGTCTTTGTAAAACACACACACACACACACACACACACACACACACACACACACACACACACACACACATATATATATATATAGCATTCATTCTTTGTAAAACACACGCACATACACATACACACCCGAAAAAATATATATCTATAATGTAGTTTGATATATACATAAGTAAAGTGTGCTAAATATTGGTTATCGAGCATTTGTATATCTAAGTTAAATTATGACAAACACAGTCAACGGTGCTTGATGACAGTCAGTTTCTCGCCATGTGCCATACTCTAATGTTAGTGGGGGACCCTACAAATAGGTATGTAACCATTAAACCGAGAGTCTAATGATCACATAGACGAAAAACTAACCAAGCGCCATATACTTAGATCTATCTACCTATCTATCTATCTGATCAAAAGATCTTGTTCTAATGATCATATTAGCCAGAAAAACATCATTTTCAATTGACTCTGTATCTATGCTATTCTAACTTACATCTGCATAGGTCAGTATATCACTGATATTGCGCACTCTTCATTAATGGATATAACAAACTATATTATATATGTATATTGAAGGATCTGATTTTTTAAAAACTTTTCAAGTGGACTAATGTTGACTTTTGTTTCTGTAATTGATAACTTAAAAAAAAAAATTCCATGTGTGTATATATATATATATAGGAAATGAAAAATTATATATATATATATATATATATATATATATTGTGTGTGTGTATATGCGCGCGCGCATTATATTCAATTCTACCAGGAAAACCATAACAATCTTATTTCCTTGCCCCAGTATATTCTTCCAGATAGTCTACTGTTCTTAAAAGACAATTCTTTCTTGCCTGAATTTCCCCTCATTTCTTTAGTAAAAAAAATCCTTTGCAATGCTTTCACAACACAGAAGATATATTTTGAGTAATACGCATATCAGAGTAAAAGACTCAACATAGTGCGCATCTTTTGGCCTTAACTATCCTATGCTATTGCAACTAACATAATTGCCACAAAGCAAATAATTGCTCGTTTTATTTGTTCCCTTAAAGCAAGAGAAAGAGAAAGATATCCTTATTTGTAAAGGTTATTGCAATATATTCGTTTATGTTTACGTATAGTATTAATGACAGTAATGTTTGAGTTTTGTAAACATTCATTGGATTAATGATGGTATTAATATTATATATAGACATATGGGAATGTGTCTGGATACCTGTTTATGAACCCAAAAGTACATGAACAGATACTGAAAGCGAGTTGGCCGCTATGCACCCACTATAAATGGCTATAAATATAAACATCTCACAGAAATACGGGATATCTAAGAAAAAATTAGTCTCTATTTCGTAATTAAATAACGAGACCAATTCTGGTTCAAATGATCTCAACCTTTAACAATATGTATAGAAACGACTAGAAATTCTACGTTTAATGGTTTCATACCTTTTAAAAAAAAAATCAGATGGAGAAATGCCACTAACTGAAAACTAGAAGGCGTTTAAACATTAAATTAAAAGTAAGTAAAGTTGGCGACCGTAGTCGAGGGTGAGCCGAAGGCTCCTTTTTCGATAGCTACTACACTAAGGTGTAGGGGAGGGCGCCACTTCTTTCCCTGGATTGCTCCACATTACCCTTGATCTGTACCTTATAATGCTGAGAGTTAAGCAAGGAAGCATCAAGTGCCATTTTTTGAGTCTTTGGTATGTATTCGACCTGGGATTGAACTTAGGTCTCCCGGACCATTGGTGAACACTCTAAGCATCATATCAATGTCCAGTTAAAGATTAAAGTTGACCGGAAATAAATTGATTCATAAATATGAGCAGATTGGCATGGATGGAAAAAAGACTGTGATAGATAGATAGATCATCATCATCATCATGTCGTGCCACTAGCACGGATATCCCGGATCCTCTCTCGCCACTTCTCCCTATCATTCATCCCCTCTGGTAGGTATTTAGGGCTACATCTCGTATCCTCACATAGCTGCTGTATGTATGTTCGAGCTGGTCGTCCTGCTTTTGCTCGGCCGTATGCGGGGGTCCATAGGAGTACATCACTTATGAGCTCGTCCTTGCTTCTCCAGCAGTGTCCTGCATGTCTGGTTCGTCTAACTTGTATAGTTTTCGTGACTGGAGACAGGTGGCCGTATAGTTGTTACCTTGTAGGGTGTTGCCGCCAGGACTTGTTCATTATTGCTCGTAACATTCTCGTGTACAAGAATGTTGCGAGCGATAGATAGATAGTGAATGACATTTTCCAGTGAATAACATTTCCATATCTGAAAAGAAAATAAGCCATTAAACATTTAATACAGAATTTTGAGTTTTTTGTACACAAACTGTTAAAATTTTTGGTCCTTCAAATGAGCATTGGTCAAGTTATTAGATTTTTCTGAAGTACATTGTAAATCTCAAATGATATCAATCTTTTTGAACCGCCTCTCTATAATGGATTGTAATCGTAAATTAATTTATCTGTTCCCTGTAAATAAATTTGGGCAGTATTATGGGCGTCTTAAAAAGGTTGGCGGAGATGAAAAGACAGGGACAAGATAAGGCTGTTCATAAAAGTAAAGGCAAAATCAGACACGTGGTCACAGACACATTTCACCAACTTTATTTCCGATATTATAACTTCCTTCATAATCGATCTCAAAAACATGAAAACATGAAATGGTATTTTCAAATCGGTCAAGGAAAGATCTGTTTTTTCACAAGATTATAGCTTAGCCTTGGAATTTAGACTTGTCACTCTTCTGGTAATTAATCAATTGTTCTTTCTTCAAAATCCCCTTAGTCTCGTGTGTAACCGTTTCTCACACCTATAGCAATATTATATAATAGATTGACTGACTCTTTTATTTGACAGGTAATGTAGAATTCGATTAACCGTTAAGCGGCTGGTAAGATATCTTGAGTCAACTCAGTTTAATTGACACGAAATGACCTTTAAGGGCAGTTTAAATCTTGGTTGTCATTGGAGAATTGTAAAGACACGTGACAAAATCCTTGATGTAATATGTTAGATTTTATCTTTTAATTATTTAACCCAGGACAGCCGACGGATCGTCACCTATTTCTATCTGTCGCTTAAAGGGCGCTCTCGATTCTCGTACGGAGTCGGTTATGTTATCTAAAAGAATAAAGTTATGAGTTCACATAAGAAAAGAAGACTTCTTAGTTGTTATTCATCCCAGTAAAGGGAATATATCTGTAAATAAAGATGATGAAACAGTGAAGCGAAGAGGAGAACCGACCCTGACCGAAGAACAAGATGTCTATACAACAGAGTTATCACAATTGACGTTTTTTTTGTCTGTCACACATATGAACACAAGAGTTTCTTGTAGTGAGAGGCGGTTACTTCATTACAAATTATCCATAGATAGCACTACTCCTACCGTCGTTTGTTTGTATGCCATGAGCAGATCACGAGATAATAGAAGTCATCATCATCATCATGTCGCGCAGCCAGCACAGATCTCCCTGAATCTCTCTCACCACCCGTCTCTATTGTCTGTTGCTCCCGGACGGCCTTCAGAGATATATCCTGTATCGGCACACAGCTGTTGTATATATGTTCTAGCTGTTCGTTCTGCCTTTGCTCGTCCATGTGAAGGGATCCACAGGAGTATGTCACTAATAAGTTCGTCCTTACTTCTCCAACAGTGTCCCGCATGTCTGGTTCATCTAAGTTTTCGTGATGGTTAGTAGATGGCCGTACAGCAGCTTTTTTGTGGGGTGCTGCCTCCAGGACTTGTTCAGTATTGTTCGCAGAAGTAACAAAACTAAAAGCCAATGATTGAGCAACATTCTAAAAGTAGACACCTTCTGTTTGCTTAGATGTAAGACGTTGCATGCATAAATCCTAAAGACGAATGCATCTGATTATATAAATAGTAAAAAAAATATGGAATGAACTTTTTGAAAGTCAGTCCTTCCTTCTTTGTAATCCTGTAGACCTGTGGTCCTATGCTAGTCACGGAGCCCAATGTGGTGTGACTACTAGTCACAGTACTTGTTGTGGCTGTTGTGTTCGTGACTACCACATTTGCTTCCGACTTTTGCTTTTGTCAAGTTCTTCCGTGCTCACGCTGTGTTTGAAAGATCCACGAATGGAGGTTGACGCAATTCAGCCGGATCTTCTTCTGATGGTATGATAATATGAGTGGCTAGATTGTCTAGCAACTCAAATAATAAACAGAAAACCCCGTTGCTAAAAATTTAACAAAAATGGTTTTATTGAAACACTTTTGTGAGACAATAACGCAACAATGTTTGCTTTTCTGGCGAACAGAAGAAGAATATTGAGAGAGAAATGTGACAATTAGATGCGGTTCGTATGATTATGATATCTCTAAAAGTCTCGGACTTTGAATTTTAATAGCCGGAATGTTATTCAGAGTGCCTCGGGTCAAGAATAGAAAAGTTTGGCAGTCTCGAGTTGTTTTCTGGTCCCTTTTCTTGTTCTCTCTGATGACCCATTTTAACATCCTATTTTAATAGATCAATATCTGGATCAAAAAGGTTTCTGATTGGTTTTCTAATAAAAGACAATCAGGAGTCATATTCCCATTGGTCAGCCAATCCTAGTTCAGGACCATATCTCACAGGCACAGGGAAAACCCTTCTTAGACGCTTTGACCAATGGGAACAGTAATGGGGTTGAACCAAAAACTCCCAGTCTCACCCGACTCGATGAGCCATGCCCAGCTCACCTTTATTTATAATTAAATCTCCTTTTTGACATTGATCTTCAAAATAAGGACCAGAAAAATACGCTGCACGAAATGATCCTTCTTATCATTATGATCGACGGATGTAGTTGTCAAAATGAAAATTAAACAAAACCTGTCGACCCTCAAAACCAAAAACAAGCGTCCCGCACTTAACTGACCCTCAGAAACTATCAACCAGCTCTCCCAGATCAATACAAGCTTTGAACAAAAATATACTTATTTTAAGGATCCCTTTGTTTTTGAGATACACATTAAATTTCATATATATATTTCAATTTTTATACATTAATTAAATATTTAACCGCACGTAGTGCCACAGACCCTTATAGCCCAAATCACCCCATGTCACGGAATATCAGGTATTACGTACGACTAACATTAATAGATCTAATGAAAGAAAATGGTTTCACACAAAAAGAGAAAGCAAAACAGATAACGATATCCCACTGAAACGATTATGGATGTAGATTACGCTGATGATCTAACGCTGGCTCGAACCGAATCTCTGCTGCATAACCTAGGACTGACAGCAAGAGGTTTTGTTTAAGCTGGTTTATTTGTGAGAATGTTATATACTGACCTTTGACAGCATGTTAGCTGTGAATTTCTGAACAGGATATTCCACCTGTGTAAACAAGGTGACAGCAGAAATGAATCACGTGAATTAAGAATCAGAAGGACGCGTGGTTATTGAAAATATTACATAAGCACACAGTTTAAATTCCCACTGGACAGGCGATTAGTCAGGAGAAGCGGGCAATCAGAGCAGAAAATGCCTTGTGCATGGCACTGGGGACCAGTGACCTCGCGTTGAGATGGGGTCTTGGTCAAGACTGTGAAATGGGGTTCTGAGTATAGAATCACAACATAGGTTAATGTTACTGAGACCTATCAACACGATAAAGAATTTCTCTTCCTTCATAAATACTAACCCTATTTACTCTCGGGGTGATTTCCTCCCAGCGATGGGCAGGGACACACCTCAGTCGGCCGTGTTGGTCGGTACACGGATCTAGTCGGGTGTGTTCTGGCTCCGCTGGCAGTCAGTCGAGCTGCACTTGACCGTCATTCTAGAGCCTTTGTGGGCCGTCCCTCTCAGGCTCTAACTCTCCTTGGAGGGGTTAGGATTTTCGCCTGGCGCTGGAGGTGCCTTTTCTTAGTGGAATACCAACGGTGCCCGAGGCATTTTTGGAACTGCTGAGAGTGTCTGGGCTACAAGCCCTGCACCGGGACCCACCTAAAAAGGTCACACTCGTCCGGTCGGTGGGACGTACGACAAATACCGACTTCCTCCCAGCAGTCGAATGGGATAGTTTCAGACAGACACTTCTACCTGATGTACTCACTCTCGTATTTTGTATATATTTTCTGTTGATTTAATACACTTGTTCCACCTACTTTCTCTTCTTCTGTGTCATATGGTGTCAATAAGAAGAAATGGTGTCAATAATAGCAGTCTTTTGTCCGCCTTTTAGCCTCTCTCTCTCTCTCTCACTCACTTGCAGTATTTCGATCCATTTGTAAATAAACATGAAGTATACATTTTAGTAAATAAGTGCTGTGATCTCTTCCTTATGATATAAAAGAAGCAGTAAATCGTCATATATTAGCACAACTATCGGTGGGGATTAAATACCCTGACTGTATCTCATACAAAGAGGAAAAACCCTTATAAAGATAAAAGGGTTCTCTGAGTATGACACTTAATTGCATCTGCTGTTAAGGCTTCAGTTCTGTTGCTCTAAAAAGTGTGGAGTATCTTTTCATGGTAATTAATTCCAGGTCCACTCGAACCCGTAATATTAGTATCTGTTAGGATACCATCTCTGAGTAAACTAAATCAGTTGGAACCCCATCTGTGAGTCAAATAGATCTGTTACGATCCCATCTATAAGTCAAATAGATCTGTTAGGATCCCATCTATAAGTCAAATAGATCTGTTAGGATCCTATCTATGAGTCAAATAGATCTGTTACGATCCCATCTAAAAGTCAAATAGATCTGTTAGGATCCCATCTATAAGTCAAATAGAACTATTAGGATCCTATCTATGAGTCAAATAGATCTGTTAGGATCCTATCTCTAAGTCAAATAGATCTGTTAGGATCCCATCTATGAGTCAAATAGATCAGTTAGAATATCATCTGTGAGTCAAATAGATCAGTTAAAATCCCATCTGTGAGTCAAATAGATCAGTTAAAATCCCATCTGTGAGTCAAATAGATCAGTTAGAATCCCATCTGTGAGTCAAATAGATCAGTTAGAATCCTATCTATGAGTCAAATAGAACTATTAGGATCCCATCTATAAGTCAAATAGATCTGTTGGGATCCTATCTATGAGTCAAATAGATCTGTTACGATCCCATCTATGAGTCAAATAGATCTGTTTAAAAATTAGTTTTATTCGAGATGACCGTGTGAAAAAAAAACCCTTATAAAACAACTCGACAAAAAATGTACAATGAGCCCAATTCCCTAACCTCTAGGTTTAAAATAACTCTTGACGGGTTGACATGTTAAAATCAATCAAAACCTTTTGAACAAATTTTGACAAATATCGTCTGTCAACACAATGGATACAAGGGTTGTTGAAAAAGTTCAAAGCCTTTCCTAGGAAGAAGAGCCATGGCTGAAAATTCTTCTTGTAACACACTGTCACTTCTGATAAAACTGGAAAAACTAATTCAGATTTCTATCTTAATTCTGTGCATTTGAGGCTGATTGAGAGGCGTGCGACAAATCGGAATTCTTGGAAAAGCTTAGAATTTTTTGAACGACCCTTGTATATGTTATGGTTGTACTGAAATATATTTAGATATTTTTTAGCTAAAACTGACGCTATTTAAAATTCTAACTCTCAGAAATATCACATTAGAAAATTAACAGGATTAAAATTTTAATAATGTGTCTCAGAATAAAAAGATAACTTGATGGGCAAACACGGATGCCATTTCTGAAACCAATGAGCCTAAATTAGCCGAAAACAACACCCAAAGTCACCAAAAATTCTTTAATTTATTGGCCAGTGTAATGGAATCAAGTTATGTATTTGCAGGGATTCTTAGGAACTATGATTAGTGTAATGGTTAAAAAGTCAGGCTTGCACACTATTGTTTTTGTGTTCGATTCACGCTGCATGCTAAGCTTTGCAAGTGACTAATTCCTTTTTCTTTAATTATTCGCCTCAGTTCATATGATAATTGTGACATCATTCTACAATCCAATTTAATTCAAGCAATCTGGTTCAGAGAAAAGAGCTAATTCGCAATTGTTAGATAAAAAATATGAATCCTTGTTACCGATCGCTTCAAAATGGCGACGAGTCCCGATTAAATAACAGTACATTAAATAATTAATTGTCTCCAAAACGGTTTAAAGTGTTTCAATAAAATTTTGATCAGTCTCCTTAAACATAATACGTAACTTTAATTGTCCTCCATTTGCAATCTAATCTGGGTAATTTTAAATTACAGACAATTTTGGTAAAGAATGGAAACAATTTTAATCGTCTGCTTATTCAATGCAAGTTGCGCCCATAACCGTTATACGAATTTAAACTGTAAAGGAAATTCTAAAATAAATCATTGCTGATTTGTTTCTATTTCTTTTTTAATTTATAAATTAATAGCAACAGAAATAGCAAATAAAAATAAATAAAATATTATCTTACAATAAAAAAGTTAAAAGAAAAAAATGAAGACAACCTGAAGATTCGGTTCTGTGAAGAACATGGCTTCTATATGTTTATCTTATTTTTGAGGAAAACTGAATCGACCTTTTAGGTAGATTGTTGATTTTATAATAAGGCGAACGTTGCCGTTGGAGAGAAGGTCAAGCTTGATATAAAAACTATCGGAGTCGACGATAAGAATAAAAACTATCAACAAAACAATTGCTTATTAAGCAAGTCAACACATTTTTAAATAAATTAGATTGAAAATGTATCACGAAAGTGATTCATTTTCAATCTTATTTTTCTAATAATTTTGTTTCTTAGATTGATAGATATAAATAGACTGACATAGACAGACAGAGACAGATAATTTTTTTTTTAGTTTGATGGCATATAAACCCTTCATGGTTATTTAATGCCAAATTTTTTTTAGACAAATTATTTAAAATTACTTTTGATTATTTTTTGGTTCAAGTTATAAAAAGAATTTCTAGGGAAGGAGAGAGAGAGAGAGAGAGAGAGAGAGAGAGAGAGAGAGAAGAAAAACGAAAAAAAGCTGATAGAGAGTCTACGGGAACGGCCTGCTGACCTCTGAGTTACTCAGGCCAAAGCACTCGTGGTAGGTAAGCCAGTCACAGGCGAATGAGTATAGTAATTAAAAATGACTACAATCCCTTCCCTGAAGGTCCCAAGTCCTATGCATGGGTGTGGAACCACAGGAAACGGATATGTCCTCCCTCCGACACCAGGCGGAAGTAAGGGGACGACTCGGGTTTCAAAGTTAGTTGGCTCGGAGACTTGACGAGGTAAAGACGAGAGTGAACACTAGCCAGGGCAATGAGAAGATAGTCGAAAGTTGAGGCCCCCATTTTGGTGTGGGGGAGCTCCAAAAAGGGGTCTTACACCAGACGCGTAACTGTTGAGCCCAAACCAGCGAACTAGCACGTTAGAACTACAACAGAACAACCAGAAGGAAAATTCAAGGTCAGTCTCTGCTTACTTCTCTCCTCATGACATGTTTCTCTGTCTAACGCGGGCGGCTCTGTTTTCATACTCTGTTTCTTTCTCTCCATGACTACTGTTGTGGTCTTCAGATAAGACCGGTGGAAGAATAACTCAAACAACGGATGATAGGTGAACCTTATTGTATTAGAAGAAAAAGGATGTTATACAAAGGAAGTACTAGCCGTTCTCGGCTTGTCAAATGTCTCGTAAGAAACGAGAAGTTTTCTTCTCCTAGCGAGCTAAGCTCGGCGAATATGTTTAGGTTGGATGAGTCCATCTTTGGGGTATGGTAGGATATGTCCCCATAACATGGATATTTGTGAAGGTACATTTTTGTATCGTATATGGAAAACTTTTGTTCAAGAATTTTGGGTCGTGTGGAGTTAACCCATCGTTGGCGTTACGCCCAGGTCCACCTCGACTCGAAGTGGTAGTGTCTGTTAGAGTCCTATCTATGGGTTATATAGATCTTATTGGGATAATGTTTTAAATGATTCTGAACTACATCAATATATTCTCTCTCAAAACAGAGATATTGTAATTAGATATGCAGACCTTACTTGTTTAAGATAATTACGAGGACACATTTTTGTACCGTATATTATTGGAGACTATAAGTGTTAAACTATATTCAGCATAAAATAATCCACCAAGGGCCGACATACAGTAAAACCAATAAACCAACCGACCGACTAATTAACCAAGAACCAACCAACCACGGAACAACTAAAGACTAACCAACCAAACAACCAAATAAAAACCCAACAACCAGGTAAGAACCATTTAACCAACCAAGAACCAACCAACCAACCAACCAACCAATATAAAACAAATAACCAGGCAAGAACCAAACAACCAACCAACCAAAATAAAACCAAACAAACGGGCAAAAACCAGCCAACCAGCCAACCAACTAACCAAATTAAAACCAAATAACCGGGCAAGAACCAACCAACCAACCAACCAACCAAATAAAAACCCACAAACCAGGCAAGAACCAACCAACCAACTAAATTAAAACCAAATAACCAGGAAATAATTAACCAGCCTACCAACACTAAGGTCCAACCAACCAACCAACTAAATTAAAACCAAATAACCTAGTAAGAACTAACAACTAAGAACCAACCAACCAACCAACTAAAAACCCAACAGTCAGGCAAGAACCATCTAACCAACCAACTAAGAACCAACCTACCAACCACCTAAATAAAAACCAAACAACCGAGCAAGCACCAGCCAGCCAGCCTACCAACTAACTAAGGACCAACAAACCAACCAACCAACCTCTATTAACCAAAGTCGCCGTTCCTATTAATAACCGACATCTGTTCTAAGTTTAGGTGAATATCTTGTTTAAATTATGTCCGTGTGGCTGAACACACTTTCATCGACAAACATGATGCTGTATTCATTTGCTAAAGACAATCTGTCAGATGATGTTTTGGTCAGGCTTTCATAAACAAATCTGACATTCCGAGTTGATAAACTATATGATGACGTGTTTAATCATTTCAGTAATTTTTTCAAGCATATTGTGACTTTGATAATGTTTATACGATTAAAACTAATTAACAAATAATCAGTACTTGATTATTTCTTGCCAAAGTCGTGTACCATCTGACATTGACGAGTGATGCTATGGGAGATACATTCAAGCGAACTACATAAGTATTTGACCACATCTTGTGGAATATATTTGTGAGGTCTGTTCGTTACTTAGAAATGTTATTAGAGGATATGTTGGGTGTGGAAAGAGATAAGCAAGGATCTTACAATGGATAAAAAAAAGAAAGATGAGCCAGATGCAAAAGATCGATTGATTTTAACGGCATGTCAAGCTGTTAAGAGTTATTTACTTTAAGTTTAGGGAATTATATTCATTATACGTTTATTTTCCCATTTTTTTGTGTTATTGTTTCTTAATGGTTTTTGCGGACAATTATATGATATCAAGTATTCCGATCGAATAGAAATAATTTGCACAGTTGTATGGTTTCAAGTATTCCTATCTATTTTAAACACAATGATAAAAATGATAATAATAATAATCCTTAAAGAATAACGCTTTCAAGTAACTATTCTTAGGATAAATAATTTAGTTATATGGTATTAAGGTTGATTGGTTGGGTTTTATAGCATATCAACCCTTGTAGGTTATTTAATCCCAAATCCTGTTTAAACATATATTAAATATTTATCGCTTGGGAAAAAGTTTGTAGTATTTTTAAACAAACCAGAGCTCATTTGTCTGCACAAAAGTAAATGGTTACAATTATTGCTATTTAATACTAACAATTTAATTTAACATCAGTCATTTGTTTACACACTGTTAAATGGTTATACATATACGATTTATAAGTAAATAGTTTGTTGGTAATCTTAATTTTTAATGAATTAGAGTTAATTTGTTTGAGCATAGGATTGCTATTTTTTTGTGCATAGTTAAATGGTTTCAAGTATTGCTTTATAGCACAAATAATTCAATTTAACATAACTCCTTTGTTTGTACACAGTGAAGTGGTTTTAAGTATTGCTCACATTATCAATTCTATTTGCACACCGTTAAATGGTTTCATGTATTGCTATTCAGCACTAATAATTCTATTCAATATTATTCATTGATTTGCACAAAGTTAAAGGATCCCCAGTATTCATATCTAACACGAATAATTCTATTTAGTATAAATAATTTGTTTGCACACACTTAAATGACTTGCTAACTAACACCAATAGTTTTATTTGCACACCGTTAATTGGTTTCAAGTATTTCTATGCAATACAATTCAAATTAACATTTGTCATTTGTTTGCTCTCAAAGTGTTAAACATTTCTATTTGAACCATTGATGGAACTTTATTTGGTACTACCACACCGGGTCAGAGTAGCTCTGGGAGTAAAAGCAATGAAGGGGTACTCCACATTCTCCAGGGCTAATTAGATGGTTTAGCCTCATAACCAGAACACTCGATGGAGGTGCGGAGGGGTCCTCTGCAGAGATGCAATCGGTGTATCTTACAGACCCTGCTTACTGGGATGTATTTGATATTAAGTATTCCTATCGAATACAGATAATTTCTAAACAAATCTATTTGATCCATAGATAGTACCATAACAGGAAGTAATGGCAATGAAAGAGTAATCCACATTCCTCAGATCTCCAAGATTGGAGCCTCTCCATCAGACAGTTTAGTGTCATACGTGAGATATCCCCGTTTTTTTAGTGGAGTTTTACTCTTTTGTAGGAGATACAGTCGATGTATTCTACAGCCCCCACAGACTGGGAGGTTTGGTGCAAACGATGCTAATAGTAGAACTTGGGGGTAATTAAAGACTTGTGACATGATTGGTTCTGATATGAAAACGTAAAGGTTTTAATCCGGGAAGCTGGAAGGATGCATGAAAGAACCAGTACAGTAAATGATTTATGATTTGTTAACAATCATATTCTTCGTCTAAGCGACTATAATTTATGGGTGGATCAACAATTCTGGTAAGAATCAGAGTGTAGAATCTGTTTATTTTGAGGTTTGGTTTCATTTTGTTTCCTTGTTTAATAGCATATCAACCTTCTTGGGTTATCTAATGCCGAAGCCATACTTGTTGAAGAACAGTAATGGTACTATTTAATCCATAGCTGGAACTCTGTAGCGTGACTGGAATTCGAACTCGCTAACTACAATATTGCAGTTTAGTACGTTAACCACTACTCTTTTGCACATTTTGTTTGGTTTAGTTTGGTTTGGTTTTATGAGATATCAACCACCGTTGGTTATTTAATGCTAAATCCATTTTAAAACATATAAACAGTCCTATTTCAAACAATTCAGTTTAACAGAAGTACACAGTTTAATGTAAAAACAATTATATTTCAAACAATTCAGTTTAGCATAAGTACAGTTTAAACCTCAAACAGTTCTATTTGATCCATAGATAGGACCCTATCAGGTCCTACTGCTCTGGGCCAGTGTGGACCAGGGAGCGATGTCAATGAAGGGGTACTCCACATTTTCCAAAGCTCCAACACAACTGGAGCCTCACCATCATATTGTTTAGTGTCATATCAGGACACTCGTTAGGGAAATTTTACTTTTTGCAGTGGTGCAGTCAGTGTATTCTGCAGCCACAGCCGACTGGGCTATGCACATTTTGAGTAAAATCAAAGAGTTGCTTTCCGTCATTTCGGCCTTGATCAGAGCGTAACCCTGTGGACTTTGTTTTGAAAATCAAGTGTAGTTCCTCATCGTCGTCCTTCACCAGAAATATACTTAAGCCATAAGTTTTTCCACTTATTATATAAACTTAAAAATCGGCCATTACATTCATTCCAGCCAGATATTTCACTACGCCTATTTCTTACGCATCAAAATGAATCTAAATCTATATACCTCTCTCTATATGAGCTGATGCGTATATATATATATATATATACACACACACGCACACACGCACCCCCCCACATATATATATATATATATATATGTCAGAAAATTAGAATAATTTTTTACATATTTATACGGCTTTGAAATGCAAACATTTAAACCGAAAATTAATAATATCAAAATGCAATAAGTAAATAAATAAATAAATGAATAAAAAAAAACGCTGTTCGTGTTTCACCTTGCTTTAAGGCCCTTGGGAAACGTATGAATCCATCTGTTCTCCATTCAGCTCGGGCAGACAGGGTTGTTTAACATTGATTAGTTAACCAATCAAGAAGAAAAAACTTTCCGCTTTAAAATTGACCTTGTGTCACACCCAGTCATGGTGAAAGAGTTGGATAAATATGCAAACAACAAATACAAAAATCAAATAAATAAGACTTGAATAAGATATGTCTGGTTTTCTAATTTTGTGTCAGTATTAATTTTTTGTCTAAATTTTATCAATTTTGTTGATTTAAAGTTTTTAATTGCTTTGCATCAAGATTTCACAACTGATTTATGAAAAATTCTGTTCTTATGATTTTTATATTTGTTGAGTTTCATGAAATATAATATACAAAATTAAAAAAATTACACAAAAAGTAAAAAAAAAAAAAAAAATATCACTGGGTAACACAATTTTCGTTAAGTTAAATCTGATTCGTATTTTTTTAAATAACTCTCGGTCTCTGAGTCCGAAAATGATCCCATTTTTTTATTTTTTTATTTATTTTTTGCATCACATCAATCTTTTAAGCTACAAGATATCCACGTTTAAAACCATAAAAAATACAGTTTCTAACAAATTTGGGTTTATTCCATTGGAAGTTTTTGAAATTTACATACAATAGAAAATAATAAAACATTGCTTGACTGTAATGTTTGTTCAAATGTATTTTGTTCTTACAAAAGATATTGTTACTGTAAGTCAAAATGTGTGCAAATAGTTTAGGTAAAAAGTTACGCTTATATCAATAACTTTTTCTTGTGTGTTTAATCTGCGGTCAAGTTCGCTTTATGCACAAGCAATAGTCAGCCATCATATTTATATCTCAAATACCCTAATACTGTTTCTCTATGACCTTTAAATCTCAGTGGGATCTTCACGTCTTGATGGAATTGTTCACTCGCTCATGTTTGGCCTCATCAATGTTTTTTTAATTAGTGACGATAGTTTATCTTTTATGAATATAAAAATATGGGTAATCTTTTGAAAATCGAAATATTTTTTGAAATCTAATTCATTTCAACATTTAATTGATATTTTATTTTTGATACGATCCGTCTTAATCGGTGGGGTGATATAAACTAAGTTCCTCGTCGAAATCTTCGGCCAGTCTTGGCCGATTAAATTTCCCTAAAATCTTTTAAAAACTATTTTATTATACGTAAACTGATTCTATTAAATAATAAAAAAAGATGAACTTAAACGAGAAAACTCTTATACATTGATTAAACAGAAAAACTAGTTAATTTGACAAGAGTTTTTGTTTTAGACTATCACTAGATTATTAGAGTATCTTATTTCAAAAATGATATTTTACGAATTTTTTCTTCGAATTAAATCTGTAGAATTGTTTTCTGTAAATTTAAAAGATTTTTAAAAACAGAGATTAGTTTTTGTGTTGAAACTAATTGATCACATTGATGTTTAAGTAAATTATTGACAGAAATATTTCCAATATTTCAAGCCATTCAAAATATTTATGTAAGTTAAAGTCTGTCTTTGACATCTATTTTTCTGTTGTTATTATTAATGGTTTTATTAACTAAAACCAACATTAAAACGTCTTAGAAGAAATTTAAAATAACGTAATAACTTTTAAGTGAATTGTATTGATTTAAAAGGAAAAAATAGTCCTTGGAAGTGCCTATATTTTAACTTTAAGAATGGTTAAGTAAGTTAGAAAAATGGTTTGCAGAATATACAACAAGTGCTTCGGTTGCAACTAAGTGTCAAGACAATTTTTTGAGTAATTCTTTGTTCGTGTATTCCCTAGAAAGTTCTAGTCGAGGTATTCGAATGATAACCAAATATTTCTTTCGAATTTGACATCGCCTCGATCAAATGTTCATCAAGTAGGATGCGAGTCATGGTCAATTTAAAGCGGTGTTTAACAGGTTTGAATTAATAGTTTTCCTTCTCCTAGACCGGTTGTCATAGCAAGGTCAAAGAGCCCAATATGCCCAATAATTTACCCATAGCTGGCGGGAGAATAATTGGATTCATACCTTTCCCAAGGGTATTAGCGCTATGTGAAATTCAGACAGTCTCGCCCAGGATTTGAAACCGTGTCTTTATGACCATTTACTTCGACGGTAACAATTACATCACAACCGCCTCCAGTAATATAATGGCCGAGGGGTTTCGTTTTATATATCTTGCCTTTCGGTTTAGGTAGGCTGAGAACCTTTCGCTTAGTGCATGGGTTAGTTAGGCGCAAAAATGAGCGCAGGTGTTCACGCGCGTGCGGGGAGGATGCGTCATTCACAGATGCCAAAATAAAACCCCAGATAGAAAATGAGACCAGGAGGTGTGAATGACGTCATGCACCGGAAGCGTGCGCGGAGGATTGGGGGGATTTGAGAAAAGTCAGTGAGTTGAGTTTTTGCCGTCCAAAGAAGAAGGTCGACTTTCGAAGCACGCCGAGGTCTTGCGGCGGGTGCCGCACATGGTGGTGGGGGTGGTGGGGCAGATGGAAAAGTCAGCATAGAAAGATTGTGTATCTCTCTCCTTATGTCGAATAACCTTTTAACTCAAAGGTAATAAAAAGTTTCGTACCTGAACTAAGAAGTCGTAAGTGTTTTTCGTGTTTCGGGATTCCTATGTCATCTATATATGAGTTATGAACATTCTATGTACATTTCACATGTTCATGTATGGGTATGTTACACTCCCTGTGTTTTTGATATTGCAACAGCACAATGCTTCTTTTTATTCCTGTGTATTTTTAAGGAAAACAAACTGAATGTCCAATTGTGACTGCACCATATAAATTATCATTTAGAGAAGGACACACTTTAAGCTTTACTTTAAGGTATCGATGAATAGATACAATGCAAGTTACAGCAGAGTCTAATTCCTGATTTCCCCAGTAAACCTACTGATGTTTCGACCGTACTGCAGATATCCACTTTTTCTGGATCAAAAGTAAGATAACTTTGCTCCTTTTACAAGTTATTATATTTTTCAATTTACTCTTGATGATAGAAGTTCTAAAGATTTTTTTGAAATACCAAAACTCACGTCCAATTCATGCTGATTGAATCTCTTACGAGCTGAGTCATCAGATCTTTTAGAGAAGCAAGTTGAACGAAAACTGGTACTGAGATTTCAGCTGAATCAGGGACGGGACTGATGGTAGATGAGGATACTCGATTTTACATTTGTTTGTTTTTTGTTTTTTCGTCATATACTGAAATTTTCAATATACAAAAGAAACAGCATGTGGATTGATCTTTTAACTCTTGCCAAATCATAGGTATATCAAATGTCAAATCGTGTCCCCTTGGTCCACATCCATAAAATCTCGACACACTACTTAAACATTTTGAGAGAAATCCAATTGTCTAAATCACCAAGTTTTATTTAGAAATATGCAAATAGCTTTGCTTCACAAAACTGCTGCTGTTTACCTTTTGTGAGAAAATAGTAGGGTAGACCAGGCTCTCTAGCCTTGGTAGGGGAACCATTCAATGAAAAAGAAAACCATTATTTTGTTATTCGTTCACCTAAAAAATGTAGCCAGACACAAGCCTTCCAGCCCAGTCTGCTGGGACAGTAAAATACACAGACAGCATTTTAGCAGAGGGGTAAGACTCCCCATCCCGTTACGGGTGTCCTAATTATGACACTAAATAATCTGATGGTGAGGTTCCAGTAATGCTGGAGCTTTGGGAAATGCGGAGTACCCATTTATTGCTCTCACTCCCAGGTCTACTCTGAGTCCGAGTGGTAGAGTCTGATAGGGTCCTATCTATGGCTCAAATAGAACTGTTTGACATTTAAACTATCAAAAAAAAAAAAATGACAAGATAAATTGAATGGTTTAAAATAGAACTGTTAAATCATTTAACTGTGTGCAAACAATTGACTGATGTTTATTTGACTCGTTAGTGCAATAATTAAAACCATTTACCTTTGAATTACACTAAATTGAATTGTTAGAAATAGAACTGTTTGATAATTTAACTGTGTGTATCTACAAAATGTGTTTATAAAGTATATGTTTAATACATATGTAAAAAGAGGATTTGGCTTTGAATAACTAACAATGGTTGATATGCCATAAAACCAAACCAAACCAAACCAAATCCTATATATTTAATATATATGTAAAAACCGAATATGGCTTTGAATAACCAACAATGGTTGATATGCCATAAAAACCAACCAAATCAAATCCTATATATTCAATATATATGTAAAAACAGGATATGGCATTAAATAACCAACAACGGTTGATATACATAAACCCAACTAAACCAAATCATATATATTTAATATATATGTATAAAGAGGATTCGACATTAAATAACCTATAATGGTTGATATGCCATAAAAACCAACTAAACCAAATCATATATATTTAATATATATGTATAAAGAGGATTCGACATTAAATAACCTATAATGGTTGATATGCCATAAAAACCAACTAAACCAAATCATATATATTTAATATATATGTATAAAGAGGATTCGACATTAAATAACCTATAATGGTTGATATGCCATAAAAACCAACTAAACCAAATCATATATATTTAATATATATGTATAAAGAGGATTCGACATTAAATAACCTATAATGGTTGATATGCCATAAAAACCAACTAAACCAAATCATATATATTTAATATATATGTATAAAGAGGATTCGACATTAAATAACCTATAATGGTTGATATGCCATAAAAACCAACTAAACCAAATCATATATATTTAGTATATATGTATAAAGAGGATTCGACATTAAATAACCTATAATGGTTGATATGCCATAAAAACCAACTAAACCAAATCATATATATTTAGTATATATGTATAAAGAGGATTCGACATTGAATAACCTATAATGGTTGATATGCCATAAAAACCAACTAAACCAAATCATATATATTTAGTATATATGTATAAAGAGGATTCGACATTAAATAACCTATAATGGTTGATATGCCATAAAAACCAACTAAACCAAATCATATATATTTAGTATATACGTATAAAGAGGATTCGACATTAAATAACCTATAATGGTTGATATGCCATAAAAACCAACTAAATCAAATCATATATATTTAGTATATACGTATAAAGAGGATTCGACATTAAATAACCTATAATGGTTGATATGCCATAAAAACCAACTAAACCAAATCATATATATTTAGTATATACGTATAAAGAGGATTCGACATTAAATAACCTATAATGGTTGATATGCCATAAAAACCAACTAAACCAAATCATATATATTTAATATATACGTATAAAGAGGATTCGACATTAAATAACCTATAATGGTTGATATGCCATAAAAACCAACTAAACCAAATCATATATATTTAATATATATGTATAAAGAGGATTCGACATTAAATAACCTATAATGGTTGATATGCCATAAAAACCAACTAAACCAAATCATATATATTTAGTATATATGTATATAGAGGATTCGACATTAAATAACCTATAATGGTTGATATGCCATAAAAACCAACTAAACCAAATCATATATATTTAATATATATGTATAAAGAGGATTCGACATTAAATAACCTATAATGGTTGATATGCCATAAAAACTAACTAAACCAAATCATATATATTTAATATATACGTATAAAGAGGATTCGACATTAAATAACCTATAATGGTTGATATGCCATAAAAACCAACTAAACCAAATCATATATATTTAATATATATGTATAAAGAGGATTCGACATTAAATAACCTATAATGGTTGATATGCCATAAAAACCAACTAAACCAAATCATATATATTTAATATATACGTATAAAGAGGATTCTACATTAAATAACCTATAATGGTTGATATGCCATAAAAACCAACTAAACCAAATCATATATATTTAATATATATGTATAAAGAGGATTCGACATTAAATAACCTATAATGGTTGATATGCCATAAAAACCAACTAAACCAAATCATATATATTTAGTGTATACGTATAAAGAGGATTTTGCATAAGATGTAAACATAACCTGTGTGAGCTTTAACATGGACCATTGGTTACAACGCAAAAGCAACGATTTCTAAATAATAATAATAATAATAATAATAATACTCAGTAGCAGAAACCTCATCAAAGGAATAAATACTTGGGCTGTACCTCTCGTTAGATATTCCGGACCCTTTCTTAAGTGGACCCGAGAGGAACTTAAACAAATGGACCAAAGGACAAGAAAACTAATGACAATGCATAAGGCATTGCATCCCAGAGACGACGTTGACAGACTATATGTATCTAGAAAAGAGGGAGGAAGAGGACTTGCCAGGATTGAAGACAGCGTTGACACATCCATACATCGACTCGAAAACTATATACAAAAACACGAAGGAGGACTCATTTCAGCCACCAGACACGAAACTGAGAACACTATGAACAACAGAACGACAATAACTAGGAAACAAAAATGGGAAGGAAAACAACTCTATGGCCGCGTTAAACGACTAATAAACAATATCTCACACGACAAAACTTGGACATGGCTAAGAAAAGGAAACTTTAAGAGAGAAACAGAATCTCTCCTAATAGCAGCACAGGACAACGCCATAAGAACGAATCATATCAAAGCGAGAATAGATAAGACACAACAAAATAGCAAATGCAGGCTATGTGGTGACAGAGATGAAACCATCAATCATATAATAAGCGAATGCAGCAAATTAGCACAGCGGAAGTATAAGGCAAGACACCACTGGGTCGGTAAGGTGATTCACTGGGAAATGTGTAAGAAATTTCAATTCGACCATACTAACAAATGGTATATGCACAACCCAGCACTTGTCCGAGAAAATGACTCGCATAAACTACTATGGGACTTTAATATACAAACAGATCATCTAATCCCGGCCAGGAGACCAGACTTAATAATAATCAACAAAAAAAAAACAAAGAGAACTTGCAAAATAGTCGACTTTACTGTCCCGGCTGACCACAGAATAAAACTGAAAGAATGTGAAAAGAAGGATAAGTTCCCCGACCTTGCTAGGGAATTGAAAAAACTGTGGAACATGCAGGTGACAATTATACCAATTGTAATTGGTGCCTTTGTAACAGTAACTAAGGGATTACTAAAGGGACTAGAGGACTTGGAGGATGGTGAACGAGGGGAGACCATCCATACGAAAGCATTGTTGAGAACTGACAGAATACTAAGAAGAGTCCTGGAGACTTGAAGAGACTTGCTGTCACTCAGACTTCAGTGAAAAACCATCAGCTATCGCTGATGTGAAAAGCTCTAATGAGTGAATAATAATAATAATAATAATAATAATAATAATAATAATAATAATAAATTCTGGTTAGAATGGTTATCTTTACTCAAGGCAAAATTTTCTTGAAGATCTGAGAACAATTGTTGGGTAGAAAGCAACAGAAAAAACGAAACACGGTTTTTTTTTTAATTTTTGATTTTTCTAGACATGTAGATATTTTTTTAAACGTGTAGATATTTTTTAAACATGTAGATATTTTTGTTTTGAATTGATATAATGATTGTTGTTGTTATCATATAAAAGGCTGGGTGAATGACGGGTCACTGGACGTTGTCATAGCAACTTGGGTTAATGCTAAAAAATTATCATGTTCAACAGAAGACATTTGAAATAATTAGTAATGTTGATATCAATACCGACAATTTCACCTGAATGTGAATGGGATCAATGAATCATTCACATTGGGAAGACTGCACCATAGCAAGAAGTAGGAAAAGGAGGAGAAGACAAAGAACGGGATGGACAGGAGGATTAGAAAGTTGAAAAGGAAGGGATATAAGATTTGGAAGGTGAAAAGGGCATCAGCATCAATCGATGAAGATAGGCAATACCAAAAAGTAAGAAAAAGGTAAGAAAACAGAAGTGAATGGAAAAGTAGAGAACAAATAAAAAAGAAAGAAAAGAAGTTGAAAACAACGAAAAAAAAGGAAAAAATGGGATGGAGAGAATAGGAACGAAGAGGACGTAGTAGTTGTAAAGTAGAAGTAAGAGATATTAAAAAGAAGAAGGAGAAGAGGAGAAGCAAAAGATATTCAAAAAGAAGAAGGAGAAGAGGAGAAGCAGGAGATATTCAAAAAGAAGAAGGAGAAGAGGAGAAGCAGGAGATATTCAAAAAGAAGGAGAAGAGGAGAAGCATGAGATATGCAAAAAGAAGAAGGAGAAGAGGAGAAGCAGGAGATATGCAAAAAGAAGAAGGAGAAGAGGAGAAGCAGGAGATATGCAAAAAGAAGAAGGAGAAGAGGAGAAGCAGGAGATATTCAAAAAGAAGAAGGAGAAGAGGAGAAGCATGAGATATGCAAAAAGAAGAAGGAGAAGAGGAGAAGCATGAGATATGCAAAAAGAAGAAGTAGAGGACGAGAAGGGTGAGGGGGAGAGGAGGAAATGATCAAAGAGAATAAAAGCCGTGACCGGGAAAAAGGAAAGGTAAAAGAGAAAAAGAAGAGATAGAAAAAAGGAAGTGGGAAAAGATAAAAAGTAGAAGGAGAAAAAGGAGGAGAAAGGGAAAGAAAAAGGAAGGTGAAGAAAAAAAAGAGAAATATGAATAAGAAGAGAACGAGAACATGATAGAGAAAGAGAAAGTGAACGATGTTAAGCAAAAGAAAAGAAAAAAGAGAAGGAAGAGAAAAAAGAAAGAGTGAAGAAGAAGAAGAAGAAGAAGAAGAAGAAGAAGAAGAAATGTAGGTGAAGGAGTGAAGAGAAGAAGAAAAGGGCGGATAGAAGAGAGAGAGATTTTACGGATGTGGACCAATGAGACAGAGAACGTAAAAAAAAAAAAATAATAATAATAGACTGAAAAAATATGAAAAGAGGATAAGTACCTCGACCTTGCTAGGCAATTGAAAAAAACTATGGAACATGTAGGTGAGAGTGGTAACAATTGTGATTGGTGCTTTTGGTACAGTAACTAAAGGATTATTAAAGGGACTGGAGGTATTGGAAGTCGGAGGACGAGTGAAGACCATCCAAACTACAACATTTTTGAGAACGGCTAGAATACTGAGAAGAGTCCAGGAGATTTGAGGAGACTTGCTGTCACTGAAACTCCAGTGAAAGACCATCAGCTAAAATGATGTGAAAAACTCTAATGAGTAAATAATGATAATTATAAGGTTTGTTTTGGTTTAATGGCATATCAACTTTTTTAGGTTATTTAATGCCAAAGACATTCTCCTAGAAAAACAGTAGTGGTACTATTTAACCCATAGCTGGTAGGATAAGGGGGTTCATACCTTTCCCAAGGGTATTTTCCCGAAAGTGAACGTAATAGCGCGACTGGGGTTCGAACTCGCTTACTACGATTCTGCGGTCTATCGCTTTAACCATTACACCACGAGGACAGAAGGAGGAGAAGAAGAAGAAGAAGAAGAAGAAGAAAGACCAATAAATAGATAAATAAATAAATAAATAAATAATATATCTCTCCAAAATATTTAGAAAAAGGCTAAAAGAAAGAAGAAAAATTTTAAAAAAATCTTTTAAAAGAAAGCCTGTAAATTCCAATAGTGCCTTTCAGTTTTGACATCAGTGAAACAAGTCAGCGTTTGTCAGGAGGAGGGAAGATAGGTCACTGAGTACATGGCCCCTAAGATCGAAATATCTCGTTAGAACCCCCCCTGCTTTATTATTGGTGTAATTGATTGCAGAGAGCTTCTCATTCTTCTTTCTCCCCCTGCCACCCTAACACATCGAAGGTGAGTTGAGGATTGAGCGAAGAAGATTAAAACAAGTAAGAAAAATCAAAATGAAGTTATTATAAATTGGGATTATTTCCATATTTGTGCCCTGAAAAAAATAATCTCAAGAGTGGAGCAAAGATAAATACGGAGTAAAGTTGGAACGTCAAAACCGGTTCAACAAAGCGAGAATAACGAAGAAAAAGAGGGAGAGTTGAGAAGACGCCATGTTGGCATGATTTCTTTAAGATTCAACAATTAACTATGACGGATGTCGTGATAATAATAAGAATGATAATTTCACTGAAACTGATGATCGCTATCAAAAATAAGGACTTAGAAAGATTTTGTGTGGCCAAGTAGACTAAGATGTACTTTTTGCAGGATTTCACACACACACACACACACACACACACACACACATATATATCAAGCGTGTATTTTATCTGAAGAGACGAAGATTATATTCTTCACCGAAATAAGTTTATAATGACAATTTAAGTGTGACTGGGGTTTTCTTCTAGTTACATTGTATGTGTATTTTGTTGAAAAAATCTGAAAAGGAATAACAAAAGCCATACATCGAGCACTCCTAGAGATTTATATGAAATCCCTCATATATTCCATGTACGAATAGTCCTAACCCATAGTCTTCGGACGCTGACTGGATACATGCATATATATATATATATATATATATATATATATATATATATATATATACTAGCTGTGGCTCAGTTTTTTTAAAAGGAAAAACAAAAGAAAATGCATGTTTCTCATATGCTTAATTTTCCAATACTTGGATAATAAGTATATAAAAACACTCCTGAATTCGAATAAAATACTCTCAGAAGATTTTGAACCAATTAGTGGTATAAAACTGGAGATTATTGGTTAGTAACAAACATTTACATTTTTATTTATATAGATATGTATATATATATATATATATATATGTATATATATATATGTGTGTGTGTGTGTGTGTGTGTGTGTGCGTGTGTAGAAAAATTGATAACAAGATAATCCAAGTGGAAGGAGAGATTTATTAAGAAGTCGACAATGTATATATATATATATATATATATATATGTGTGTGTGTGTGTGTGTGTGTGTGTGTGTGTAGAAAAATTGATAACAAGATAATCCAAGTGGAAGGAGAGTCGACACTATAGCGTTTCGGTTCTACTGAACCATCATCAGGACCATGAGGGGTGATATTAGCGATGTTAAGTCAACGATGGATGTTTAAAAAAATACAAAACCCTAAGCGAAAGTTTGTATGGTAAGAAAAAATTAGCTGTTTAATTGGTGAATCAGCGTTTGTTGTTTTAAATTACGTCATTTGACTTATTAGGAATATTGTATAGAATTTATGTTACGCTTGTTTAACGAGAAAGATTTCGAGTCAAAAAGGAAGAAAAAGAAAGAAAGAAGAACAAAAAGAAAAATAGAAATCATAAAAATTGATAAATGTGGAAAAGAATATAATAGACTATATATACATGTAAAGTAGGATAGCCTGAGCAAGATGGTGAGTATTCATCAAACAATGAAAGTTTTCCTTGCTCTGTCAAGTGTTCAAACACACACACATACACACATACGTATATATATATATATATATATATATATATATATATATATATATATATAAATATATATATATATGTATATATATATATATATATATATATGAAAGTAAATATGGATAAAATCCGACAGTGTGAAGGTAGCAGGAAAAAATATAATCCAAATAGGTGAATATATCATGATGTGAAGTCGACGTTAACGTTTCGGTTATTATAACCATCATCAGGACCATCATCGATATTGTGAACTATTTTATATCCAAGTCCTGATGATGGTTGTTATAACCGAAACGTTAACGTCGACTTCACATCATGATATATTCACCTATTTGGATTATATTTTTTCCTGCTACCTTCATATATGTCATTTGACTATTATTAGTTCATTTCTGCTGGCACCTCTCTTTTTATATGCTTGTGAGGAATAAAACTCGGCCAAATGGGTAGAATGTTCGTCAATAGCCCGGGAGACCGGGTTTCAATCCCAGATGGAGCCATACCAAACACTAAAAAATGGTACTTAATACCACCTTGCTTAACAGTCAGAATTATTAGGTACGTATCATGGGTAAAGTGAAGCAATCTAGAGAAAGGAGTAGCCCCTATACTTACTGTGTAGTAAGTATTGAAAAGGGAGCCTTCAGCCCCCCCTCGACTACGGTCGCCAACTTTACTTTTACTTATGTGAGAAATATATGTCATCGTCAAGTGCTGTCAACAGCGTTTCCTGACACTTTTTCGCCATCCATCCCAACCAGGCATCGCTCTTGGTAAGGCTTCTAGACTGTGTACAGTGTCGGCACAGAGCTGATGTAAGTTTTTACGTGTAGACCAGTATTGGCGCATCCATATGTAGGAACTTACATGAGAATGTCGCTCATGAGTTCATTTTTACTCTTCCAGCAGTGCCCCCATGTCTTGTTCGCCTTGTTTGTGGTTTGTAAGATTGGAAGTAAGTGGCCGTACAGTTGCCAATTTGTGAGGGTTTGCTTCCAGGATTTTTTTAAAACAGTACGTAGCATTTTTGTAGTTTTCAACTTTTCTCCATGCACTTTGTTTGAACCATATCGTGACCCATCCACATCTTGGAAAATTTTATTATATGGGAGAGATCAGATTTCCATATATTCAATAACTAATTAACGGTCTACACCAACGATAAACGTATGTTGACATCGCTTTCCGTACATAAGATATTGCTGACAATGTATGCGAACTGTTCCACTTACTGTCGAGACTTGTCACTTCAAGTGAAGATAGCTCTTTCTTGTTTAAAAGTCCAGTAGAACTCAATGCCTGCTGCTGCTTGCTATAGCCTATGCAGTAGGGATTCTGCTTGAGCCGGTATGTTTGCAAGAAGCGCTAGATCATAGTCTGCGTATATATTTGTTATTAAAAGTAGAAAAGAATAAGCTAAGAAATGGCTGCTTGTACAATTTGATTGCCTCTAATGATTGTGAAAATATGAAACCTAATGTTACCATCGAGTGGAGGGAAGACTGCAATTCTATTTCAAGCTTTAAACCAGTTACATCGTAATGGCAATGGCCATTTTTTTCCCAATTATAATGGGGAATATTATTGAAAATGTCAAAATTGTTTCTTCAGAATTTTTTTATTCAAAAATGTAAACTCAGCATTTTTGGGAATTTGTTCATAGTAAAAAAATATCTTAATCTCAGAAAATATTTGTTTTGAGACAATTCAAAATGGCAATAAATCAAATAGGGTGCTTCAGGCATAAACAGACGTCTTTTAACAATTTTTTTGGTGGCTGATTGTTGGTTGTTTTTTTGGGTTTTATAGCATATCAATTTTTGTAGGTTATTTAACGCCAAATCCATTTTTATGAAAATAGTTCTATTTCAAACAATTCAGTTTAGGTTAAGTACACAGTTTAAATGTAAGTGCAGTTTAATTGTGAAAAACTTTTCTAGTTCAGTCAAGCAGTTCTAATTCAGCTAATTCAGTTTAGTATAACTACAGATTTTCTTTACACAGTTAAATGTCAAAACAGTTCTATATAAAACAAATCATTTTAGTTTAAGTAGAGTTTCAATGTCAAAAAACAGTTCCATTTCGAATAATTCAATTTAGCATAAACACACAGTTTAAATGTAAGTGCGGTTTAATTGTCGAAAACAATTCTATTTCAAGCTATTCAGTTTAGTCAAACTATTCAGTTTAGCATAAGTATGCCGTTAGTTCTATTTAACCCATAGATAGGGCCCTATTAGGTGCTACCACTCCGGGCCAGAGTGGACCTGGGAGCAATGGCAATGAAGGGGTGCTTCGCATTCTCCAAAGCCCCAGAATCACTGGAACCTCACCATCAGATTGTTTATTGTCATATCCAAGACACTCATTAGTGGTGGTGGTGGTGGGGTCTTACCCCTTTGGTGGCTGAGAAATTCAAACTATAGGAAGCTTACTGAAGAATGTCTGATGTGTATGGAAAAACATATTTTAGTCAACATTATTTGACAAATGAGCAAAACATAGGTTTGCCTGTACAGGCCTAACATGAAAAGATAGTCCATGGGATGGAAACGCAAGGACTCTACAGTAGCGAAAACCTTCCGAGCGTAGCAGTCAGTAAAGAAGGTCATGCTGATAGTTTTCTTAGATATGAAAGAATCCATCGCTATTGATTACCTTGAGAAAGGTGCAACTGTAGATAGTGCTTCCTATGGTCACCTCCTTAGGCAAAATTAAACTTATTTATTAAATAACCCACCTATATATATATATAGGGAGTCTCAAAATAGATGCAACCCATTATTATGATAATGATTTATTACTGAGACAAACACAATGGTGGTCATTTGGAACACATCCTGAAAAAAATGCATTCTTTGAAATCAATATTTTTAACTGTCATTATATCAGCTTCCAGGGAATGCAACCTTTTTTTTTTAAGTTTCTTGTCTCAGTAATAGATCATTATCATATTAATGAATTGCATCTATTTTGAGAGAGTTTTGAATGATTTTGTCTCCAAATAAGTAGTGGCACAAACTATTTTTCCTCTCTTGCCGAAGGCGTTGTGATCAAAGATTAATAGCTGTTATCATATAATATTTTCAAATATGAAACAAAAAAGAATACAGCATTACTATTAATAGAGATTTTAGCAGTCACATAGGAGTAAATAACTTATGAGCTCGTCCCTGCTTCTCCAGCAGTGTCCTGCATGTCTGGTTCGTCTAACTTGGATAGTTTTCGTGATGGGAGGCAGGTGGCCGTATAGTTGGCGCCTTGTGGGGTGTTGCCGCCAGGACTTATTCAATATTGGTCGAAACATTCTTGTGTAATTGCCGTCTAGCTTCTTCTTGGGCCGTTTAGTTAGCGTCCAAGTAGTGCATCCATACAGCAGTATCGATACGACCGCTGCCTGGAAGAAACTGCGTTTCGTTTTATCGGTCAGGTCTGATTTCCATATGATCGATAGCCAATCGATAGCTGTCCATGCCTTCGTTAGCCGCGTGTCGAAGTCTTTTTCGGTTGATGAGACACCTATATAGGAAGCAATAATGTAGTGCAAGCAAATTCAAAAATGAAATTACCTACAAGCTATTCACTCATATATATACCCATGCACCACATGGGCGCTAACAAAACAGTTGGAGAAGAAGCTAGACGGCAGTTACACAAGAATGCTGCGTGCAATCTTGAACAAGTCCTGGCGACAACACCCCACAAGACACCAACTGTACGGCCACCTGCCTCCTATCACGAAAACTATTCAAGGTAGACGAACCAGACATGCAGGACACTGCTGGAAAAGCAGGGACGAACTCATAAAAGATGTACTCTTATGGGCCCCCACACATGGCCGTGCAAAAGCAGGACGACCAGCACGAACATACATTCAGCAGCTATGTGAGGATACGGGATGTTGTCCTGAAGACCTGCCTAGGGCGATGAACTATAGGGAGGAGTGGCGAGAGAGGGTCAGGGATATCCGTGCTACCAGCGCGACATGATGATGATGATGATATCATATTTATCAACCCCTCCGCTCGGGCAGGATATGACACAAGGTCTTTTTTTGAGCAGAGTTTAACAGGTTTGAATTCAAAGTATTCATTCTCCTAGACTAGTTGCCTCACTAAGGCTAAAGAACCCAGTGTGTCCTACTATTTACCCATAGCTGGAGGGATAATAATTGGATTCATACCTTTCCCAAGCGTATTAGTGCAATGTGAAATGCAATTAGTCTCGTCCGGGATTTGAACTCGTGTCGGCGTATCCATTTTCTACGACGATAACTATATTCCCATTTATATGGATGCACAAAATATAAAACTGATGTTACATTGTCTTTGTTACATAGCAATGCTTGAAACCATTTAAATGTATGGAAACAAATAAGCTCCGTCCCGTTTAAAAATGTCGCTACAAAATGTGTTTACAAATCGTATATTTAATGTATACATAAAAAACAGGATTTGGGATTAAATAACCAACAATGGTTGATATGCTGTATAACCCAATGAAACTATTTCTTTCTCTCTGTCCTTAGCTTTTCTCTATTTAGTAATTGTCGGACACATCGCCGTGGTGGTAATTAGATTAGCCTTGAAAAGCACCGTAAAAAGGTTGAAAGAATGAAACATTCGAGGAGGAAACGACAACTTGCAGACATTGATATTATCAGTCTCAACTCGAATAAGGAGAGTGAGAGATTATTACGGGGTTATAAATAATAAAGACTAAAGAAAATCTTATTTTATGTGTTAGCTTCGCGGACGAAGATTTAAGAGGACATTCCTCGTCTATTGTAGGTACGCCGAGAACCAAAGAGACCCACTTGGGACAATATTGAGAGCTTTCAAGCAGGCGTTACTAAGCATTGAGCATGGAGGCTAGACACTGGATAACCAGTTCCCATCCTTTAAACATCGACTTCAGTTGGCATGGCTCAACAGAGTCGAACAATGACAGTAAGGTCGCCATGTTGTAGGTTTTGTGTTGGAGTTTCCTTCTTGGTAGAAGATCGAGTTAACTGGATTGGTCTGCTCTAAGAAGTTTGGATCGATGGAAAGGAACAAAATAAAAGTGTTTTGTGACCAGCAGCTCGTTTTCTAAACCTCTTCTATTGAAATTACAGAAATATACGCTTAGGTTATCTATTGACGGATTACATTATGTAAATAAATGTCTTTATATGTCAAAACTCAAAATAAAAATGCCAGACAACACTGGATAACATAGTTTCTTGACCAGGTGGTCTGTATTGGATTTATCATCATTATCACCATCATAAAGTCACACTGACAGCACGGATTTCCTTGACTCTCTCTCTCTCTCCCTCTCTCTTCATCCGTCGATGTCACCTATCGGTTCCAGCAGGTCTTCCAAATTATATCCTGTGTCTGCACAGAGCTGATGTAAATAAGTTGGTCGGCCAAAACTAACGTATCTACGTGAGGGCGTCCATAAAAGAACGTCTCTGCCCGTGGTGTAATGGTTATCGTCGGAGGAAATGGACACGGTAACACGAGTTCAAATCTTGGACGAGACTAATTGCATTTCACATAGCACTAATACCCTTGGGAAAGGTATGAATCCAATAATTCTCCCTCCAGCTATGGATAAATAGTAGGACAGACTAGGTTATTCAGCCTTGGTGAGGCAACTAGTCTAGGAGAAGGAAAACTCTATAATTCAAACCTGTTAAACTTCGCTTAAAAATTGACCTTGTGTCATATCCTGCCCGAGGGGTTGGTAAATATGATAAAAGAACGTCACTGATGAATTCGTCCTTGTTTCTCCAGCAGTTTCCCTCTTGTCTTGTTTATCTTACTTTGAAGGTTTTTGAGATGGGAGGATAGTGACCGCACAACTATCGTTTCGTAGGGTGTTGCTTCCGGGATATATATATATATATATATATATATATATATATATGATTTCTGAACCATATTGGTCCTATATAAAAACACAGAAAAAGTTCTTTTTTGCGGTTAATTTTTTTTACATAACATTTAGAAGACATTTTACTCAAGTTTTTTGACAGATTTGTTGCTAATCTGGATTTTGTATAATTTTAATGGAAGGAGAGTCTTATTTAAGATACAAATACAAAGTCGAAACGATCTCGGACTTTCCGTGAAAGCTGATATTCGAAAACTGAAACATGGTATGGATAACTCGTCATCAAGCATGTTGAAAAATCAGTGATGGTTGAGACATCGTAATTACATCGTAAATAGAATCCCATGTCAAAAACCATAGAAAACCAATTTTTTTCAAATCTCACAAGTTCCCTGAGTAAGCGAAAATCTTCTGAATGCTAAAATGAGCTGTGCTAATTTTTTTTTCGTTTTTTTTACGGCGAGAGGAATTTGGTTATTTGATTGATTCATTGCTTTTAACAGACTGTCAAATCCGTCTAGAGTTATTTTATGCCTTGAAGTTAGAGAATCGCGTTCATTGTATGTTCACGGGTACATTTTCAGTAGCTGTTTCTTTAGAGTTTTTTTTCACATCATAATATGGTTTCAAGTATTCCTATCTAATACTGATAATTTTCCAACAAAACACTGGTTGATTTATACACAATTATATGGTTTCAAGTTACTATTTCTTGTAACTATTTCAAGTAACTATTTTCATTGATGTTACTCACAGATCCACTCGGACCTGGAGTGGTAGTACATGTTAGGGATCATCTATGGATCAAATAAATCTCTTTGAAAATTATTTCTATTAGATTGGAATACTTGATATCATTCAACAGTGTGCAAAGAATTCCAAGAAACTTCACAAAACGCAATTCCCAAACCTCTAGGCATAGAATAGCCCCAGACTGATTGATATACCATAAAATCAATCAATCAATCGTCTCTAATCACATTCTTAGATTTTGAAATACTCTGTCTATGGGTTGGTTCCTTGGTTGGTTGTGTTTCATGATCTATCAACTGTTGAGGGTTATTTAATACCGAATCCTGTTTTTACAGCCCACATATCCACACCAACACACAAACGTTAAATATATATGAGTTTTAGGTAATATTATTTTTAAACGAGCCAGAACTTATTTGTTTGCACACAGTTAAATAGTTTTAAATGTTGCTATGTAGTAGTAATTGCGCAATTCAACAATCACTTAGCACAATAAAATGATTTCAAGTATAGGTGATGGTTAAATAATTCTATGTGACCCATAGATGGAAGCCTCATATGTAATACTACTCCGGTCAGAGTGGACCTAGGAGTAATAGCACTGAAGCAGTACTCCCTATTCCTCAAAGTTCTAGGACTTGAGCGTCACTTTCAGATGCTGATTATCCCAGACACTCGTCGGTGGGGTAATCTCACCCATTAGTAGTGGTGCAGTCAGTGTATTCAATTGCTCCAGCCGACTGGGCTCTTTGGTAATTGGAAAATACAAGAGAATTATTGTTGGTCAAATATTAGTCATCGCCCCATGTTCAACATAAGCGGAAAACAGAACGGAACAGTTTTTAGGCATTAAGAAATTCCTTTTTTTTTTTACTATGTCAGTAATTAAGTCCAGTCAGCTGGGCCTAAAGAATACACTAACTGTGTCTCTGCAGAGACCCCATCCAACGAGTATATGACAGTAAGCAATCTGATGGTAAGGCTCCAGTCCTGGAGCTTTGGGGAAGGCAGAGTGCCTCTTCATTGCTTTTGCTCCCAGTTCCACTCTGACCCGGAGTGGTATCACTTAGTAGGGTCCTTCCTATCTATGGGCCAAATAGAACTCTTTGAGATTTAAACTGTTTCCAAACGAACAAATAACTTATGCTAAATTGAATTGTCAGAAATAGAAATGTTTGATCCTTTAACTGTGAGTAAATAAATGACTGATGTTTAATTGTGATTGTTATATAGCAATGCTTGAAACCATCTGTGAGGAAACAAATGATTATTGGTTAATAGAAATGCTTGAAATCATTTTACTATGTGCAGAAAATGAGCTCAGGTTTGTTTAAAAATGTTATCAACAAAATATGTTTACAAATCATATTTAATATATATGTATAAAAAGGATTTGGTATTTGATAACCTACAATGGTTGATATGCCATAAAACCCAACCAAACAAACAGACATATGTCAGCTATGTTAGCTTTCCATAAGATTTTATTTTAAATTCAATCACCTTTTGTTCTTTTTTTTTCTTTATTATGTCAAAACATCTGTACCGAACATAAACGGAACAGCTTCGAATTTAAAAGTGACTGATACGCTCGAGGGTTCTTCCCTGCTCATCTTGTGGAAATAAACTCAGCCGGATGATCTGTGTGTGATGTCATAGACAATTGGGTAGTCAGTGTAGTCATGGCAACAACTGGACCGCGGACAGAAGGCTCGCTCTTTTTCATCGCCGTCGAAAATGCACAACCAGTATATTGAAAAATAGAGCTTTGTAGCTGAAAACTTGCTCTATCCAATGGTGTCATTGCGCTTCCTGTAGATGTTGTTGATTCAAATTGGAGGCTTTACCTTCGGAGCAATCCCCTGACGACTCATGTATGTAGGCTTCAGTTCATAGCTAGCTTATGATAATGACTACATGGTAAAATAGTGTTTCGTAGCTGAAAACTTGCTCTATCCAATGGTGGTATTATGCACCTTCGATCCATTGTAGCTTCCGTAGAAGTAGATTAAAGTGACACTCGAAGAAATAAAAGAAATGCGATTTAAGATTGTAACACACAAACACACACAGACACACATACATATCACCCTGTCGCACCGCCAGCACGGATCTCCCTGACCCACTCTCGCCACCCGTCTCTATCGTCTATCGCTCCCTGTAGGGCTTTAAGGCTACATCCAGTATCGGTACAGAGCTGTTGTTGATAGATTCTACCTGGTCATCCTGCCTTTGCTCGTCCATGTGATGGGGTCCACAGGAGTACGTTGCTTATGAGTTCGCCCTTACTTATCCAGCAGTGTCCCGCGTGTCTTGTTCGTCTAACTTGGATAATTTTCGGGATGGTTGGTAGGTGGCCGTACAGCTTCTGCTTTGTCGGGTGTTGCCTCCAGGAGTTGTTCAATATTGCTCGCAGTATTCTTGTGTAATTGCCGTCAATCTTTTTCTCCATACGTTTAGTTAGCGTCCATGTAGGGCATCCATATAGACACGACCACTGTTTGGAAAAAACTGCGTTTCATTTTATCGGTCGGGTCTGACTTTCATATGACCGATAGCCTATTAATAGCTTTGTTAGTCGCGTGTTGAAGTCTTTCTCGGTTGATGAGACACTGCTTCCTAGGTAGGTGAACTTGTCCACTAGTTTCAAAAAACTATCATTTAGTGTGATGTCGCCTCTTTGATAAAAGCACATTTATACCGTCTTGTGGGTGTTGACATGGAGGCCTATGCCTGCAGCTGCTCGTTCCAGACTATGTAGCAGGGTTTCGGCTTAGGCGGGTGTATTTGCAAGAAGTACTATGCCATCGGCGTAGTCCGCGTCCGTAATTGTTTGTGCGCGGTATCTTCTGCTTCTTTCTTTTGCCAGCTTGAAACCGTTATCTTTCATTATATCAATAGACGTTATAAGTCCGTAGTCTAGGCTGATGATAAAGAGGTATGGGGCTAATGTGTCTCCTAGCAACACACCTGCTACAATGTCGAAGTAGTCTGTGTTACTATCCAGGGAGCGAACTTTTACTTTCGTGTTTCTATATAGCATAATAAAAAATATATTTAAAGACTTGAAATTTTTTTAGTTGTTTCTTTAGCGTTTTTGATATTCTTAAACTCCCACAGCCTAACATGTCGAATATGCAGTTTAGTTTCCTTAAGGGCGTGAGATCATTGATTAAGTTATGATGTACCCTATTTTCTTACTGAAATGAGAATGACCAATAGAGGAGCTGTTTAATCAGGTAATTTCCAGTTGCATTGCCAATTTGAAATGCGTAGTTATAACTTGCTTTTAAAAAAAGGATATTATTTATGTCTTAACCCTATATATATATATATATATATATACATATATATATATATATATATATATATATATATATATATATATAAATGAGCATATATGTGTGTATGTGTATGTGTGTGTGCGTCAATGAACAAATTTTTAAAAAGATAATTTTTCTTAAATGTGCTCAAATAATGGTCAATATAACATTTTAGAAAATTCGATCAACACTGCCATTCATTTTAATGGTGCAGTTATTCAATTTTGTGCATATAAGAGGTTCTGCTTCATATAATGAGACAAAATTATCGGAAGGTTTTTTTTCCTTCTATTTTGAAATCTGTTTGAAATAATTTTTCATATCACAGTTAACTTTCAGTATTATGGAAAGACTTGTTTCCTTGCGAAAATTATTCGTCTTTTTTTCATTTTGATGTGTTGGTAGGTTTTGAAATTCCTTCTAGGTTGCCATTCTACTATTCTCTTGCAACAATTTTGAACAGTTAGAAGGTTTAACTCCATTATTAATTTAAAAAAAAAATTTTTTTTGTGATAGAGGATTTCTTAAAAATTCTTCCTCTACGTCCGCTTCTACGCTATGCTGTTATGTTTTTTTTACATTTTTTACATTGTACAAGGAATGTTCAGAATCTAATAATTGTTCTTGGTTCATTTAATGTAATCTGAAGATTTTAATTCTTAGATACATGAAACTTTAACAATGACACTGACATAAGGAGGTGGGATTACAATATATATATATATATATATATATATATATATATATAATTATATACAAAAACTGCCGCCAAAGAAGCAGTTTTGCTTCCAGTAAAGTCTTCATCAGATGATGACCCTGGGTTCAGGCATGGTTTCGGGGCCGAAGCATCATTACCACTAACCCAGGGCGTCCCAGCTGTATCTCACAATACTACCAGACTTTATTGGATGGGGTTTAATCTGCACGAATGCCATATCCGTTCAGATGCAGTTACAGCCTTATTTTGGATCTTTTTTTATATATTCCCTCTTCTTTGCTGGTGTAAGTCCGATTTTGGTTAAAAATGTAGAGGTTGCGTTCGAAATAAAACCTATATATATATATATATATATATATATATATATATATATATATATATATATATAAGGCATATTCCACGTATATCATAATTTTATACTTTCTCTTTTTATTTTGTCTTTGTTTTTCTTCCTCCTTTTGATTCGAAATCTTTCTCGATAAACAAGTAAGTTAGCGACCATAGTCGAGGGTGACCTGAAGGTTCCCTTTTCGATAGCTACTACACCAAGGTGTAGGGGAGGGCGCTACTCCATTCCCAGGATTGCTCCACTTTACCCTTGAACCGTACCTTATAATGCTGAGTGTTAAGCAAGGTGGTATCAAGTACCATTTTTAAAGTCTTTGGTATGACTCGACCTGGGATTGAACCCAGGTCTCCCGGGCCATTGGCGACGGAACGTAAATTCTATACAATATTCCTAATAAGTTAATTGAGGTAATTAAAAAAAACAAAACAAACGCTGATTCACTAATTAAACGGCTAGCTTTCTCTTTTTATACAAATTTTCCCTATGTTTTTCTATTTTGTATTTTTAAACCTTCATCGTCGATTTAACATCACTAATATTGTCCTTGATAGCCCTGATGATGGTTCATTAGAACCGAAACGCTATAGTGTCGACTTTGCTTCTCAATAAATCTCTCCTTCTTCTATCAATTTTTGTCTATATATTGTCGGATTACCTTCTGTTATTTACTTTCATATACAAGGCAATAATTCCCAACGTGGGGCACATAACACATGGGGCATGGTAATATTTTGGCGGGTGTAATAAATAATCGAGAAAGGTATGAATCCAGTTAGTCTCCCTTCAGCTATAGGTCAATAGTCGGACAGACTAGGTTCTTCAGCCTTGGTGAGGCAACTAGTCTAGGAGAAGGAAAACTCTGAATTCAAACCTCTAAAACTCCGCTTAAAACTGACCTTGTGTCATATCCGGCCCGAGCGGAGGGGTTGGTAAATATGGGTAATAAATAACCGAGAGTAATCTCCCTTATTTTATGATTACCCCCTTTTCTGGGAACTCTTTAATTAAGTACCTAACTATAAAATCCCACTACATGTGTATCAGCTATTTTAAGTAGAATGAAGTCCTACTATTGTTCCCCTTTGTCCTCACAGTGGGGCGTGCAAAATTGGGGTGGGGGTTAGAGACCAAATTAATGGCCTTTTAAGCTTCCTTCACATAAGTAAAGTTGGCGACCTTAGTCGAGAGTGACCCAAAGGCTCACTTTTTGATAGCTACTACACCAAGGTGTAGGGGAGGGCAGTACACCTTTCCCTGGATTTCTCCACTTTACTCTTATAATGTTGAGTGTTAAGGAAGCGGTCATCAAGTACCAATTTTTGAGTTTTTGATATTACTCGACCTGGGATTGAACCCATGTCACCCGTATCATTGGAGAACACTCTAACCATCATGCCTATGTCTGGTTACATAAATTGCAGTAAAAGTTTGAATATCTAAAATAAAGTAAAGTTGGCAATTGTAGACGAGGATGACCCGAAAGCACCATTTGCAATAGCTTCAACACCGACGTGTAGGAGAGAGTGCTACTCCATTCACTGGATTTCTCCACTTTATCCTTGATCCTTACGTTATAATGTTGAGTGTTAAGCAAGAGGTCATCAAGTACCATTTTTTCAGTCTTTGGTCTGACTCGACTGGGGATTGAACCCTGGTCTCCCAGACCATTGGCGAACACTCTACTCATTATGCCAATGGGCCGGTTTACTTGAATATGTAAGAATTAAATATTAAAGGGGGATATCAAAATTTTAGAAATATCAAAGTGGAAGAGGGCATCGTCTACGTCTGTCGGTCTCCGTCTACGGCGAGGCAATGATCGAAGGGAGCGGTCGGGGCCACTCGTATTGCGACGTTAGAGGTGAAATTCTTGGATCATCGCAAGACGAACTGCAGCAATGGCGTGTGGCAAGCATGTTTTTCTCGATCAAGAGCGAAAGTCGGAGGTTCGAAGACGATCAGATACCGTCGTAGTTCCGACCGTAAACGATGCCGACCGGCGATCCGCCGGCGTTCATTTCCATGACCCGGCGGGTAGCCTGCGGGAAACTAGAGTTCGGTTCCGGGGGGAGTATGGTTGCAAAGCTGAAACTTAAAGAAATTGACGGAAGGGCACCGCCAGGAGTGGAACCTGCGACTTAATTTGACTCAACACGACAGATCGATAGCTCTTTCTCGATTCGGTGGGTGGTGGTGCATGTTGAAAACAACTGATATAAGGGTGTAAATTTAAAAAAAATCTATAGTGAATATTTGAAAAAAAAGAAGATAAAATATAAATCACGAAAGAAAAGAAAATAGATAAGAAAAAATTTAGAAAACTTATAACGTCACATAAATTTTGAAAGAGAACCCAATTAACGATAATAGAACACAAAGAACTTTCGCATTTTTATTCCTTTCATTTTTTTTCAATTCAAAATAATTTTCAGAGAAGACATAATAACACATACTAACATCAAAAAAAAAAAAAAAAAAAAAAAAGATAAAATAAAAAAATTAAAAAAAAGAACAAAAACAAAAAAACAAAACCAAAACATTAAACGTTGACATATTTTTCATTTGTAAATAAATACATCCACTGTATATTTTATTTTCCACATTTAATGTTTACTTACGGTCGGATTCTTTCCATTGTTCTTTAACACACACACACACACACACACACATACACACACACACATATATATATATATATTGTAGAGATTTATGGTTCTCAATTGCTCACTTGGTGAGATAATGGAGGACCAAATATTGCAGTATTATTAAATAATGCTCAATATCAATGATAGAACTTATATACATATAGAAATATATCATCATCATCATCATGTCGTGCTGCTTGCACAGATTTCCCTAACTCTCTCTCTCTCGCCATCCACCTCTGTCATTCATCGCTTCCGGTGGGTCTTCCAAGCTACATCCTGTGTCCGTACAGAGCTGTTGTAGATGAGTTCCAGTTGGTTGTCCTGCACTTGCGTATCCATGTGAAGGTGTCCATAAGAGAATATCCCTTATGTCTTGTTCGTCTAATTTGGATTGTCCTCGAGATGGGTGGTAGGTGGGCGTACAATTGCTATTTTGTGGGATGTTGCTTCCAGGATTGTGTTTATCTCTCTCTCTCACACACACACACACACACACACACACACACACACACACACACACACATATATATATATATATATATATGTATATATATATATATATTTTGCATGTATATACATATACGACGAGAATATGTTAGGTACATCTTACAATCATTTTCTAAATTAATCAGCACTCTGATATCACTTAACGTGTTAATTCAATTATATATATATATATATATATATATATATATATATATTATGAGTTGTGAATGTAGAGACATCTAGCTCATAGAAAAGATTATTGATTTTTCTAGCATTTAATTAGTTATGCATCCTTCTAAATAGTCCCCTCTCCAATTGATATAGCAGTTCCAGTGTCATATTAATTTTTCTGTTCAAGAATTTATTTTGGAAAAAACTGTATATATATAACGCATTTACTTTTATCATTCCAGTCGTCTGAAACTGTTGAGTTTCTGGAGAGAAACACATCTGCTGGACGAGAATTTGCTTGCTCTTCGCTAAAAAATCTTAATGCGCTCATCATTCATTGACATGGAGAGAGAAGTGTTGACATCACCGTTTATGGATGTTCTTCCCGATTTGAAACGCTGGTACTACTAGTGACATTATTAACAGATCAACGCAGCCCTCTTAATTAGTCTTAGAACAGTTTCTGTTAAAGCTTTTCCTAATTTCAAATAGAATTTCGTTGAGATCCCCGCTTGACTTTGATTAAAAAATCAAACGCATACAGTTGTACCAAAAGTATGACGAATTAAAACTGGTTAACCATGTGCAAACAAATGAAATCCTGCCTATAGAAAATTTTACCAACTAAGTATTCGTTCAGAAATCTTTGTTGAATGTAGACACATATAGACAGAATTTGGCGTTAAATAACCTACAAAGGTTGATATGCCGTAAAACCCAAACAACCAACCAACCAAACACACACACACACGCGCTCACGCTGGTACGCACGCTCACACAAACACACGCACGCATACACACACACACACACACAACATACACTCACACTTACACACGCACGCATGCGTACACATACACACACACGCACGTCGATATTAATCAACGTTGTATGATGTGTTTGTGTTTTTGGTATGATATATATCATCATGATCATCATCATCGTCATCATCAGGTCGAATTGATCGCGCAGACTTTCCTAACTTTCTCATCGTCCCCCTATCGTCCATCGCTACTGTCAGGTCCCTCTAGAAAGCATTCAGTGTCCGCACAGAGCCGATGTATGGATTTCCTTGTTAGTCGGCCAACTCTGGAGCGTTCATGGGTAGGAGTCTATGAGAAAATGTCGCTAATGAATTTGTGCTTACTTCAAAATCAGTGCCAGCATGTCATGTTCGTCTAACTTGGATGATTTTTACGATGGGAGGTAAGTGGCTGTACAATTGCTGTTTTGTCGGATGTTACTTCTATAATTTTTTAAAACAGCTTTTTAGCAGCTCTGATCTCTTATCCTTGCCTATAAAACAATAAATCCTATTGATTTTATTTCATTTTTTATATCTCATTATATATATATATATATATATATGTATATTTTTATAACTTATTTCTATAAATCTGGCAGCGTGAAAAAAACAGATGACGCATTTCGTAAGAAAAAATGTTACACAAACTGATATCCGTTAGGCGAAACATTGGTTGATAGGTTCTAGCTGTTTATATATATATATATATATATATATATAATCATGTCGTGCGGCTAGCACGGATATCCCTTACCCTCTCTCTCCACGTCTCCTTATCATTCATCGCCTCCGGCAGGTCTTCAGGGTTACATCCCGTATCATCACATAGCTGCTGTATGTATGTTCGAGCTGGTCGTCCTGCTTTTGATTGGCCATATGCGGGGGTCCACAGGAGCACATCACTTACGATATCGTCCTTGCTTCTCCAGCAGTGTCCAGCATGTCTGGTTCATATATATGTGTGTGTGTGTGTGTGTGTGTGTGTGTGTGTGTGCGCGCTATCTTATCGAAAAAAAATAGTTAATATTGATAAAAGTGTTTAACACATTAGGACTCTGTTTTGAAATTTTAGTTTTTTCTCTTTATGAGAATCATATCTTAACGTTATGTTCACTATGTTCCTTACGTATATACCATCATGTATTACAATGATGTATACATAATATATCATTAACACATTATAACTAATACAAATCATTATTGCAATCCAACACAAATCATATTCCAGCATAAAATACCAATATTCGTGGGTAGAGAGTTCGCCAATGGCCCAGGAGACCTGGGTTCAATCCCAGGTCGACTCATACCAAAGAATTTTAAAATGTTACTTGATACTTCCTTGCTTAACACTCTGCAATAAAAGGTAGGTTTCAAGGGTTAAGTGGAGCTATCTAGGGAAAGGAGTAGCGCCCTCCCCTACACCTCAGTGTGGTAGCTATTGAAAAGGGAGCCTTCTGGTCGCCCTCGACCACAGTCGCCAACTTTTTTTATATGACAATATAAATATCTCTCCAGGGGTGTCATCGTTTAAAGTGAAGGACTGTGAGTTCGAGCTCCAACCGCGCTATTACGTACAGTTTCGGACAAATACCCTTCAGAAAGGTATTAACCCCTTATCCTCCCAGGTATTGGTCAAATAGTACCACTACTGTTCTTCTAGAAGGATGGCTTTGCTATTAAATAACCTACAAAGGTTGATATGCGATTAAACAAAGAAATCGAACCATATCTCTCCAACATGATATTTATTGCGATTCTGGCCTACCATATGATGCTTACAAATCAAAACTTTATTTCCTTCGAAATGGAATGATGATATTTTGTTTCATAGTTAAAATCAACACCACAAACACACACTTAAATACATAAAGAAACAAATAAAAAAAATATTTTATTGGTCATTCTGTTGCAAATTCGGTTACACAAAGCGTCTCATACATCCAGGAGACAACCTCAAATTTATCGCACGGCGTATGTATCTTTATACACACATATACTAAACATCACTTATACGTCCATACACAATAATACATAAATATAATCCACACACACACACACACACACACACACACACACAAAGAGTTGTATACAATTCGAAAGTACTTTTGGCTATATTTTCGCGATATTTTCGATTTCTTCATTATCTTTCGTTATCTGCCTGATGATTATCGTTTATAAAAACGTCATGAAATCTGAGATCGTAGAAAAGCTTCCATGCTATTAAATATATATAAAATCTAATATATATTTACTTATTATTCATATATATATATATATATATATATATATATATATATATATATATATATATATATATATATATATATATATATATATATAGCTTTTTATTCGTTTTGTTCTACCTCGACATTATTATCTTTTAATCATTGAACTTCTCGATATTACGGAGACAACGATGAAATACTATCAAGTGTCTTTCGCCCCTCCCCCAATAAAACTATCAATATCATCATGGACCGCTGTTACAAAGGGTTCCTTATAGGCTCGTGAGTCGTCTAGTATATATATATATATATATATATATATATATATATATGTATATATATATATATATATATATATATATATATATATATATATATATATATATATATATGTGTGTGTGTGTGTGCGCGCGCGAAGTAGATAAAAATAGGTCTACATGCACATTCTGATATAAAAATATAAAGAGATTGATATATATAATATATATATATATATATATATATATATATATATATGTGTGTGTGTGTGTGTGTGTGTGTGTGTGTGTGTGTGTGTGTGTGTGTGTGTGTGTGTGTGTTACTGGGCTCGGCCCAGGCTAGATAAAGAGATAGATCAATAGTTAGTTATGAACAGAGTAAAAGAGAGACATCGGTGTTGTAGAGACAAAAGGTTAAGAAGACAGCTGGCGGGAGGAAAGATGTAGGTGAGGGAATAAGACAAGGAGGACCGTCCGTATGAGTCACCTTCAGTGCATTGTGCATGTTCGATGCTGCGGTGACGTCATCCAGCAGATTCGATTATGCACTCGATGATTGGTCTCATTATAAATCAGGCTCTTCTATCAGTTAGGAACACCCACCTTTTCGGCATTGCATCTTTGTCACAGTTTGGGCTTCGTTCTATTTATCCATTTTTTTCCTTTCGTTTTTAGTCTTCACTTATTTCATTCTTTACTTGATTTACTTAAACATGTTTTCAAATTTTGTTGATTACCTTTATTCATCTTTCTTTCTTTCTTTTATTGTTTTATTTCTTTTTAGTTCATTTCTTTGTTTCTTGTTTCTTCATTATCTTTCAGTTTTTGTTTCTTTATTCCTCTTCGTTTCGTTTCGTTTGTTTGTTTCTTTTTTCTTTCTTTCTTTCCTTCACCGTATTTTTTCATATCATTGTTGATTACCTTTATTTTCCCTCTAACCTTTTCATTTTTTCTTTCTTCCATTGTTTCCTTTCGGTTGCCGTTTTAATTCATATATTTTCCTCTTCTTTTATTTTTTGTCTTTCTTCATCCTTAATTTTTTTCTTCCTTTGCGTTCGTTCATTTTTTTCCGTTTTTAATATTCCAATATTTTCTCAGTTTTTATTTTTTGTCTTTCTTACTTTGTTCCTATTTCTTTCTTTCATTTATTTCGTTTTCATTTTCTTTCTTATTTCAGTTCTTAACTTTTCTTTCTTTCTTTCTTTCTTTCTTTCTTTCTTTCTTTCTTTCTTTATTCAGTTTTTATATTTTGTCTTTTTTCCTTAGTTCCTATTTCTTTCTTTCATTTATTTCGTTTTCATTTTCTTTCTTATTTCAGTTCTTAACTTTTCTTTCTTTCTTTCTTTCTTTATTTCTTTCTTTCTTTCTTTAGTTTTTATATTTTGTCTTTTTTCCTTAGTTCCTAATTCTTTCTTTCATTTATTTCATTTTCATTTTCTTTCTTATTTCACTTCTTAACTTTTCTTTCTTTCTTTCTTTCTTTCTTTCTTTCTTTCTTTCTTCTATATAGATGGCGTAACCGCAGGGCAAGATATCAGCAAACAATAGTGACAAGACCGTTATGATCCAGGGTCTTCTATATTTGTTAGTTTTAAAGGTTTCCTTAGGAAAAAAAGATTCTTATATTAACAAGTAATTTCGTTATATATACACACACATGAATAGATGTATGTGCACACACACACACACACACACACACACACACACACACACACACACACACACACACACACACACACATACACGCAGACACAGACACACAAATGCATGGATTTATTACTAACAAATTCACGCATACGCTGATGAAGCTCTACATTTGCACGCATATGTGGGCATTTATAAAACTCTTCAAGGAGCATATATAACTGTGAATTATTTAGACTGGTTCCCTCACATCGTGGCATAAATTTAAACGTTTGTTTTTGGATCTTTGTGTGAAAACAAGGCAGAAATTTTGCAGAAACGTGTTTCATTTTCAAATCTTTTGTTAAGATTCGATGGAATGAATTCCAAAAACAAACCAACATCACAAATGTCTCAATGGTCTGACAACGCCATTGTAGGGTGGACTTTTTTTTTTTCAGAGTTTCGTCATTTCGCCTCGTTGAAGGTCGATCAGACTGTGGTAGATCTTCTAGTGACGTTTACAACGCAAATGCAAGTTTATACGCTTCTGATTAACCTAAAACTTCTGACCTCTAAGTTTCTGGAATGTGTGTAAGAGTTCTTATACAAATGTCAAAAACACCCCCATTAAATAAAACAAACAAACAAGCAAACAAAGAGCAAAACAACTTTTTATGTGCTTTCAACAACAGATTGGTTGGTTTGTTGGTTGGTTGGGTTTTATGGCATATCAACCCTTGTAGGTTATTTAACGCCAAATCCATTTTTATGTAAACAATCAGTTCTGTTTCAAACGATTCAGTTTAGCATGAGTACACAGTTTAACTGTCAAAAACTTTTCTATTTCAAACTATTCAGTCTATTCAAACAATTCTAATTCAAACAATTCAGTTTAGTATAAGTACAGATTTTGTTTACTCACAGTTGAATGTCAAAACAGTTCTATGTTAAACAATTCAGTTTAGTGTAAATACAGTTTCAATGTCAAAAAACTGTTCTATTTCAAATAATTCAATTTAGCATAAGCACGCAATTTAAATATAAGGTTTAATAGTCCCAAACATTTCTATTTTAAGCTTAGTTATTCAGTTTAGTTACGCAATTCAGTTTAGCATAAGTATGCTGTTAGTTCTATTTAACCCGAAGATAGGGCCCTATCAGGTGTTACCACGCCGGTCCAGAGTGGACCTGGGAGCGATGGCAATAAAGGGGTACTCCGCATTACCCAAAGCTCCAGTATTATTGGAACCTCACCATCAGATTGTTTAGTGTCATATCCAGGATACTCGTTGGAGGGGTCTTACCCCTCTGCAGAGTGCAGCCGGTGTATTCAACAGCCCTAGCCGACTGGGCGATTCAACAACAGAGAAACAAACAAATCTATATATATATATATATATATATATAAGTTGACGATTGTTGTCGAGGGCGACCCAAATACTCCTTTTCATTAGCTACTTCACCAAAGTGTTGGGAAGAGTTCTTCTCCGTTAACATTAATCATTTATTTGCACACAGTGGAAATATTTTTTAGTTTTGCTATCTAATACAAATAATTCTATTTGATATTAGTCATTTGTTTGCTCACAGTTTATAGGGTTTTAAGTATTGCTATCTCAGTGCAGTTGACCCTCAGCCACCGCATTATATCATCTTTAAGGGAAAAAAAGGATTGGGTACATAATTGTCTGAAAAGAATTTGAAGAATACGATTGGACAATCATATAGTTACAAATTGAATTACCATGACTAGACAATCCGACAAATACTTGCGTGCGACACACGGGACCACTGGACAGCTGTTTCGATTTTACAAGGTCTCACCAGCATTGTATACCGAGATCTCCTTTACTTGAGATCGAACCAGCAACCTCAGTTATACAGAGCCGAAACTCTACCACTGGGCTGCTACTGGTCCACATCGCGCTCAGGCGATACCAGCGTCCGTATTCTTGCAGAAGACAACGATCACCTCAAGGGCTAGGTCTTCCTAAGAGGATTAGAGATATGCATCCACCTAATCATAATCTCATGAGGAAGGAAATAGAAGTACACTTTCTTTTTCAAGTAGAGTAATCATATTATAAATTGACTTACTATGATCAGAAAATCAAAAGAACAACTCAACCACTAAGATCCCACCCACAAGCATTACCGGTGGCCTCTTTAGGTGGGTGGGAGTCCTATCATTTGCAGAGTTATCAGCCCTAGCCGATTAGTCGGTTAGATAAATAGATATGAATAGAGGTATCCAAGCAGCGGTCGTGTTGATACTGCTATATAGATGCACCAGATATGCGGGACACTGCTGGAAAAGTAAGGGATGTACTCTGTGGATCCCTTCACATGGACCCGCAGAGGAAGGACGACCAGCTAGAACCTATATATAACAGCTCTGTGCCGATACAGGATGTAGCCTGGAAGATCCCCCCGGAGCGATGGACGATAGAGACGGGTGACGAGAGTGGGTCAGGAAGACCTGTGCTAGCAGCACGACATGATGATAATGATGATATAAATATGACTAGGCTGTAATAGATTATGTAGAGATGAACAACATATGATACTATTTACCCAACCCCTCCGCTCGGGCAGGATATGACACAAGGTCAATTTTTAAGCGGAGTTTAACAGGTTTTGAATTTCAGAGTTTTCCTTCTCCTAGACTAGTTGCCTAACCAAGGCTGAAGAACCTAGTCTGTCCTACTATTTACCCATAGTTGGAGGGAGAATAATTGGATTCATACCTTTCCCAAGGGTATTAGTGCTATGTGAAATGCAATCAATCTCGTCCAGAATTTGAACTCGTGTCGCCTTGTCCATTTCCGACGACGATAACGACTACACCACGGGCACCATGAACAACATATGATAGATAGATAGATAGATAGATCAGTGAATACTGAGATAGATAGATAGATAGATAGATAGATATGGATAGAGGTAAGTAGTTATGACTAGGCAGTAATAGACATGTAGAGATGAACAACCCGAGATAGATAGATAGATAGATAGATAGATAGATATGGATAGAGGTAAGTAGTTATGACTTGGCAGTAATAGACATGTAGAGATGAACAACCCGAGATAGATAGATGGATAGCTTGCCAGATAGAAATATATATAATGCATTGATAGAAATAGGAGTCTGTGAGTATGAGAATATTTTTATTGAGATCTTGAATCGTATGGGTTTATGAATATCGATATAGCCGCTAGATAAAGATAGATAGGTAAAATCAAGGTGCAAATCCCTCAGTGTGGATGAATGAGGGAATTGCTATACTAAGTATCCAAGTTCTCCTAAAAACAACTAAATTGCTTTAAAAAAATTGATAGGAAGCGTTTGTTGAATCGGTTAGAGTAATTAGAAAGTTGATGCAGAACAGTGTTAATTGGCTGGCTATGCCCAAATAAAAATGTCAACTAAGAGCCCGAGGATAGCATCATTCCAGGCGGGAAATCGGAAGGGAAAGTTAATTAGGGAAAAACGAGAAGTTCAGACGAAAGTAAGGGATCTTCTCGAAGGCAAAATAATGACGACAAAAAACGCCCCCCGCAAAAAAAGTACCCCAACCAACCAACCAACCAACCAACCAACCAACCAAACGAACGAACGAACAAACAAACAAACAAAAGATACTCCTGCAAAAAAAAAAAAAAAAAAAAAAAAAAGAGAAGATAAGCAAACAGAATTTCCGCCTGGCTTTGTTGCAACGGGTTCTTCCTAAAGGAATATAATCTTACGTTGGTTGGCTAACGTACAAAATTATATAGCAATCTGTCTTTATTTTCATGCATATATAATGAAAAAGATAGATAGATAGATAGATAGATAGATAGAAAAGAAGTTAGGTAATAACAGGTATATAGATTGATAGATGGAAAGATAGATAGAAAAGAAGTTAGGTAATAACAGGTAGATAGATAGATAGATAGATAAGAAGTTAGGTAATAACAGGTATATAGATTGATAGATAGATAGAGGGATAAGAAGTTAGGTAATAACAGGTATATAGATTGATAGATAGATAGATAGATAAAAAGTTAGGTAATAACAGGTATATAGATTGATAGATAGATAGATAGATAAAAAGTTAGGTAATAACAGGTATATAGATTGATAGATAGATAGATAGATAGATAAGAAGTTAGGTAATAACAGGTATATAGATAGATAGATAGATAGAAAAGAAGTTAGGTAATAACAGGTATATAGATTGATAGAGAGATAGATAGATAGATAAGAAGTTAGGTAATAACAGGTATATAGATTGATAGATAGATGGATAGATAGATAAGAAGTTAGGTAATAACAGGTATATAGATTGATAGATAGATAGATAGATAGAAAAGAAGTTAGGTAATAACAGGTATATAGAGTGATAGATAGATAGATAGATAAGAAGTTAGGTAATAACAGGTATATAGATTGATAGATAGATAGATAGATAGATAAGAAGTTAGGTAATAAAAGGTATATAGATAGATAGATAGATAGATAGAAAAAAAGTTAAGTAATAACAGGTATATAGATTGATAGATAGATAGATAGAAAAGAAGTTAGGTAATAACAGGTATATAGATTGATAGATAGATAGATAGAAAAGAAGTTAGGTAATAACAGGTATATAGATTGATAGATAGATAGATAGATAGAAAAGAAGTTAGGTAATAACAGGTATATAGGTTGATAGATGAATAGATAGATAGATAGAAAAGAAGTTAGGTAATAACAGGTATATAGATTGATAGAGAGATAGATAGATAGATAGATAGATAGAAAAGAAGTTAGGTAATAACAGGTATATAGATTGATAGATAGATAGATAGATAGATAAGAAGTTAGGTAATAACAGGTATATAGATTGATAGATAGATAGATAGATAAGAAGTTAGGTAATAACAGGTATATAGATTGATAGATAGATAGATAGATAGATAGATAGATAGAAAAGAAGTTAGGTAATAACAGGTATATAGAGTGATAGATAGATAGATACATAGATAGATAGATAAGAATTTAGGTAATAACAGGTATATAGATTGATAGATAGATAGATAAGAAGTTAGGTAATAAAAGGTATATAGATAGATAGATAGATAGATAGAAAAGAAGTTAGGTAATAACAGGTATATAGATTGATAGATAGATAGATAGATAGATAAGAAGTTAGGTAATAAAAGGTATATAGATAGATAGATAGATAGATAGATAAGAAGTTACGTAATAACAGGTATATAGATTGATAGATAGATAGATAGAAAAGAAGTTAGGTAATAACAGGTATATAGATAGATAGATAGATAGATAGATAGAAAAGAAGTTAGGTAATAACAGGTATATAGATTGATAGATAGATAGATAGATAAGAAGTTAGGTAATAACAGGTATATGGATTGATAGATAGATAGATAGATAGATAAGAAGTTAGGTAATAACTGGTATATAGATAGATAGATAGATAGATAGATAGAAAAGAAGTTAGGTAATAACAGGTATATAGATTGATAGATAGATAGATAGATAGATAAGAAGTTAGTTAATAACAGGTATATAGATTGATGGATAGATAGATAGATAGATAGATAGATAGATAAGAAGTTAGGTAATAACAGGTATATAGATTGATAGATAGATAGATAGATAGATAGATAAGAAGTTAGGTAATAACAGGTATATAGATTGATATATTGATAGATAGATAGATAAGAAGTTAGGTAATAACAGGTATATAGATTGATAGATAGATAGATAGATAGATAGAAAAGAAGTTAGGTAATAACAGGTATATAGATTGATAGATAGATAGATAGATAAGAAGTTAGGTAATAACAGGTATATAGATTGATAGATAGATAGATAGATAGATAAGAAGTTAGGTAATAACAGGTATATAGATTGCTAGATAGATAGATAGATAGATAGATAAGAAGTTAGGTAATAACAGGTATATAGATTGATAGATAGATAGATAGATAGATAAGAAATTAGGTAATAACAGGTATATAGATAGATAGATAGATAGATAGATAGATAGATAAGAAGTTAGGTAATAACAGGTATATAGATTGATAGATAGATAGAAAAGAAGTTAGGTAATAACAGGTATATAGATTGATAGATAGATAGATAGATCGATAGATTGATAGAAAAGAAGTTAGGTAATAACAGGTATATAGATTGATAGATAGATAGATAGAAAAGAAGTTAGGTAATAACAGGTATATAGATTGATAGATAGATAGATAGAAAAGAAGTTAGGTAATAACAGGTATATAGATAGATAGATAGATAGATAGAAAAGAAGTTAGGTAATAACAGGTATATATATTGATAGATAGATAGATAGATAGATAGATAGATAGAAAAGAAGTTAGGTAATAACAGGTATATAGATTGATAGATAGATAGATAGATAGATAGAAAAGAAGTTAGGTAATAACAGGTATATAGATAGATAGATAGATAGATAGAAAAGAAGTTACGTAATAACAGGTATATATATTGATAGAAAGATAGATAGATAGATAGAAAAGAAGTTAGGTAATAACAGGTATATAGATTGATAGCTAGATAGATAGATAGAAAAGAAGTTAGGTAATAACAGGTATATAGATTGATAGATAGAGATAGATAGATAGAAAAGAAGTTAGGTAATAACAGGTATATAGATAGATAGATAGATAGATAGATAGATAAGAAGTTAGGTAATAACAGATAGATTGAAAAATTGAGAGGTTGGTAGATAGATTTGATTAAATCTAGTTTATATATGGAAAATACAGATCGATACATTTGAAAACATGAACTATATCTAAAAAAGTACTGGATAGCTAGCTAGCTAGCTAGCTAGATAGATAGATATTATCAGACTGAAGTAGATAGATATATGAATTGATAGATAGATAGATAGGTAGATAGAGAGAGGAACTGTTTGATAGACAGATATATAGATAGAAAAATAGATAGATAACTGCAGATAAATAGAAAGTTATATATATATATATATATATATATAGAGAGAGAGAGAGAGAGAGAGAGAGATTTGGTTTGGTTTCTTTGTTTAATGGCATATCAACCTTTGTAGGTTATCTAATGCCAAAACCATTCTCCTTGAAGAACAGTAGTGGTACTATCTAACCCGTAGCTGGGGGAATAAGGAGGTTCATACCTTTCCCAAGGGTATTTGCCCGAAAGTGAACGTAATAGCGTGACTGGAGTACGAACTCGCTGACTACGATTCCGCAGTCCATCGCTTTAACCATTACACCACGAGGACACCCCTCTTAGAGAGAGAGAGAGAGAAAGAAAGAAAGAATACATACTTAAAAGATAAGCTGACTTATTGGAAGATAGATAGATAGATAGATATGACGCAAGAGATCTGATATAATGTTGAATCAAGGCATGGATTTGAAAACATGATACAAGATACACGTGAAAAGCATGGAGCAAATCTGAAAAAAAGCCTACTCGCTAGCTACATAGATATGATAAATGAAATGACTGATAATCAAATAAATGCCACTCTTACATGCAGGTAGACAGGGCTCTTTAACAATCTAGGAAAAGGAAAACAAATCAAATCAAAATTAGAATTTTAATTAGAATTAAAACAAGTGTATTCCCCTAAAATATTGACCTTGTGTCATGTTCTACTTGTATCGAAGATTTTGGGTTGATACATTCAAGTAATTTTCAAATAAGTATTCCCCAGTGGTCCAGGAGACCGGGGTTTAATCTCAGATCGAGTCATACCAAAAACTTTTAAAATGGTACTTGATACTTCTTTGCTTAACACTCAGCATTATAAAGTACAGATCGAGGGTAAAATGGAGCAATCCAGGAAAAGGAGTAGCGCCCTCCTCTACACCTCGGTGTAGTAGCTATTGAAAAGGGAGCCTTCGGGTTACCCTCGACCAAGGTCGGCCAACTTACATGTTTACTTATTTGACCCACAGATACAACACTAAAAGGCATTACCACGCCAGGTCAAAGTGGCAATGTAGGGGTACTCCAGAATTCCTAGAGCTCCAGAAACGTGTCATACACAGGGTCTATTGATTGTCCAGTATATACATTTGTGTGTATGTGCGTATGTGTGTAAATACATACAAGAAATCTTATTTCTCTTGCATATAAACATTCATTCTAATCTAATCTACGAAGTGTTTTTCAATGGCAAAAAATGGTGAGTGTTGAGTTTCGTGTCGTTTTTTACGATTCTACTTTTTGACTCGATCTAATTTTATATACATTAGCGACTTAAATTAAAAACAAGCGTTGATGGGTTTATTTTAGAAATAAAAGGTTCAACGAAACGAACCCCACTGGAGGAAATTATTCTGCTCTCAATGTTAAGCGAGTCGTTTACGTTGTGTGAGTAATCTCGAGGCAAATCTTGATTAGTTCGCAAACTAATCTCACTTGTGATCACAATTTGCCAGAGAGTTTATCAAGATTAAGGTAGAGAAATGCCAGAGGCTGGAATATTCACCATGGTCTACTAGACACTTGGAAACGGTGATGACGGTGATTCCATCGTAACTAGTTCTTACTAAGCAGTTTATTTTATTTCGAGAGTGCTCTGTCTAAATACCCTGTCCAACAAAATTCTAAGCTGAAGCGGGAAAAGCAAAAATGAAAAACTGGTGAAAATCATTTAAGACACCATAGGTGCAGGGGTAAAGTTGGTGAAATATAAATAGCAGACCACTCGGCTGCGGCTGTAGAATATGCCGACTGAATCTCTGCAGAGGGGTAAGACCCTGCCCCCAACGAGTGTCTTAGATATGAAAGTAAACTATTTGATGGTGAGGCTCCAGTCTTGGAGCTCTGGAAGGGTAACTGAATTAATAGGCATGAATATAAATTTTGAATTTTAAATTTTAATTTTAAATTTTGAATTTAATTTAAGATTAGTATTACTGTATCCTTACATAAGGTTATTAAGGAATGTTGTACTTCCCTAAATTATTATTAAATCTGGAGTTTTAAGTCAAAATATATTTAGAATTTGAAAATTAAAAAAAATTAATTTATTATAATTCCAACCGGTAATAAAACTTAAAAACTGGAAGTGGGCGAAATGGGAAGGAAACTCTTCACTCCTCTTCTACCCACTCCCATGCGTCCTTCCTGTATCTATTCTGAATTATTTTATCCATTAGATCTGAAGAAGTCTTGTTATTTTTGGTGTTATTGATTCATATCAACACCAATAACAGGATGGAAATAAATCTATAATCCTAATGTGACCAGTTTTTGTTTTTCTTAAAGAAATATATATATATATATATATATATATAATCTCTGCATATATATAATATGTAAAATAATTGAATAACAATTAAAATTTAAAATCAAAATTAATACAGAATATTATATATGTGTATAAGTAAAATTGGTGACTATTGTCGAAGGCAACCCAGAGGCTCCCTTTCCATTAGCTACTACATCGAAAGTAGCTGGAAAATGTGGAATACTCCTTTATTGCAATTACTCCCTGGTCCACTTAGACCCGGAGTGGTAGTACCAGTTGGATATCTTTGGGTCTAATAGAACTGCGAAACCATTTAACAGCGTATAAACAAATGACTGATGTTTTATCGAATTGTTAGTATTACATAGCGATTCTTGAAACCATTTAAATGTACAAGCAATAGCAAACTTAACTGTTTGCAAACAAATTAGTTTTAAGTCATTAAAAAATAAGATTAACTACAAAACTATTCACTTACAAATCATATATGTACAACCATTTAACTGTGTGCAAACAAATAACTGTTGTTGAATTAAATTGTTAGTTTCACATAGAAATGATTGAAACCATTTAACTATGTGAAAACAAATGTTTAATAGTAAATAGAATTATTACTTACAAACTATTTGTTTACATATATATATATATATATCATCATCATCATGTCGCGCCGCCAGCGTGGATATCCCTGACCCTCTCTCGCCATTTCTCCCTATCATTCATCGCCTCCGGCAGGTCTTCAGGGTTACATCCTGTGTCCTCACATAGTTGCTGTATGTAAGTTCGTGCTGGTCGTCCTACTTTTGCACATCCATATGTGGGGGTTCACAGGAGTACATCGCTAATGAGCTCGTCCTTGCTTCTCCAGCAGTGTCCCGCGTGTCTGGTTCGTCTGACTTGTATAGTTTTCGTGATGGGGGGCAAGTGTCCGTATGGTTGGAGTCTCGTGGGGTGTTGTCGCCAGGACTTGTTTAATACTGCTCTCAACATTCTTGTGTAATTTCCGTCTAGTTTCCTCTCCAGCCGCTTCGTTAGCGTTCATGTGGTGCATCCATATAGCAGTATCGACACAACCGCTGCCTGGAAGAAACTGCGTTTCATTTTATCAGTTAGGTCCGACTTCCATATGATCGAGAGCCTATCGATAGCTGTCCATGCCTTCGTCAGTCGTGTGTCGATGTCTTTTTCGGTTGATGAGACGCTACTTCCTAGGTAGGTGAATTTGTCTACTAGTTTCAGAGAGGCTCCGTCTAGTGTGGCAATGTTGCCCGTTTGGTTGTAACACATATATTCAGTTTTGTTTGCATTGACATGGAGGCCAATGCCAGCTGCGGCTCGTTCCAGTCGGTCCAGTTAAACCGGAGTAATTCCATTAGGACAAAAAAGGATGGAAATAAATTTATAATCCTAATGTGACCGGTTTTTTTTCTTAAAGATATATATATGTATTATTCGGTCAAGTCAAACCAGAGTTTGGAGTAATTCCTTCAGGACAAGAAAATCATTCAAGAGCCGAACATTTAAATTTTCCTGGTAGAGAGCTCAATGTAATTCATTAGAGAGCAATATTTCTTTAAGAAAAAACCAAAGCCCGGTTAATTTAGGATTATAAATATATTTCCATCCTGTTTTTCAGTTTCTGGTGTGAACCAAAAACACGAAGAAAAAGATTTTATACAGGACTTCTTCAGATCCAATGGATAATTAATTAAAACAATAGACACATGGAGCAGAGTGAGGGGGGAAGAGATTAAGGAGTTACCTCCTCGTTTTTTTGAATTTCCATTTTATTTTAATTTTCAAATTTCTTCTGTCAGTTATAATTACGGTAATTTAACTCTTTTATTCATTTGTTTAATTTATTTTATTTTCATGTTAAGTTCGATAATTAACTTTTAAGAGAAATATTAATGCTTATATTAATTTCGATACCATTTAATTAGCTACCTATTTTTTATAAAGTATAACTTATATATCGGATTAGCATCCACTAAATGGAAGGAGAGATATCTTAACCATAAATTTACCTTCTCCCACGAACACCTAAAATACCATACGGCACTATCGAAACAATTCTGGTTTTTAAAAAACAAAGGGTTAACCCCTGAGATAGAATGGTCTATTTTGTAAAAATCAAATACTCCAAATAGTTTTAGCGGTAGATGCAGTTTATGCTTAGAAGAGAAAATTTATGTCTTAACACATAAGTGGCCTGATAAGTTATCAAATAAGAGAAGTGAACTAATAGCTAGATGTAGACATAAGACTAAATTTAAACTATAGAAATTTAAAAACATAGAAATAAATAGTAAAACCAGGAAAAAAAAAAAAACGTATCCAGCATACACACTAGGAAAAAATAGGTAGCTAATTAAATGGTATCGAAATTAATATAAGCATTAATATTTCTCTTAAAAGTTAATTATCGAACTTAACATGAAAATAAAATAAATTAAACAAATGAATAAAAGAGTTAAATTACCGTAATTATAACTGACAGAAGAAATTTGAAAATTAAAATAAAATGGAAATTCAAAAAAACGAGGAGGTAACTCCTTAATCTCTTCCCCCCTCACTCTGCTCCATGTGTCTATTGTTTTAATTAATTATCCATTGGATCTGAAGAAGTCCTGTATAAAATTTTTTTCTTCGTGTTTTTGGTTCACACCAGAAACTGAAAAACAGGATGGAAATAAATTTATAATCCTAAATTAACCGGTCTTTGGTTTTTTCTTAAAGATATATATATATATATATATATATATATATATATATATATAGTAGCAGCCATAAGTTAAGGAACGGAACAACAACAAATATTTAAATGATTTTTACTTGAAAAAATTTACATGTACGTTTATGAAATTTTGTCAAAATATACTTGGAACATATATGCATTTATTACATATAAAGTTTTCTGAATTATCTTTTACAGTAAATTAAGAGTCAAATAAAAAGACAAACAGATACATTTTGCCCTGTTCAAAAGTTAGGGAACGCATCATAAATTCTTGTTAGGTCAATATACAAACAAAAGAAAAATTCAATATTTAGTGAATTTCCCTTAGCATTGGATTACCTCATTGCATCTTCGACCTCATGAGCCAATTAACTTCTTACAAAAGTTGGTAGTGATACTTTCACATTCTTCTTTCAGAAAACCCCATAAATCATCAATATTTTGAGGATGTCTTTTCTAAGCTTTCTCTCCAATGATTTTCTATAGATTCTCTATAGGATTTATATCTGGGCTTTGTGATGGCCACTTCATAACTTATACCTATATGTATATTTTGGCAGCATTTCTTCATTAATGTTGGGTATCCCTTCATTTCCACTTCTCCCAGGTTCAATCTGACCCGGTGTAGTAGTACCTGTTAGGGTGGCATCTATGGGTTAAATAGAAGGATTATTATCATTGCAAGCTATTTGAAACCATTCACTTGTTCAAATTATTTATATAACATTAAAATACTTGATAAATAGAATTACTTACGTTAAATAGTAATACTTGAAACCATTTAATTGTGTGTAAACAAATGATTAATATCAAATAGAATTATCAAGGTTAAATAATCATTTAACGGCGTGCAAAAAGTATTGATATTTAACAGAATTATTAGTATTAGACGGGACTACTTAAAACTATTTAACTGTATTCAAAAAGTGCGTTCAAAAAATTCGTTCAAAAATAGTTATCTACAACATATTCGCTTACAAATCAAATCTATCTATCTATCTATCTATCTATCTATCACAAATGCGTAAAGCATGAAAGCTAGGGTCACTTTACGCATTTGTCATAGATAGATAGATAGATAGATTTGATTTGTAAGCGAATATGTAGTTGGTAACCACACACACACACACACACACACACACATATATATATATATGCATTTAAGTAATTATTTTTGATAAACTTTGCTATATTTCTAATGGTGTGAAAAAACCTAGAGAATACAATTCGCAAATAAATAATATAACATAAAAATGCATCCGGTAAACAATTCCATAAAAAAAAAGAAAAGGCTAAAAACATTCGTCCTACTTTAAAATAATTAACCAATAAGACGTGTCTAGCCAAAAAAAAAAAAAAACGAAAAACAAAAAACACCGACAGAATTCCTTAAGTTAAATGTAAGAGTACTCAATACTCAAGCATTAATATATATATATATATATATATATATACAATTAGTGTTCAGACACAATGGATTTGGAATATTCATATATAGAATATATGAGAGATTTTTTTCATAATTCTATGGGAGTGCTTGATGAATGGCTCTTATTATATATGTCTCTAAGTATGTATATTTAAAACCTCACATACAGAGTGAATATATCTGAAACGTAAATGGAAGAAAACTCAGTCACAGTTGTAGTGCTATTATAGGTTTATTTCGACGAGATTTATTTACCACCTCTTCAGGTGGTCCCAGAAAAGTATGTCAGCCCTCTGAAGAGGCGGGAAATAAATCTATAATGACATTATAACTGTGGTTGAGTTTTCTCCCGATTATGCTTCATATATATATATATATATATATATATATATATATATATATATGCATATTTCATTAAATGATAAAGACAAATTTTATCAGTATAATTTATTTAAGATCCTTTCTGGTTTTCTGATAAATGTCTTAGTTTCAGGTTGGAATTGGTAGATAAATTTCCCAAAATTGTCCCGAGCACTTTCGGACCGTTCATAGGCCATCATCAGGGGTTGCTTGTTTAAGTTGTGTTTGTATTTTTTTAAAAAAGGGTTTTGAAAGTTTTTGAAAGTTGATACCATTAGGAAAATGTGGGAACGTAGAGTTGGATAAAACAGGGTATAAACTTTCAAAAACTTTCAAAACTTAAAAAACAAAACAAAACACAAACACACCTTACACAAGCAAGCAACCCCTGATAATGCCTTATGAAGGGTCCGAAAGTGCTCGGAACAATTTTGGGAAATTCATCTACTAATTCCAACCTGAAACTAAGACACTTAGAAAACTTGAAAGGATTTTAAATAAATCATACAGACAAAATTTGTCTTTATAATTTAATGAAATATGCTTAAATGAACGACTGCAGCCTAACCACACTCACACACACAAATATATATATATATATATATAGAGAGAGAGAGAGAGAGAGAGAGATTGTCATCCATAGACAGACTATTTCGCAGTATCAAATGTCTTCAGTGTGGCCAGACACGCGAGATTCTTGAAGCTGGAATCGAAATCAGGCAAACTTTTACGCCAGACGGAAATTCTACCGCACTGTCACGAGGAAACTTAACGTAAGCGATAGGGATTTTAACGCATATGTATCACTATTGTTTTGTTTACATATATACGCTTTACGACTACAGAGAGCTCAATTTATTCGAGGGGGTGTCCTCCTCGTGGTGTAATGGTTAAAGCGATGAACTGCGGAATCTTAGTACGCGAGTTCGTACTCCAGTCGCGCTATTACGTTCACTTTCGGGCAAATACCCTTGGGAAAGGTATGAACCCCTTTATCCTCCCAGCTATGGGTTAAATAGTACCACTACTGTTCTTCAAGGAGAATGGGTTGGGCATTAAATAACCTACAAAAGTTGATATGCCGTTAAACAACCAAACCAAACCAATCGATTTATTCGAAGAGCTTTGCATTACGCCAGTGGCAATCGTTAATTCCTTAGCATTAAATAACCTACAAGGGTTGCTATACCGTAAAATACCACCTAGCTTACCAATCTTTTAAAATCTGCAATCTATCGAACTATATTAATCTGTTCACACCAACATTCACTTGGTCCAACCACTCTCTAATGAATACTTCATGGCTTCAGTAGAAATAATGGAAAAAAGCTGTTACACCTATTTTTAACCTTTGTAAAGATCAATCATAATATCGGTAGGTAGGTACATCAAAACGTTAGTAGCCCAATGATTGATTTTAAGGGCATGTCAACTGATCAAGGGTTATTTTTTGACAAGAAGTCAGAGAATTGTGTTCTTTCTATGTATATATTCACATTTTTTTTAGAGATTTTTGCTCATGGTCCCATGGAATATGTATAATTTTAAAACAGATCTATTTGACCCAAGGGGGTACTACCACTCCAAGGAGTAATGTCAATCAAGAGGTGCTTCACATATCCCAGATCTCCGTTACGGGAGCCTCACCATCAGATTTTTTTCGTAGGGTTTTACTCCTCTGCAGGGGGTAAAATCTGCATATTCAAAGCGCTAAAGACTGGGTGTTTAGTGCAACGATATAATTCATTAATTTTACTCAAAAAATCTTAATTTTTCAACATAGTCTCATTCATTATCAATGGCTATCATGGGAAGGGATATAAATCATATAACCCGAATGTTGTATATTGACATTTTCAAATGATAGTTAATCTTAAAAGTATGAGTCAGGCTTTGTATTTATTAATCTAACCTTTGTATGTATTTAACTAACCCCTCCACTCGGGCAGGTTGTGACAAAAGGTTAATTTTAAGAGGAGTTTACCAGGTTTGATTTCCGAGTTTTCCTTCTCCAAGACTGGTTGTTTAACCAGTGCTGAAGAAACCAGTCTGACCAACTATTTCCTCATAGCTGGAGGGAGAATAATTAGATGTTCTACTTTTCCCAAGGGTATCAGTGCTATGTGAAATGCAGTCAGATTCTTTTAGGATTAGAAATCGTGTCGCCATGTCCATTTTCTACGACGATAACCATTACACCACGGGAACCTCCATCCTTGTATGTTTATTCTTCCAGAGACGTAGGTAATTTTATATGAATTGAAAAGGGATTTGAATGGCTTTATTTGCTTAGAGCCCATCTCTATGACGAAAGAACTCCGTAAAAATCTCATAAAAAACGTGCCAGAAGAGAAAGAAATAACTAAAAACTTACCACGTCTTTTTTTCTTTTTCTTCTTAGGTAATAATGACGTTGTAAATCATCTCTATTATTTTTCCAAGCCGCTCGAATCGACATCCGTCGCTTCAATACATCTGTTTTCATCGTTATGACAGCTTTGTGAAATGCAAACAGTATCATTCAGGATTCAAACTCGAGTAGGTGAATCCACTTTCTTCGAAGATAACCGTTACGCAATGAACGTCTCGTCGAAGAAAGTGAATTCAGCAACTCGAGTTCGAACCCTGAATGAGTCTGTTTTCATTTCACATAGCTTTAATACGCTTGTGAAAGGTGGCATTGAATCATTCTTCTTCCAGCTATTGATAAATAGTGGGGCAGACTCGGCTTTTTAATCTTGATATTGCAACAGGTCAAAGAGAAGGAAAACTTTGAATTAAAACTAGTCGAAGACCTGGAGAGAGATACATTCCACAAAGATATCCCTGCTCAAGACCCGCTACATGAGTAGAGCTCTCCATGACCGAACCAGATTACTGGACTACCTCTACTATCGCCTTTACGCCTTCTGCATCTCCTGAAGAGGATTATGACCAACTAAGATATATGTTCTAAATATGACTGTACAAACAATTCACCCTGATTATCTCCTCTGAAAACTGAGGAAGTATTAAATGCACTGGTGTTAACTCTGTCGGACAGACGAATCTAGTCAGAGTAAAGTGCAATAAATAAGCTTATCAATAAGTCTGATCTCTGGTATTGCTTTTTTTATTACAATGACAATAAACGGTATCCAGTGGTGAGGCTAGCAAAAAACAAATTTATACTATTTTATTATATTTTTATTATATTATATTATGAGTTTTTCACATCAATTTTAGCAAAAGGCTTTTCATTGAAGTTTAAGGGATTGAAAGTCTCCACAGATCTCCAGGACTCATCTAAGTATCCAATATAATCTCAACAGTGCTGTCGTCTGGATGGTATCGATCCTTTTTCTTATAATCAGATAATAATGGATTTTTACTTTTTCCTATTTCTGATCGCTAAAGATAGGTTGTGATCTCTTTTCTTTTTAAGAACTCAACATAGACGAAATCTACCACATTCTATAATTAATCATCAAAATCTTATTTGTAGCGTTGATCTCTAAATTGACATGTGACTTTCGGATTCTTTCAATAACGAATAAAAAATTAGATTCAATTTAAGATTTGGATATTGCCAAAGGCGCCAGTTAGATTATTGGCAACTAATTTCACATCTGATTTTTTTCAACGAATTTTTATTCATTTCCAAAAAAGCTCTATACATTTCAAACAGGATAATATTTAGTTTCTGAGATAGATATATATCCCCAATCGAGCGAGTCACCTTCACCGCAACTCTTCTTTCAAACCCATCTCTTTCCGAACGTACTAGATGAAAACGAGGAGGGAGAAAATGGCATGAAGGATAACTAACGACCGTACTATTTACCTGTGTTTGTATGTATAAGGGTGTTATTTTTTCTTACGCCGACACTGATCGCTGAATTCGACACGAAGAGGAGGCTACTGGGCCTAATATACATTAAAAGGCAAAACAAAATAAAACACGCAAGACTATGAAGTGAAAGAGGAGAAAAAGTCGTTTTACGAAGAAGTTAATGTCAAAAAATCAAACAAAAATAAAGTAAATAAATAGATATATGAAAGAAGACACGAAAGCAAGAAAGGAGGGAAAATATTCTTCCTACACAACGACCTAAAACCAACAGCACCTTTAATAACATTAACAAAAAAAAAGAGAACTAAAAATGTCCTTAAAATAATGCCCTCTTTCTTTCTTTCTCAAATTCCTTCGCATTTCTTTCTTTCTTTCGTTCTTTCTTTTTCAAGATCTCTATCTCTCACACATACACATATATATTCAGGAGTAGTGCCCTCTCCAATATCTCAGTGTCGTTGCTATTGATAAGGGAGTCATCGAGTCGCCGTCGACTACGGTCAACAACTACTATATATATATATTTCTTTTTCCGAGTAACTTCTCATCTACTCATCTTTCTTTCTTTCTTTGCACCAAATCAGACACGCCTCTGCACAAAGAAATAAGCCTGGCCTCCAAAAGAAAACAGGGATCAGAATCCGATATGAAAGGTTTGTCAGTAATACAAACTAATTTACGTGCATTTTTTAAAAAGTTTCTTACTTGCTTATTTAGATATCTATGTTTATACATTGATGCGGACCTGGCTCCATCCTTCTCGGTACACGTGTCCTTTTCTTTCTTTCTTCCTTCCTTCCTTTCTTTCTCAACATGAATTTTTGAATCTCTCTCTTTAACGATTATATTAATTCGGTGATTGCGATCTCGAAAAAGAAAACCTGATGATTCTCTTGGATGTTTCTTTTTCTTTTTTCAAAGTATCGCATCATCCAGGTATTCCGGGTCCCTTATAATCCAGATAAGGCTTTCTGTGAAATGGGGGAAATTGACAGATAGAGCATGAGATTATTAAGGAGAACAAGACAACTGATGATAATTCCGAGAAAAAGAGTTTGCAGAAAGTTTGAAAAGGTAGATGGTACGCTTAGATTACTGTGTGAGAGGTTACAAGACGTGGGGGAGAGGTAATTTGAACTAGGACTTAAAAGGTAGGGCCCTTGCTTTGCTACTTTATTAACTAGTTGGATATCTTCCGGATAAATCTCTATGTATTCATTTATTTACACACACACACTCTCTGTGTGTCTCTGTGTGTCTCTCGCTCTCTCTCTCTGAGTTTCAAAATGGCGTATATAAGCGAATTCATTCTAGAAATTTTTTTCCCTTACGTCTCGTCAGAGAAATAAATCCACACTATTTTGAAATTTTGTACCCACAGTTATCTGTTTATATTTGAACTTGTTCAGATCTATTAAATGTTTTCAGTTTACTCTTTCCTTCATTCCTTCCAATCTATATATCTATCTATTAAATGTTCCCAGTTTAATCTTTCCTTCCTTCCTTCCTTCCTTCCTTCAATCAATCTATCTATGACAATAAAAAATCCCGTCGTGGTTTAGTGTTCAAATTTCCTTGTGCCTTCGATCTGCACTGGTTGATCCCATAAATGAACTTCTGTTTGGTTAATGTAAGCTTAGTAAATATCCCTCAGTATATTTATCGCATATGCTCCTCGTGTAATGGTTTTTTTATTCGTGTTTTTCTTTCTTTTTTAACGTGATCCACAATTTTTTTCATTGCGCCTGTTCTTGAGAAAATATTAGCTTATACATATATTTCAAATCAAAGTTGACACAGATGTTTCACATGATTGTTAGATCATAATTTCTATCTCAAGGAAAAAAGTGTGTTGGACTGGGTTACATGGTTCTAGCAATGAGTATATACCAGAACAAGAAGAAACATGAACAGAACGAACAGAAAAGAGAACAGAACGAGCAGAAAGGAGAAGAAATTACGGAGAAACCAAAACAGAACTAATTGAAACCAGAAAAGAACCAGCAGAAACCAGGACAGATCAATTAGAAACCAGAACAGAACAAGCAGAGAACAGAACATAAGCAGAATAAACAGAAACCTGATGAAAATAAGCAGAAACCAGAAGAAAATAAAAAGAAACCAAAAGAGAACAAGTAAAACAAGAACAGAACAAGCGGAAACCTAGAGAGAACAAGTAGAAATCAGAATTAAAAAAAAAAAAAGAAACCAGAATAGAACAAACAGAAACCAGAAAAGAACGAACAGAAACCAGAACGAAACAAGTAGAAATTAAAACAGAAGAAACAAAAACCAGAACATAATAAGTCGAAACCAGAACAGAACGGGCTGAAAAAAACAAAAACGAAACAAAAAAGTCAGAATAAAATAAGTTGACACCGAAACAGAACAAGTAGAAACCAGGTCTGAACAATTAGAAACCAGAATAAAATAAGTAAAAACCAGAAGAGAACAAGCAGAAACCAGAACAAAATAAGTATAAACCAGAAAAAAAAAAAAAACAAGTATAAAACCAGAATAGAAGGAGCAGAAACCCGAACAGAAATAAGCAGACACCAGAAGTGAACAAGTAGAAACAAGAAAGGAACAAGTAGAAACCAGAAATGACCAATAAGAAACTAGAACAGAACAAGTAGAAACGAGAAAAAAGTAGAAACCAGAATAGAACGAGCAGAAACCAGAAAGAAAAAAAACGAACAAAAACCTTAACAAAATAAGCAGAAACTAGAATAGACTAATTAGACCCAAGAACAAAATAAATAGAAACAAGAAAAGAACAAGCAGGAACCTTGGCAAAATAAAAAGAAACAAAAGCAAAACAAGCAAAACCCAGAAGGGAACGAGCAGAAACCTGAAAAAAAAAAAAAAAAAAAAAAAAAAAAAAAAGCAGAAACCAGAACAGAATACGTACAAACAAGAACAGACCAGTTGGAAACGAGAACTGAACAAGCAGAGAACAGAACGGAACGAGCAGAAACCAAACAAAGTAGTAACCAGAATAAACAAGTAGTAACCAGAAACGAATCAGTAGAAACTAGAATAGAACAAACAGAAACCAAAACAGAATAAGTAGAAACCAGAATAGAACAAGCAGAAACCTGAACAAAATAAGCAGAAACCAGAAAAAAACCAATAAGAAACCAGATCCGAAAAATAGAAACCAGAACAGACTAATCAAAAACCAGAATAGAATAAGCAGAAGCAAGAAAAGAACGAACAGAAACCAGAAAAAAATTAGTAGAAACCAGAATAAAACAAGCAGAAAGTAGAACAGAAGGCACAGAAACAAGAATAGAATGAGCTGAAACCAGAATAAATGAGCAAAAAACAGAATAGAAGAAGCAAACACCAAAACAAAATAAGTAGAAACCAGAAAAAACAAGCAAAAACCAGAATAAAGTAAGTAGAAACCAGAACAGAACAATTAGAAATCAGAGAAACCAGAACTGACAAATTAGAAACCGGAACAAAATAAGTAGAAACAAGAACAGAATGAGCAGAAACCATTTGAGAGCAAGTAGAAACATGAACGGACCAAATAGTAACCAGAAGAGAATGAGCAAATTAGGAAGAGAACGAGCAGAAACTAGAACTGAACCAGCAGAAACCAGAACAGACAGCAAAAAATATGTAGAAACCAGAATAGAACCAGCAGAAACTAGAGTAAAATAAGTAGACACCATAACAGAACAAGTAGAATCCAGAATAGAACGAGCAGAAACAAGAACAAAATAAGCAGAAACTAAAACAGAAAAAGTATAAACTAGAACCGAACAAGAAAAACCTAGAATAGACCATTTAGAAACCAGAAGAGAACGAGCAGAAACCAAGAAAGTTCAGGCACGAACCAGAACAGACCAATGAGAACCCAGTACCAATTGAGTAGAAACCAGAAGAGAGCAAGCAGAAACCAGAACATAACAAGCAGAAACCTGATTTGAACAATTAGAGACGAGAACAAAATCAGAAGAAACCACAATAGAACAAAAAGTAACCAGAACAAAATAAATAGAAACCAGAACCGAACAAAAAAATCAGAACAAAATAAGTAGACACCAGAACAGAACAAGTAGAAACCAGAACATAACGAGCAGAAACCAGAACAATATGAGTAGACACCAGAAAAGGACAAAAAAAAAGTTTAGACTAAAATAAGTAGAGACCAGAACAGAACAAATAGAAACCAGAACAAAATATGCAGAAACCAGAACAGAACGATCGGAAACCAGAAGAGAACAAATAGAAACCAGAATAGAACGAGCAAAATCCAGGATAGGACAAGCCGAAACCAGAACAGTATAGGTAGAAATCAGAACGGAACACGAAGAAACCAGAACCGACAAATTAAAAACGAGAACAAAATAAGTAGAAACCAGAAAAGAACAAGTAGCAACCTGAACGGACCAAAAAGAAAACAGAAAAATTAACGAGCAGGACCAGAAGAGAACGATCAGAAGCTAGCACAGAATAAGGGGAAACCAGAAGATACCATATAGAAACCAGAATAAAATAAGTAGAAACCAGAAGAAAACGAATAGAAACTAGAATAGAACAAGCGGAAACCAAAACAAAATAAGCAGAAACCGGAACAGAACAAGTAGATACCAGAATACAACAAGCAGAAACCAGAACAGAACGAGTAGAAACCAGAAGTAAATGAGCAGAAACTAGAACAGAATTAGTAGAAACTAGAAAAAAAAAACAATAAGAAACCAGAACAGAACAAGTAGAAACCAGAATAAAATAAGTAGAATTCAGAATAGAACAATTAGAAACCAGAACAGAAGTAGTAACCAGAACAGGCGAACAAAATGACCAGAAACGAGCACAAAACAAACAGAAACCCGAACAAAACGAGCAGAAACCTTACCAAGATAAGCAGAAACCAGAACAGAATAATTAAACCCCATAACAAAGTAAATAGAAACCAAAACAGAACAAGCAGAAACAAAAAAAAAAGAGAGTAGAAACAAGAACAGAACAAGCGGAAACCAGAAAAGAACGAGCAAAAACCTTAATAAAATAAGCTGAAACCAGAACAGACCAATTAAAACTCAGAACAAAATAAATAGAAACCAGAACAGACCAAGTAGAAACTAGAACAATATAAGTAGAAACCACAACAAATGAAGCAGAAATCCGAATAGAACGAGCAGAAAACTGAACAAAAAAGCAGAAACCAGGACAGAAAAATTAGAAGCCAGAATAGAATGATCAGAAACCAGATCAAAAAAAGTTGAAGCTAGAACAGAACAAATAGAGAGACCAGAACCGAACAGGTGAAACCCAGAAAAGACCAAGTAGAAACCAGAAAAGAACGAGCAGAAACCAACACAGACCAATTAGAACCCAGAACAAAATGAGTAGAAACCAGAAGGCAACAAGCAGAAACCAGAACATAACAAGAAGTAACCTGAAAAGAACAGCGAGAAACGAAAACAAAATCAGCAGAAATAGGAACAGCACGAAAGAAACTGGAACAATATTAGTAGAAACCAGAACAGAACAAGTAGAAACCAGAACAGAACAAAATAAGTAAATACCAGAACAGAACAAGTAGAAACCAGAACAGAACAAAATAAGTAAATACCAGAACAGGACAAGTAGAAACCAGAACAGAACTAGCCGAAACTAGAGCAAAATAAGTAGATGGTTGGTTGGTTTGTTGGGTTTTATGGCATATCAACCTTTGTAGGTTATTTAACGCCAAATCCATTTTTATGTAAATTATCACTTTTTCAAACAATTCAGTTTAGCATGAGTACACAGTTTAATTGTCAAAACATTTCCATTTCAAACTATTCAAGCAGTGATATATAATAATTCAGTTTAGTGTAAGTACAGTTTCAATGTCAAAAACAGTTCCATTTCAAATAACTCAGTTTAGCATAAGCACGCAATTTAAATGTAAGTACGGTTTAATTGTCCAAAACATTTCTATTTCAAGCAATTTAGTTTAATCAAATAGTTCAGCTTAGCATAAGTATGTCGTTAGCTCTATTTGACCCATAGATAGGGCCCAATCGGGTGGTACCACGCCGGGCCAGAGTGGACCTGGGAGCAATGGCAATGAAGGGCTGCTCCGTATTCCCCAAAGCCCCAGCATTACTGGGATCTCACTATCAGATTGTTTAGCATCATAATCAAGACACTCATGGGGGGGGTCTAACCCCTCTGCAGAGGTGCTGTCAGTGTATTCTACATCCCCAGCCAACAGGGCAAAAAATCAGTAGAAACCAGAACAGAAGGTGCAGAAACCAGAATAGAATGAGCACAAACCAGAACTAAATAAGTACAAACCAGAACAGAAAAATTAAAAACTTATTGTGAGACCGAAACTTACCTGCATCGTGGAATCTTCCTAGCACTATATTACTATGGGAGATAGCACTCTCAGTGTAGTGGATTAGCAGGAGTACAAAAAATTGGAATGGATAAGCAACATGGAAAAAGAGTTGCAAAGTCTCGAAGAATTCACTCGGAGCGACACTCAAAAAAATACCAAACTGGAAAACTCTAGACCTTGGGTTCTACTTTAAAAAGTTCACTTTCACCCATGACAGACGGGCTATCGAAATGAACAGATGCTTACAAGAAAGAGATATATCCAAGTCGATGACCAAAGGAAAAACCAGGACTACCAATATTGGGCACCATCGGATAGTAAGCTCAGCTTACTTTTACACTATCCATGGAAAACTTTTGTTAATATATCTTTCTTACCGTGTTTTCCTTCCGTGGTACCAACTTTGGGACCACATCAAAACCAGAACAGAAAAATTAGAAACCAGAACAGAGAGCAGAAACCATAATAGAAGGAACGGAAACCAGAAGAGAACAAGTAGAAACCAGGATAGAACAGGTAGAAACCTGAAAGGACGAAAAAAGAAAAGAACGAGCAGAAACTAGAACAGAACAAGGAAAACCAGAACAGACCAAGTAGAAACCAGAACAAATAAGTAGAAACCAGAAGAAACCAATTAGAATCCAGAACAGAACAAGCACAGAACAGAAAAGAACGAGCAGAAAGCAAAACAAAATAAGCAAAAACCAGTACAGAACAAGCAAAAACCAGAACAAAATACGTAGAATCCAGAACAAAACAAATAAAAACGAGAACAAGGAAACCCGAGAATAGACCAATTTGAAACCAACATATTACAAACACAAATCAGAATAGACCAATTGGAACACAGAATAAAATAAGTAGAAACTATATGAGAACACGCAGAAACCAGAACAGAACAAGCAGAGACCTAGAGAGAACAAATAGAAACGAGAACAAAATAAGTATAAACGTCAACAGAATAAGTAGACACCAAAAAAAGAACAAGTAGAATCCAGGAGAGAACGAGACAAAACCACAACAAAATAAGTAGAAACCAGAACAGAAGGTGCAGAAACCAGAAAAGAATGAGCAGAAACCAGAACAGAACAAGCAGAAACCAGAACAGAATAAGTAGAAACCAGAATAGAACGAGCAGAAACTTGATCAAAATAAGCAGAATCTAGAACAGAACAGAACGAGCAGAAACCAGAACAGAACGAGCAGAAACCAGAATAGAATGAGCAGAAACCAGAATAGAATAAGCAGAAACCAGAATAGAATAAGTAGAAACCAGAATAGAACGAGCAGAAACTTGATCAAAATAAGCAGAATCTAGAACAGAACAGAACGAGCAGAAACCAGAACAGAACGAGCAGAAACCAGAATAGAATGAGCAGAAACCAGAATAGAATGAGCAGAAACCAGAATAGAATAAGTAGAAACCAGAATAGAAACGAGCAGAAACTTGATCAAAATAAGCAGAATCTTAAAAAGAAAAATAATAATGGTGCATATGGCTCTACATCCCTGAGATGACGTTGACTGACTATATGAGTCAAGAAAAGAAGGAGAAAGAAGACTTGCCAGCATTGACGATAACGTTGATGTATCGATACAACGACTCGAAGGCTACGTAGAAAAGAGTAGAGGTTGACTGCTTATAACCACCAGAAACAATACTGACAACATGAGGACCAACAGAACAAAAATAACTTGAAAACAAAAATGGGAAGAAAAACAACTAAATGGACATTTTATGCGACAAACAAGTGACATTACTAACGAGAAAACTTGGACAAGGCGAAAGAAAAAACCTTGAACTTTTGCAATATATAAAAAATTAGTAATAAATCAGTCCTAAGATTTAGAGAAGTACCAACAAACAGTACGCAACTGTCGCACTAGAAGAGAAGAATTCATGCAACTTTTCAAAATTTCTGCAAGAAGGCAAGTCTTCCATTAATATATATATATATATATATATATATATATATATATATATATACGAGGATCATTAAATAAGTTTCTATACTTTTTTCGTATGGGCACTTTTATTGATAGTACACACATGAAAATCTCGTCTCCTTCGAAGTAATCTCCTCCGGCTGCAATGTACGAGTTGTACAGTTCCAACAACTTCCAGAAGGCCCTATGGAAGTCCTCTTGTGTGAGCGTGTCAATGACCTTCGTTACAGCCACTTTCATCCCCTCAATTGTCTCATAACGACAGCCTGTGGGCTTAGGGAATAAGCAAAAGTCACAGGGAGCAAGGTCTAGACGATAGGGACGGTGAGGAACTGTCTTGATACCCATCTTGGTCAAATAGTCTGTGACAAGGATGGAGTTGTGGACTAGTGTATTGTCCTGGTGGAAATGCTACACACCCAATTTGAAGAGTGCTGGCTGCTTCCCTAGAAATCTCTCCTGAACTCCCTTAAAACGTCAACACAGTAACCCTAACCCTAACCCTTTGGCCAATCAACTCTGGTGTATTGACTTCCTTACTCCTGCCACACCTCTCATCATCCCTCACAGACTCCCTGCCTTCCTTGAATCTCTTATGCCACTCAAAAACCGATGCTGGATTCATGCAAGATGGTCGAAAAGCAGTCTGTAGCATTCTATACGTTTCTGTGGCATTTTTCCCAGTTTAAAACAGAATTTTATTGCATATCGTTCTTCTAAATTATCCTGACGTCCAGATTGGATTTTTGAAATTTACCAGCTGTCACAATCAGGATTTAGTAGGGTGTATTTCAATTGCTGCTGTAGCTGTTCATTTGAAGCTGAAATCATAAAAATTGATCTGATAAGATGTATAGCAATAACCTAGTGAATTTTCAAATGCCTGTACAAAACAGTCTGGAAACTTATTGAAGGCACCATGTATATGAAGATCTTATTTCTCTCTCTGGTTTGCTTTTGTCTCTGTGTTCTCTGGCGAGATAAAAGTTCTATTTTAGAATTTATGATATATGCTCTACTTAAAGCTATTTGACAATTTTTTTTACGTATCACAGAAATATATATATATATATATATATATATGAAAGTAAATATGGGTTAAAATCCGACAGTATGAAGGTAGCAAAAAAAACATAATCCAAATAGGTGAATTTATTATATATATATGAAAATTTATTTGTCGTTGCGTATTTCTCAATAAACGAGAGGTTTTGTCTCGTTTCTTTGGGGAATCCACCATTTTCAAATATATTTCCACGTGCCAGACACGTTCTTATGACTTTTGAATTATGAACTCTATGTGAACGTTTGTGTATCTTTTCGTTGTATATTTCTCATTTGCTCCTGTCATCTCAGCAAGCATCCACCGCTATGTGAACTATTCTGATATCCAAATCCTGATGATGGTTACTGAAACCGAAACGTTAACGTCGACTTTACATCATAATAAATTCACCTATTTGGATTATGTTTTTCTGCTACCTTCATATGCATATCTATATATATATATATAATTAGGCCGACAGTAGTCAATGGCGACCCGAAGGATCCTTTTTTAATAGTTACAATACCGAGGTTTAGGGGAGGGCACAACTCTTTTCCATGGATTGCTCCACTAATTCTTAATCTGCACCTGATAATACTAAGTGTTAAGCAAGGAGGTATCGAGTACATTTTTTTTTGAGTCTTTGGTATATCTCGATCTGGGATTGAACTCTGGTCTCCTGGACCATAGCGAACACTCTAACCCCTATGCCTATATATACTGAGTAAAAGAGAATAAGCAATTATATAAGAACTTTGAATAAATCAAAAAGTGCTCAAATGCTGCCGAGCAGAGTAATATAAAAACTAAACGAAATTAAAATCTCATATTTTAGAGTCTCATTCCTAGAAATTTAAAGTATTAAGTATGTAATTGGGGCTTCAATCATCCGAGGAATCTATCTACAAAGAGAGAGAGAGAGGGGGGGGGGAGAAGGAGAAAGAGAAAATAGTTTTTTTAAATGACGAAAATAAATAAATATAAAATGAATGAGATAGATGTATAAGTGTCTACAGACATAGCTACACCATGTAGATATTACAGATTTTTCTCTTTGTTTCAATTCTCTAACATCAAATTAAAAAAAAAACAAACAGAAAAACTTTCTCTCTTTGTTTGAATCCCTCAAATTTCCCCCCTTTCTCTCTCCCTCTCTTTCTCTCAGTAAGTTCTTTCTAATTCTGTTTCTTTTTTTCATTCTCTTTACTTTTTCGTTCGTCTCATTTCCAATCTGTACCTTATTTTGTGTGTTGTAATGGGTGCCTCTGGTAAATGGCGGCTCTTCCGCAGCTGGGTCATGTCAAATAATTAGCGACGCATCGCGAAAAAATTAATTGCAATTCCTCGCCTTGCTTCTATGATTCATTAGGCCTTAGGCAGCGGCGGCGGCGGCGGCGGCGGCCATATCGGTGGAGTTGAAGGAAAAGTTGGCGGCGTCTGGTGAAGTTGAAGCAGATGTTGGCGTGGACAGTTCTTGGTTCTTGTACACATCAGTATATCAACGAACAATCTTTTCGACTTTAGTCGCATGCCAGCTAAAACACACACACACACACACACACACACACACACTCACACACACACACACACTAATGTAGTCTATATCTATACACACACACACACACACACTAATGTAGTCTATATCCACACACACACACACATGAATGTAGTCTATATCTGTTCATTCACACTGACACTAATAGCCGATGTATATAATCTATCTATATCTATATATATTCTCTGCCTAGTAATGGGTAAATGGTAGGGCAGACTGTGCTCTTTAGCAGAGGTAAGGCAACTGGTCTCGAAGCAAAAATTAAAATCAAGGGGTTGGAGGTTAGCAATCTAATTCTATAAAAACCGACGTGATGCACAGTTTCTTTATTTAATGGCATACCAACCTTCGTGGGTTATTTAATGTTAAAGCCATTTTTGTTGAAGAACAGCTGTAGTACTACTTAACCTACAGGTGGGAGAAGAGCTCGAAAGTGAACGTTATAGCGCGGCTGGAGTTCGAACTCCCTTATTTCAAGGCCGCAGTGCAGTACTTTAGTCTTTACGCCACAGCGACTTACTTCTATATTATGTGGCTGCAGCCCTATTTACATATCTCTCTATTTATACCAACATGTAAATATTAGTGTAATTTTTTTTGGGGGGGTAATAGAATGTTCAAAATTGGAAAACATTTTTAAAATAAAGGACAAATGCTCTCATTGAAATTATATATATAATTTACGAAACTTTAGTTGGAAAGGCCCGACTCGCGATTTAATTTTTGTAATTGGATCTACTTTGTATTTAGCTCTCTCTGTAATTGTAGCATTGCAGCATTTTACGGCGGGTTTTCTTTTTCTTTTGACCAACTGGTTGCCTATCTCTTAATTTTTTTCAACTGGTGTGACGAAGTTGGCCTTTTCGTTTTTTTTTTTTTTTTTTTTTTTTGCCTATATTTTTTTCTTTTTCTCCCGGGCGGTAAATCGAGATATTTTATCTCTAGATACTGGCGGCTTTTTTTTCTCTTTCCTGGTAACCGTGAATGCTGGTAGATAGGTTAGTAAATATATCATCATCATCATCATATCGCGCTGGTAGCACGGATATCCCTGACCCTCTCTCGCCACTCCTCCCTATCGTTAATCGCCCTAGGTAGGTCTTCAGGACAACATCCTGTATCCTCACATAGCTGCTGAATGTACGTTCGAGCTGGTCGTCCTGCTTTTGCGCGGCCATGTGTGGGGATCCATAAGAGTACATCTCTTATGAGTTCATCTCTGCTTCTCCAGCAGTGTCCTGCATGTCTGGTTCGTCTAACTTGGATAATTTTCGTGATAGGGGGTAGGTGACCGTACAGTTGGTGTCTTGTGGTAAATATATATATATATATATATATATATATATATATATATATATCAGTGTTGGTTGTCACTAAATCACTTTGTGAGTTTGTGTCGAACCAAGTGTAATGTATATTCATTTTGTTAACTGCCTGATGGTTGTTGTTTTGTAAAAAACTCCATGAAACCCAGGGGTCGCGGTCTAAATTCTGTGGAATTAAATATATTTATCTAATGTGTTTCCATCACAAAACACCCTCCTAAATAAAAAATCTGAAATCCTCTCAAAATGTAGGCACCTTCTTTCGCACTTCAAACCACTCACACAACCCACCTAACACCTCGTACACGTATTTAATGAAAAAAAAAAACAAAAACAAAGAAAAACAAAACAAAAAACAACCCCCCCAAAGCACCGTAAGTACCATTTTCCTCCTCCTACCATCACATCCATCACACAATACACCCACACCCCTCAACCATTTTAACTTTTAACTTTTTACGAGCATTAAAATAGACCTCAACGTTCTACATTCACCTTACCTACCAAATTCACCCTAAACCTTTCTACAATAGTATATGTACCACCCATCAACAAATAATATTACTATTAAAAAAACAACCCCAACCTTCAAACCCGCTATCTAATCAATTTCTTTAATTTTCAATAACGACACCCTACCCCTAAATTATAATCATCTTCGCACACAAACACAGTATTTATTATTTAAACCCTTTTATTTTATTTTATTTCATTACACACACCACCTATAAGACCCACAATATGTAATATTTACGCAATATTTCATTCATTTATTATTAGCATTACAACAATTTATTACGCACATATTTATCATTTAACACCCTTACTATTATTTACCCTTAATTTTATTTTATCTTATTGCATACACACCACCTATGAGATCCATAGTATACAATTCTTACGCTATATCCCATTTAGTTATTATTATTATTATACAATCCCCCACCCCGTATATATTACACCAACATATTTACGACACAATATAACCTTACTTATAACCATTGTAACTCTTGCCTACCATACACCTTTACAAATCAGATTCTCACTCATTCCCCACAACTTGCAGCGATTATAATTTGTCCCACTGTCAACGAAAGAATATATTGCAACAAATGTATACACATTCGTAACCCAATTCTGCTATAACCAACGCTTAACGTTCCTGGCCTGACTTAGCTTAAACACACGCATCCACACGCACACACATACACCCATACCCATATACACACATATACTTACAACCACACATAAACGAAATCTTAACGGCTTTTTGTCTGTATTTTGTCGCATTTTCGATTTTCAGTTTCATTCCATCTTCTTAACTGCTTGATGAATGTTGTTATAAACTTCATGAAACCTTAGGTTGCAGAACAATATTTTCCATGGATTAAATATATATATAATATATATTCATTTATTATCATTATTATATATATATATAATTTTATATATATCATTAAGTTGTGCTGATAACACAGGATTCTTTGATTCTCTCATGCCCTCCGTCTTTATCGTTCATCGTTCCTGCCAAGTCCTCTAAACTGCATCTAGTGTCCGTACAGAGCTGTGTCATGTAAGTTCTTGCTTGTCAGCCGTTCTAGCACGTTCAAGCGTAGAAGTGTATATATAAAATCCTGGATGAAACTGTTTGTGATTCCTTTCAAGCTAATTCCCTTGTGGAAGGCATGAATCCATTGCTTCTAACAGCCATGGGTAAGTAGAAAGGCATACTGGACTCTTTAGTCTTGGTACAGCAGCCGGTCTTGGAAAAGAACTTTCTAAATTTCAATCGCTTAAAAATGACGGAAGGTTTTGGTACATGTACACACACACATATATATATATATATATATAGAGAGAGAGAGAGAGAGAATGCATGTACGTGATTATAAATAAAGCACGTAAATGCCTGCAATTTTTGTAAAAGATATGCGAGTATTAAAAGTTGATGGCAATAATATCTATTTACACGTGTTCAGGGTAATTACACAAGCTCGTGCGCACAGACATATTAACATTAGATAGATAGATAGATAGATTGTGTGATCAAAAAGTATCAGCACTCGAAATTTGTTTTAATTTGGTAAATTTTAAGTGACGAAAGCTCAGTTGGGCAACTTATATAATAAAATGATGATGTATAGACGTCTAGACTGCCCCACAGATGTCTAGACTTAATTTGAAAAAAATTATGTTGTCAGAAGACGAATTCTTGAAAAATGAAGAACATGACTTCTTGAAAACAAACTCCGCAGCAGGTTTATAGTGATGGGACAAAATATTTGGTCAGATTCCTTTGTATATATTTACCCAACTCCTCCACTCGGGCAGGAAGTTACGCAAGGTCAATTTTTAAGCGGAATTTAACAGCTTTGAAATCAGAGATGTTCTTTCCCAAGGCACAGTCTACTTTACTATTTACCCATAGCTGGAAGTAAAATAATTGGGATTCGTACCTTTCCTGAGGGTATTAGTGCTATGTGAAATGCAATCAGTCTCGACCAGGATTTGAAATCGAGTCAACGTGTCCATTTCCTACGAAAATAACCATTACACCACGGTAAATCTCCTTTGTAAGATACTCTGGAGCCTTCCTAAAACGGACAAGGAAGAAACTCAGATATTTGGACCAGAGAACAAGGATATTGATGACAATACATGAAGCATTACACCTAAGAGATAACATCGACCCAATATAAAGGGTCAAGAAAAGAAGCAAGTGAGGACTTGTCAATATTGATGATTGCGTAGATACAATCGTCTAGAAACTCGAAGAATATACGAAAAAAATACTTCAAGTAACAACCTTAGGAAAATACACATGAGATTAGCCTAGTCTGCCGAGGCTGCAGAATACACCGATTGCATCTCTACAGTGGGGTAAGACTTCACCAAAGAGTGTCCTAGATATGACACTAAACAATCTACCATAGATATGACATTAAACAATTGTAAGGGTCCTGCCTTGGAGATTTGGAGAATCTGGTGTATCCCTTTATTGCTATTGCTCCCAGGATCACTCTGGTCACTAGGGTCTTATCTATGGGTCAAATAGAACTGTTTGATCATTTAAACTGAGTGCAAATACATGACGTATGCTAAAATGAATTGTTTGAAATAGAACTGTTTGATCGTTTAACTAAGTGTAAACAAATGACTGATGTTTAAATGAATTCTTAGCGATACATGGCGATACTTGAAACCATTTAAATGTGTGCAAAAGAAGGAGCTAAGACTCGTTTAAAAACGTTATCAACAAAATGTGTTTAGAAATCATAAGTAAAAGTAAAGTTGGCGACCATAGTCGAGGGTAACCCGAAGGCTCCCTTTTCGATAGCTTACTACACCAAGGTGTAGGGGAGGGCGCGACTCCTTTCCCTGGATTGCTCCACTTTACCCTTGATCCGTACCTTATAATGCTGAGTGTTAAGCAAGGACGCATCAAGTACCATTTTTTGAGTCTTTGGTATGACTCGACCTGGGATTGAACCCAGGTCTCCCGGGCCAATGGCGAACACTCTAACCGCTAGGCCAATATTTGATATATATGTATTGACAGGATTTGGCATTAAATATCCTAAAATGGTTGATGTGCCATAAAACCAAATATAAACATAAAAACACATGAGATGACCTGTACATGAATAAGAAAGGTAAACCTCTTGAGAAAAATTGAATATCTTTGAATAGTAACAAAAAATACCATAAGAACTAATTACATAAAAAAATGTTAATACATAGAAAATAGCAAATATATGTTATGGTGTGATAGAGATGGAACAGTTAATCACATAGTAAGCGAATGCAGCAAACTTGCACAGAAAGAATACAATAGTAGACATGAATGGATGGGAAAAGGGATCTGCTGGGAATTGTGCAAAAGTCTAAAGTTTGGTAATGCTGAAAAATAGTTCTACATTTTTTTTTTTTTAAGTAGAGGAATTATATTGTGAATTGAATTGCCATGAGCAGAAAGTCCGGCGAACACTTACGCATGACATACGGAAACACTGGACAGCTGTTTCGACCTTATTAGGTCTCAGCCACTGGAGATTAAACCAGCGACCACAGATTGCAGAGCCAAAATTCTCCAACCGAGCCAACTGTCCATATCGCACATAAGTGCCTCCAAATTAACTAGTCATTTCTGAAAAATGGTATATAAACAAATCAGACTCTGTCCGAGAAAATAAGATGCTTATTATTCTCTGAGACATTGATATACAAACGAACTACTATAATACGGCAGAAGACAAGAAAAATGAAAGTTTTTAACTTGTATGTTTTACACAAAGTGAAAAAAAAAGAATAAAACAGAATTTGAGAAACTAACAGAAACCACGAAAGAATTTAAAGTTTATGATAATGAAATACGTTTTTTTTTTTCAATTATTCTAAAACAACTTAAAATTCCATACTAGATATAAGATGTAAATAATATCAATAAATGTCAAAAAACTAAAACAACCAAAAATAAAACAAAACAAAAACAAGAACAAAAAGAAAATAGCCGAATTGATGTGATGTTTATTTATTCTTTTTGGTAATTTCTATCGTTTATCATGGACTGTTATTAATAGGTTATCGACCATATGGAAATCCAATCTCTCTGATAAAATTAAATGGTAATTCCTCCAGGATATAGGCGTATTAGTACTGCTATATAGATGCACCAAAAAAGAAAAAATGCATTTAATATCATTTAAAATCCAATCATTACATTAAACTTATTAATCGAAAAATAGAACATCCTGGAAACTGGTTCTTTCTATCACTCCTGGCTTTTATAGCTAAATTTTCGAAATTGAACTATTTAACTTAATTAGGCCGTAAAGAATAAAATCACAGTTATTTCCTCTTGTCAATAAGTTCCTTTTAAGAGTTTTTGACCGATTTCTGTTCATATCTATTGAAATAAAATCAAACAATTAAAAAGCACTAATCGCAATTTTTTTTTAGATCAAAATGCAAATTAGCGTACCCGTTCACGTTGTAAAGCATTTTTTCTTCCTTCTATCCTCTTTTCACGTGCAGGATGAGGAAAAAAGTCAATTTTGAATCGGAGTATAAGAGGTTTGAATTCAAACTTGTCTTTCTCTAAGACCGGTTATGATACCAACGTTGAAAAGTCAGTCTGCCCGATTACTATTTTCTCATAGTAAGAATAAAAAGTCAATTTTGAATCGGAGTATAAGAGGTTTGAATTCAAACTTGTCTTTCTCTAAGACCGGTTATGATACCAACGTTGAAAAGTCAGTCTGCCCGATTACTATTTTCTCATAGTAAGAATAAAAAGTCAATTTTGAATCGGAGTATAAGAGGTTTGAATTCAAACTTGTCTTTCTCTAAGACCGGTTATGATACCAACGTTGAAAAGTCAGTCTGCCCGATTACTATTTTCTCATAGTAAGAATAGTTGAATTCATACCTTTTCCAAGGGTATTTGCGCTTTGTGAAATAGATATAGCCTCGACCAGGAATTGAACTCGGGTCGCCCTAACCTCTTTCTACGACGGTAACCATTATATCACGAAAAACCTTTGTTGTAAATCGCTTCTTGGTTGTATATATAGATACAATCATATGCTATTAGTACGTAGATAAGGCAAATATATCATCATCATCATCATGTCGCGCCGCCCGCACGGATATCCCTGACCCTCTCTCGCCACTTTTCCCTATCATTCATCGCCTCCGGCAGGTCTTCTACACTACATCCCGTATCTTCACATAGCTGCTGTATGTATGTTCGAGCTGGTCGTCCTGCTTTTGCTCGGCCATAAGTGGGGGTCCATAGGAGTACTTCTCTTATGAGCAAAGGCCAATATATACATATATATAGTCATCCACAGACAGATCTGTTTCGTTCTATCAGAACTCATCAGTGTGGCTAGACAGTATCTCTCCGTAGCTTGGATCGATACCCGGTTGACTCAAACGCCAAGCCAAGGCTTCTAACCATTTAGCTACGAGGAGATATTAGCTACGAAGTACATTTTTTAAACGGTTATGAATCACAATTACTATTGTTTACATACATCCGTTCATATATATATATATATATATATATATATATATATCAATGCCTCGAGAGTGAGAAGTAATGTACCCAGGTTTCATGTAAATCTGACTCAGTAATAATTAGGTGAAACTTAGGTAGATTACTTCTGACTCTGTACGTATTCGCATTTCGCTCTACTAAGAGTATTAAGCACTCTTACGTTTTAGCTTAAGGTATATTTTTTCCTTTGACTTGGCATTATGTTATTGGTTGATTATTTTCAATTAGTACGAATATTTTTATTCTTTTCTTTTTTATCGGATTTTTTCCTAGATATAAGTTTGTGTAATATTTTTTTATTTTCAAATTGTATCATCTAGGTTTGACAAACCGTCAGAATTATAGAAAAGGTATAAAAATGAAATTATATATATATATATATATATATGGAGGCAAGGTTTATTAAAGACAATGGAACACTGTTTATTATTTTTAAGTGTAATTTTTGAAGTCTTCAGTTGAAAAGGTTTACTAATATTAATAAAACTTTCCAACTGAACGTTTTAAAATAAAATACTCAAAACGTTCTGCTGACAACAGTAAAACAAAACACTTCAAATGATTTAAATGATAAAACTATCTACTTAAACCACACGGCCGCCGATTACGACCAAAACTATGGTCAAAAGCGTTTGAGCAGAAGATATAGGAGAATTCCTTTACCACTTGGAACCCGATACAAGAAAAATGATAAGACTTTAAAAATTATAATAAAAATTAATAAACAGTGTTCTATCGTCTTACCTTGATAACAACTTGTTTCCTAAATATACACTCTTCAATATGACGTAATTTAAAACAACGAACGCTGATTCACCAATTAAACGGCCAACTTTTTTCTTATACAAATTTTCCCCTAGGTTTTTGTATTTTGCATTTTTAAACATCCATCGTTGACTTAACATCGGTAATATCACCCCTCATGGTCCTGATGATGGTTCAGTAGAACCGAAACGCTATAGTGTCGACTTCTCAATAAATCTCTCCTTCCACTTGGATTACCTTGTTATCAATTTTTCTACATATTGTCGGATTACAATCCTTTATTTACTTTCACTCTTCAATGGCTGCTGCTGCTGTTGCTAAATAAATACCTTAAAAATTCCCTTTGCCAACGTGGTCCGCTTGGTGGCCGAGAGGTCTGAGACTTAATCTAACGTAAAGTTCGACGGGTTTCGATCCCGGCTTCGAGCGTCCTGCGTGTCTAGCCACATCGAAGTGTTCTGATAGAACGAAACAGTCTGTCTGTGGATGATACTATATATATATATATATATATATAATGTATACGTCTCGTCTATATATAAATAGGAAAAAAAATGCAGCTCAGTTACCTGACATCTTAACCTGACATTGTTTCATCCTGTAGACATAGGTGTCTCTGCAGTATGGGGAGATGCGTTGTTAAAAATATAATTCTTGTGTTTCCTCTTAGTAGATAAATTTCAGTTATTGAGAAGTAACCATTTATGCAGAATTTTTCTCTGTTCTTGTTGCGATTGATTACATAGTATAGGTTCCCTTTCACTATTTGCCGAAAATGCACACCTGGCCGTGTTTTAGTTCCGATATTGATTAATATTCATCCAGGGCTGAACTGTTCACCTGATCTATGAAAGCAACGCCTAAGGGGGCCAAACGCAGGTTCAATTTGCAACTTATTACTCATTTTTTATTACTAGTTGGAACAAGGATCTACTGGGGTCCGTACGAGGATTATTCTGAAAACTAACTTATTTTCATCACTAGCATTAATCAGCTAAAAATTGACTCTACGCCATATTATGACTCAACGGTACCATGTCGAATGTTGTACACAGCACTATACAAAAAAGACTATTAGTTTCAATTCATATCTACAACTCTTTTCACAGTTGTCTCCAGAGAGAGAGAGAGAGAGAGAGAGAGAGAGAGAGAGAGAGAGAGAGAGAGAGAGAGAGATAAAAGGAACTAATTCAGCCCATTAGATATATAGATAGAATAAGAAGTGGGAGGCTGATTATTTCTCCGATGATCAGCCGCCTGTGCACATGCGCCCTTGCCCGCTGCTGACTATCACTGGGGCCTCTTTGTCGTCTCTCCTGACTCTGACTCTGATTTCAATTCCAACTGCCCCTACGTCTTTTAATCTCTTTCTTATATGTTCTAATTTTTCTCCATCGAATCGTTAAATCACACGAAAACACCAAAACTTTTTAGAGATATCAGCTGATATCTACCTAATTGATTACCTTAATATATTTTATTTACAGCTGATTCTAAAACATAATTGTCGAGTCTATTTTGGCATTACTGACATATGTACGCAAAACAAGGTCTATGCAAGTCCTGACCTTTCCAAATCGAAAACCTGAAGCTTCCAATTGCTTTTACAATATCCCGACTGCAGCAGAGGGATTCGGGAAATACATACTTATTCCAGGGAGTTTTTATTGGCCGAAGACCTTCTGAAACTGTTGTATACCGACATCATAGCCATAATTATATCATAATCAGAATGATATCTTAATCCAACGGCACATGTACAAATTCAAATACAGGGAAATACACAACACATTAACAGGCGAACTCACTGTTGTTCAGGTACGAACGTTTATTAACTTCTTGACTTCTGAGTTTAGTTCTTCGACACGAGGAGAGAGAGACACAATTCTTAAAAGTCTTTCGTATCATAACAAAACTCAAACGCTCGGCACATCTCGTGGAATTTTAGATCTCCTTTCATCTTCGCTGGTCGGGACCCGAAAAACTTAACCGTACGCCTTAACGGTCGAAACCCAAACTTCTCAACACCATCGTCGGAACTCAACTTCTTCTGTCCGTCTACATGGCCGAAGTCGACTACCAACTCGACCGGTACCCATTCGACAACCAACTAGACTGGTCCCCAGTAAACTACCAACTCGACTGGCCCACAGCCGAGACCCAACTGACGTGTTTTTCAAAATACCCAAATTCTCAACCCATCGTCATTCACACTCTAGCCATTTCCTATCTGGGGTTTATTATGACAATTGTGATTGTCATATCCTCTGCGCGCGAGCGTAAACTGTACTCAATGTCTGTGCACCTGAACTAAGAGCCGAATAGTTCAAAGCCCAACCAAACTGAATGATAAAATATGATTAACGAAAAATGATTTATGTAAAAAAAATCATTCCGTAATTATATAACAAAACTCTTCTTTTGATATCTTACGAAGAAGCACATCGTATTTCTTCTAATGCTTTCCAGTTCCTCAAATTTTATTAAAATGAATTTTCACTCTAAGAATCAAGGAATACTTACACGGGGCTCGTTCTGATCGTTAGGGTGCTGCACTTGCACAATCTTGTATTTCACGAAGAAATATTGATAAATAAGTATCAAGACTAGCTTTATAATTTTTTAAATGTTGACATCTAGACAGCAGTATAAAAATCATCGATTAGTTATATAACTTCCTGAAGTATTATACAAAGAATGGTGTTGAACTGACTTCTTCCTTACTTTTAAATATATCTTTATCAAAAAAGTTCTCTTGTGATCTGATTTAATATGGAGTTTGGATTGATTTGGTTTGATTTGATTAGGTTGGGTTTTATGGCGTATCAACCATTGTAGGTTATTTAATGCCATATCCTCTTTATACATATATATTAAATATATACAATTTGGTTTGGTTTGGTTTTATGCCATATCAACCATTGTATGTTATTTAATGCCAAATCCTCTAATATATATATATATATATATATATATATATATATATATATATATATATATATATATATATCAAGTATATATGATTTCCAGGGAAGGAGTAGCGCCCTCCCCTACACCTTGGTGTAGTAGCTATCGAAAAGGGAGCCTTCGGGTTACCCTCAATTATGGTCGCCAACTATATATGATTTGGTTTGGTTGGATTTTATGGCATATCAACAATTGTAGGTTATTTACTACCAAATTCTGTTTATACATATAAAATATATATGATTTGTAAACACATTTTGTTGATACACTTTTAAACACAGTTAAATGGTTTCAAGTATTACTATATAACACTAATAATTCTATTTAACATTATTCATTCGTTTGCCCACAGTTAAATGGTTCTAAGTATTGTTATCTATAACTAACAATTCAATTAAACATCAGTCATTTATTTACACACGATTAAATGATAAAACAGTTCTACTTGTAACAAATCAATTTAGCATAAATCTTTTTGTTTGGACTCAGTTTAAATCACAAACGGTTCTATTTGACCCATAGATAGGACCCTATCAGGTACTACCACTCCGGGTCAGAGTGGGTCTGGAAGAGATGGTAGTGAAAGGGTATTCCGCATTCCTCAAAGCTCCTGCATTACTGAAGCCTCAACATCAGATTATTTAGTGTCACATCCAGGAAATTCGTTGGTAGCGAGGGTCTTACCCCTCAGCGGCAAGTCAGTTGGTGGATTCAGTTGGTGGATTCAGTAAAATATCTCCGTGGGTTTACTAAATCTCTGGTAAATAGAAAAATAATGATTGATTGATTAATAGATTTTAACGGCATGTCAACACGTTCAGTTATCTTATGCTTACAGGTTAATGAATCGCGTTCATTGCACGTTAATATTTGCATATTCATCCAGTTGTTTCTTGGGAGGATATTTTTACACGGTCTTATGAAATACGAATAATCTTTAAAAAGATCTATTTGACCCAGAGATGGGACCCAAAGAGGTACTACCGCTCTTGGTCAGAGTGGACCTGGAAGTAATGGCAATGAAGAGATACTTCAACATCCATATATCTCCAGAACTGGAGCCTCCCCAGCAGATGTACATTAATGTCATGCCTTAGACACTCTCTTTTGCGGGGGGTATCTTTTTCCCCTGCAGAAGATAGAATAGCGTATTCTTTACCAATCGATAGGTCCGGAAAAAGAATGAGATAACGATATACGGTAAATTTTTACCCTTTAACCCATCCTATTTTAGCAAAAACCAAAAATCAGATTAAGCTTTTTGGGGGGCGAATACATGTAAATAGACAGAGAAAAATATCCGCAAAGAAGAAATTTTGAAGAAAACCCCAATAGTTTAGAATTTAGGCGGGGATCACTTTGTTATATAAATTTAACGTAAAATGATTACCCACTTCCGAACCAACAAGCATTACTGACGACCAGAGATAGCGGCAAAGATAGTGTATAATCAACTTTTTTTCATTTTTTTTTTTTGTAGGGAAATCAGATGGAGAGGGGGAGATTTTTTTCGCTAAATAAAAAAAAAAAGGGTGGAAATAATATTGGGGGATTTTTTTCATTTTTTATAAGTGATGAAAAGACTTAAAAAAAAGAAAAAACTCCCCAATATTGTTTCCACCCTTTTTTTAAAATTCATTTAGCAAAAAAATCCTCATCCCAAATAAGTTTAGTTAACACTTCCACCCTCTCCATCTGATTTTTAGTTTTCGCTAAAATAGGATGGGTTAAAGAGTAAAAGTTGACCTTATATATATATATATATATATATATATATATATATATATATATATATATATATATATATATATATATATAATGAAATAAGTGTAAAACTCAATTTAATCTTCATTTAAACTTTAAAGGAAATAAATCTACAATCTTGTGACTTTTTGGCCCGACCTTTTACTTATGTGTAAATATACACGCATTATTTGGGCACATTCATGCGTACAAATCTTTTTAAACACAGCCCGGATATTCATTAACACGGAAATCTCGTCCAGATGCGTGAAGTGCATCGGGAACGCAAGACGCGTCTGGTTTTAACCTTATTTTTGATGCTAAAAATATCTGCCAAGCCCGCCTATGTATTTGCTGCTGATAGCCAATTGTTTTTCAAGATGTGATTAGAGCTTAAGATTGGACAATGTAACAGCTGACAAGTGTGCTAAGAAAATAGAGTAATATGGCAAAAGTTACTTACTGGACAAAATGACCTTCAAGGAATACGAAGATTTTGATTCTCCATTGGTATATTAGACATTGGAGGAAAAAAAAAAACGCATCATGTCGTAAACATAAAAAAAAGAAAAATGACCTGAATAACTCAAAGAATAATTTTATAGACTAATGTGAATGTTTTCAGAGTAAATTTAAACCGCAATTGATTTTACGTAGAGGTTAAGAAATCGCACTCATTGCACGTTTTTATTCTTATTTTTTAAGTAGTTGCTTTTAAGAGGTTTTTTGTAGTCAAGTATTCTCATCTAATACAAATAATTTGCACACAGTTTTATGATTCCCTTATCTAATACTAATATTTCATACTCAATTATATCTCTTTAAAATAATAATTTGGCTTCGTTTGGTTTTATGGCATATTAACCATTGAAGATTTTTTGATGCCAAATCCGGTTTATATATATATATATATATATATGATTTGTAAACATAAGTCTACAAAGTTAAATAGTTCCAAGTATTGCTACGTATCACTAATAATTCAATTAAACACCAATCACTTATTTACACACAGTTAAATGATCAAACAGTTCTATTTCAAGCAATTTAATTTAGCATAAGTCATTTGTAAATGTCAAACAGTTCTATTGGATCAGTAGATAGGACCCTATCAGGTGCTACCATTCCGAGGCAGAGTGTCACCTGGAAGCGATAGCAATAAAGGGTAATCTGCATTCTCCAAAGCTCCAGCATCATTGGCGCTTCACTATCAGCTTGCTTAATGTCATAACAGGACACTCATTGGCGGGGGTCTTATCTCTCTGTAGAGATGCTGTCGGTGTATTCTGCAGCACCAGCCAAATGAGCAGAAAAAAAAGAAGTGTCCGGGATAAGACAATAAATTATTGGATTGTGAGGCTCATGTCCGGGAGTTTGGGGGAAGATGAAATACCCTGTCATTGCCATTACTCCCAGGTCCACTCTGACTCAAAGTGGTAGTACCTGGTAGGCATCCATAGAGAGTCAAATAAAACTTTAGCCATTTAACTGTGTGCAAACAAGTGACTGATATTAAGTTGAATTGTTACTTAACCTAATTTGAAACTATTTAACTGTGTGCAAATAAAACTATTGGTGTTAAACAGCAATACTTGAAGCTATTTAAGTGCGTAAAAACCATTGTGTAATGTTGAATAGAAGCAACATTTGACTCTTAATCTTTGTTGGTAGCTATTGAAAAAAAAAAGAAAGAAAGAAAGAGCGCGGGCCCGACTATTTCGTTACAAAATATATGTATATAGTAAAAACAAGACTGGGCATTTAATAACCCACAAGAGTTGATATGCCATTAAACACCAACTAATCACCCCCTACAAAAAAAGATAGAAAGAAAAAAAGGAGGAAAAGAAAAATCCATTTGCATAAAAATGAAAGAGCTCGAGACCAACTATTTCGTTACAAAACATACGTATAAAATAAAAACGGGATTTGACATATAATAACCCTTAACAGTAGATATGCAATTAAATATCAACCAATCAAAACAAAAAAAAAAAAAAAAAGAAAGAAAGAAAGAAAGAAAAAAGGAGAAAAAGAAAAATCCATTTGCATAAAAATAAAAGACAGAAAAAAAAAGAATACAAAAAGCAAACATAAAACTTAAGAAGAAAGAAACAAAATCATACAATTATTTGGGTATAACAAGCACAAATAATCCATTCGATTGGTTCGTCGTTTCGGTTTTCTGGCATATCAACCTTTTTAGGTTATTTAATGCCAAATCCATTTTTATGAAAATAATCAGTTCTATTTTAAACAACTCAGTTGAGCATGAGTACACAGTTTAATTGTCAAAAACATTTCTATTTTAAGCTATTCAGTTTAGTCAAACGGTTCTAATTCAACTAATTCATTTTAATAAAAGTATAGATTGTGTTTACCCACAGTAAAATATCAAAACAGTTCTATTTTAAACAATTCAGTTTTGTGTAAGTACAATTTCAGTCCCCAAAACAGTTCCATTTCAAACAATTCAGTTTAGCAGTTTACATGCCAAAATAAATGTCAAACAGTTCTATTTCGAACAAGTTAGTTTAGCTTAAGTATGCAGTTTAATTACCAAAAACAACTCTATTTCAAGTAATTCAGTTTAGCATCAATACGCAGTTTAGTTCAAGTTGACCCATAGATAGGACCCTATGAGGTACTACGACTCCGAGCCAGTATGTACCTGGGAGCGATAGCAATGAAAGAGTACTCCGCATTTCCCAAAACTCCAGCATCACTGGAACCTCACCATCAGATTGTTTAGTGTCATATCTAGGACACTCGTTGGAGAGGGGTCTTACCCCACTGTAGGAATGCAGTCGGTTATTCTACAGCCCCAGTCGACTGGGCAATAATTATTCGGGTACAATACGCACAAACAAAACAAAAAACGGCGGCAGTAGTAACAACTAGGCGTATGTATTATATATTAGAAGAAAATGTTAGCTTTTTTTCCTTGCCATATGTATCGCCATATTCGGGGACGGAATAAATAAAAATAAGTTATATCTTTTATCCAAGAGCACCTCGGCTGGTGTAATGCTTAGCATGTTAGACTTGCAAACTTTCACGAGTGAGTTCGAGTCTTATTGAGTGCCATTTTCATTCGGCTTTGTGCCACATCTAAGCAAAAAAAAAAAAAAGAAGCTTAGTAAATTACTATATCTATGGTTCGAACTTAGTAACGTGTAACAAACACTTCTGTTTTATACGAAAACAGAGAAATAGATATTGCAATGCGTGTTAGATTTAATTTCTTTTTTTCTTTTGTGAACTTATTTTTTGCTGAAAGTTTTTACATGTTTGTGTGAACATTCCCTTGTCTTTGTTTGAAAAACTGTGTAAACTTTGTTTCAAAACATTATATAAATTCATAAAAAAAAAGAACAAACCCCGATAAAAAATGTTGATAAAAACAAATGTTATTTTCTAGTATAATTTTAGCTGCTACAAAGTAAAATGTCACTGCATATTATACAGGAAAAATAGTTTTTTTCCCAAAATTTCGTGGCCTAAAGTTAGAGGTACGTCTTATACACAAACGCCGGATATAAACGAGAATTTACTGTATTCATGTGATTCGAAATGTTGTCTCTTTGTTCTAAAAAAAAACATTTTACGTTTGGGTGTTAGAAAGAAGTTGACAAACTATATTTTATGTTTTTGACACCTGCGTTTATTACGGTGTAGATTTTTAAAAAGCACCTCGCCTTTTTTAATGCATAAGGTTCTCATTTCACGGTAACATTTAGAAATAGAAGCACACCTCCCCAAGGGGAGAGGCCTAAATATTAAGTCTCATTCATGCAAATGTTTTGCATTTATAACTCGACTTACTTTTAATGAATCTCTCTTAACACCAGAACTCACTAAGAATAAATATCTGTAAGTACAGCACAACAAATAAAACATCATTTACGCTTATTGTGGTTCGAACACGTTTCGTTATATTCTTCTCGATTTTTACTGTCATCTGACACCGCCATTGTAGTTATGTAGTAATTTACTAAGCCTCTTTACTTAGCTTATGGCTCAATGGAGTACCTACCCATTGTAGTTATGTATTTAGTAGGTGTTTTGAACCTATAAGATTTTTTTTATCCGTATATATTATTTACATTTATTGCGGACTTTTTTTCGGCTTGGGTAGGATTTGAAACCGCAATCTTCTGACAATGCTCACCTGGAACCGTAGAGATTCAACGCCTCTATCCGCTGTGCCACAGGGCGATCAAGGATGGATTTTTTGGTCTTATAAATCCTTATCTGGTCTTCCATAGTCGGGTCCGTACAGAATTTTTGTAATTGTCTTTAATTGGAATCATTTTGAGATGAGGCTTCTTAATCTGAGAATTAATTTTTATTTATTGCGGACTTTTTGTCCTCATCTTGGTAGTTTTTTTGTGTTGTAACGTAGTGAAAGAAGAAACAACACAAAAAACTACCAAGATGAGGACAAAAAGTCCGCAATAAATAAAAATTAATTCTCAGATTAAGAAGCCTCATCTCAAAATGATTCCAATTAAAGACAATTATATTATTTACACTTAAGGTCAAACACATATTAAATACAATTATATCCCGAAGTTTACTGACTTTCTCTCTCTCCCCTCCCCCCTCTCTCTCTCACACACACACACACACACACACCGTTCGTCTCTATCGTCTATTGCTCCAGGCAGGTACTAAAGGAAAATAACAATAAAAATTCCGTAATATATGAGTAAAATACCAAATGTTTAATATATTGAGAAAATATGTTCCGCAGTTTTCTAGTTCGGATACTGATTTAAAAAGACTATACAAACGACAAGGTTTTCGAAAACAAATTTTATATTAGAGAAACAAAAGAAAAGAAAAAATTGAAAGGATAAAGTGTTACAAATTTGTTGTGATTTGCGGGACTTATCTGAGAGAGAGTGTACGTTAATCAAAGTTCTTTGAATTTTTATGGTTTCGTTGAATTTTTTGTTGATTTTCCAGATTTCGTTTAATTCTTGAGAATTTTCAGATTCGTAAAGTTTTAGTTGAATTTCTCGGATAATTCCTTGCTTATTTAGTTAAGGTTAAAGGAGCAAGTGACAAATACTTGCTAGCTAACTTTTTGACTGCCTCACAGGCCGTAACATTTGTTTACACACTGTTTAGAGGTTTCAAGTACTGTTGTTTATTTGATATTCCTCATTTATTTGCACACAGTTAAACACATTCAAGTATTGCTATGCAGCGCTAACAATTCAATTTAACATCAATTATTTGTTTCCGCACAGTTGAATAGTTAAACAGTTCTACTTGACCCATCGATGGGACCCCGACAGGAACTACCACTCAACTTCTGTGTGAACCAGGGAATAATTGCACTGAAGAGGTGTACTATATTCCACAAAGCTCCAGGACCGAAGCCTCACCATCGGATGCTGTTTAGTGTCATATGCAGGGGGTGTGGCATATCTTACCCCTCTGGAGAGGTGTAGGCAGCGTATTCTCTAACTCTAGCTGACTGGGGCTTGTTGTAAGATAACATAAAAATCCATTTAGGCTATCTTGGTACATGTATTTCGAAGTGGTGGTTTAAATACGATTCCCTAAGGTTTTGAAAAACACGAAAAGGTAAAGAACGAAAAAGAAACATTGCTATTAGAAAATTAGGACCAAACTGGATTATGATCAATATGATCCTAATAACAATAAAAATATTTTATTTAAATCGACTTTTGGGATTCATAGAGAAAATAAGTGTTTTTCGAACTCTAAAAAAATTCAGTTTTTTTACTTAATGGATGAAACGTAAATATAAATCACACACACACACATACTCACACTCGCGCGCGCGCGAAAATATATATCATAATCAGTTTAAATTCATAATTTAATTGTAATTATAAGCAAACCCTATTGGTTAGGGTATAGAATTTACTGATTGCATCATCTCCAGTCTTGAGTATGCATCTCACGGTGAGACCCCAATTCTGACGACCCGAGGATTGTAGAGTACCTGTTTATTGCTATTATCCGGGGTAATGGCAATGAACGGGTACTCCATTCTGACCCGGGGTGGTATTACTCTCTATGGGTCAAATAGATCAGTTTAAAAAGTATTAGTATCAGAGAGGAGTACTTGACAGCATATAACTGCAAATTATTGAAGTCACGAGTAGTTACTTGAAAGTATAATTCTTTACTAATGATTTTTATTAGTTTCTTGAAACCATATAATTGTGTACAAACGAATGATTTTTACTAAATAGAAATTATTGCCAGAAATAATTGTGTACAAATTTAGCATTAGATAAGAATATTTGAAACCATATAAATGTGTACAACTTATTTGTACTAGATAGGAATACCTGATATCATATAACTGTGAGCAGATAAAAAAGGAAAAACAAACAAATTAAAAAAGACCAAAAATGCCAAAACAAACAAACAAATAAACAAACAACCCCCTCCCTCCCCAAAAATCTAAAGGAACAACAATACAAAAAAAAATGTAAACATAAATGCACAAAGAACGCGATTCCTTAACTTATAGGTATAGAATAACCCTCGACGGGTTGACATGTCGTTAAAATGAATTAGTCAATAAATCTAATTTATCAGCATTATAGACAATTTTTTTTGTTATTTGTATAATTACTTTTTAAAGATCTGGAAATTATACATTCATATTATGAAGAAAAAATTATTTATTACATGAAAAAGATTATGGAGATTTTTGCCAAAATAGTTTTAAATTTAAATCAGAGCAACATAAGAGTGTTACACTCTCTTTTCTTTTATGATCACCCAGCTCTTCTATCTGTCGTCTAGTCGACGCTTCTCGTCGCCACCATCTTGTCTCCTCGCCCTACCATCGCCTTGGAGACTCCGTGCTATGTTACTGGGATGAATTAGAAGGCCGTATTTTTATGTGAACATAACTATTTTTTTGTCGGTTCTCTTTACACACATTATCCGGCAACGAATACAGGGGATTCAGGTGTTGGACCATTGCTGGAAAACGACGTGAAGCCTTCAAATGCTTCCGACTAACTGAATCTAAACTAAAATTTATCTTCTAACTTTTCTCGGATCATTCGATCACATGACGTTCTCTTCCAATGAAAGCCCAACTTTCAGCTGACCCTAAACGGTCAATCACTCCGAGTGTCACGTCAACAATTAGAATCTTTCAACACTTATCTACAATAATGACTATAATAGACACTGCAAGTCTAATTTCTAACAATAGATTTATCGATGTTAACAATTTTGTTTTATTCTATGCTGCTATCTATAACTAAGCAATAATGTAATGCTCTTATTTCACATTTCTAGTTTATAAACCTAATTAGTAAAATTTTGCTGGAGGTACCAGTGGTGTAATGGTTATCGTAATCGGAAATGGACATAGTGACACGAGTTCAAATCCCAGACGAAACTGATCATATAGCTCTTATACCTTTGGAAAAGGTGTAAACCCAATCATTCTTCTACCATCTATAGATCAGTAGTAGGACAGACATGGTTCTTTGGCCTTTGTTAGACAACCCGTCTAGAAGAAGGAAAACTCTGAATTTAAACCTGTTAAACTCCGCTTAAAAAAGTGACCTTTTGTTATATCTTGCCCGTGCAGAGGGGTTGGTAAAAAAAAAAAAGAATGATAAATAAAATTGAATGTTTTTTTTACTAAATAATTTAGAAATTTAAATGTTGTACGATACGTTAAGTCTTGCAGCAACGTGGCTTCCGGTTGTTATTGTTAGCTTCTCTTTCTTTGGGAAGACCAAAAAGTTAAGATCTTCGCTTGAGTTTGATTGGTATACTTATGAAATTTGGTAACTCTACATCAAATAATTTTGTAATCAGGACAGACAAACTCTAATTATTAATATAGAATCTGATGACATGTCGGGGTAAGCTGCACGCAGTGTCAGCGGGTTACAAGAGGTGCCTTTTCCCTGTATCAGTGTAAAATGATCCGTTGGTGTTTCTCTTTGTTGGCAAGACATCAGCGTGTGATTCTTTCTGCAATAAAATTGTATAATGTCGTTGCTGTACAAGACGGACGGCGTTAAAAATGAGGTTTATATTAGAGTCCCACACGTGTGTTAGTCAAGATGTGCGCTTGTGGCAATGATCTCAACACATGGCATCACAGCGATAAAGAACATTTTCAGGTGGAATCGGATTACTACATCAACAAATTAGGTGGGGGCGCTGTACAACGCTTGTGGAGTAGAGGAAATAGAAAAACAAAAACAAAAAAAAAAAGCAAAAAAAAAAAAAAGCAAAAAAAAAAAAAACAGCCAAAAAATGAAAGGAAAAAAACGCTGCAAAGTAAAGAAGTTAACGAAAGAAAATGAATGAAAGTAGCAACGAAGGATGAATTGCAAAATAGAGAAATGACAACAAAAAGGAAAGCGAAGAACAAAAAAAAAAAAAAAAAAAAAGACAAAAAAAAAAAAGATTAAAGAAAAGACAAAAAAAGAAAAATGTTGAGAGAAGTTTTGGGGAAGTTCACGTTAAAAAAAAAATTAAGTTGTCTGAAAAGAAATGACATATTTTTGAAAAGACGGAATAAAAATCCGTTCATATGTTATAAAAGTTGAATTTGTTTGTCAAGAACTGTGTCGTCATTATTAGCCATCAAAGAATTCCCCGATAAAAAGAAATTATTTTATACTTGATCTAGAATTAGCTGATTTCGGGAAACTTCTATGAATAATGACAACTTAAATTTCATTAATCTTTCACACACACACACATCTTCTTGATACTTGCTATTTTTTCTTTCTTAGTATTTCCAGATCTTTTCTTTCTTTCTTTCTTTCTTTCTTTCTTTCTTTCTTTCTTTCTTAATGTTTCCCTTGTTTTTATTCATTTTCAACGTTTCCTCATTCTTTCTTTCATTTTTCTCTTACCATTTCTTTCCTAATATCTCTCCCCTTTTTATTTGTTATATTTCTTTCAACGGTGAGATATTATAAAAGAAATAAATAAAGAAAGAAAGAAAGAAAGAAAGAAAAGGAACAGGGAAATATCAAAGAAGAAAAAAAGGGCTGAGATACTGAGAAAGAAAAAAGCAAGAATGAATAGAAGAAAGAAAGAAAGAAAGAGGAGATATTAACATAAGAAAGATCGCTGAGACAACAGTGACTGACACTGCCAGGAGTGTCATTTCTGAAATAACGAGCTTTGTTCTGTTTTTTAAGGGTGCGAAAGCAAAAAAAGGAAACGTTTTAGTCGAATTAGTTCAATATTTGAAAAAAAAAAAAGAAAAAAAAAAAAGAAAAATCCAAATTTTAATAATTAGCTCTGTTGTTTAAGCACTTTTTTTCATAAAAATTCAGCCTAATAAATGTGTACAAGAAAAGAAACGACAAAAAATCTATGATTTGCTCAACGTCGAAACTAAGCCCGAAAATAAATAATTGGAGTTTCTTTATGGCTTCCATCAAGTCCAGATCTTAACCCCCTTGCTTACGCTCTGTGCGACGTCTGAGAAAACAAAACAAATGCAACTTCCCATCCAAATATTGGCTCACTTCAGACTGTTATTGAGGAAGAATGGAATAAAATGTCTGAAGAATTTATTTTGAAGGCTTGCAAATCGTTTCGAAGGCATGTTGATATAATAATTGAGTAAATTTATTGTTTTGAGTCAGACTTCTTATTTTGTTGTTTATTTTTTAAAACCAAAATCAATCTTGTTTTATAATGAAGTCGTTCATTATCATACGAGAATATTCCTAATTTTGTGTCCACCCCTTGTAAAGCTTAATGGTTGTATTTACTAAGAAACAAAATGGTAATATAATTCTGGCTAAAAAGAATGTTGAGCTGATATCTTCCTTACCGTTAAAGAAGTTCTTTAGTGATCCGATTAAATAAGGAGTTTGTGTCGTATTCCCATATGCAGATTCATGCAGAAAGAATCATAACGACACAATAATAAAGGACGAGCGAAGACTTCTTTTGAAAAATATGTACCTCTCATTTTATTGTAAGGGTTCGAGAAGGGTTACTCAGGGTTTTACTGTGAGAGGGAGTTGGAGACCGAACAAAGACTGCAACATATTGACCTCACCAGCCCCTCCGGACATAGCCGTGTGTCGTTCTCGTTCTCCTGATGCTCAACCGGAGCTTTCTGCTGGCCTTCTCTACCACATCTTGTCTCTAACTCATCGGATCTCCAACTCAATCAGGGGCCCCAAAGGCCCCCTCCGCCGGGCGGTGGCTTTCTCTACCACATCTTATCACCGACTTCTCTGGTCCCTAACTCTCTAACTTCCTGTCTTCACCGAGTTATGTAATAGCTCAATCGCCCACTCATTCGCCCACTCAATCTTTGGAATGGCATGTTTGATCGTCATCAAGCGGAAATAACTGTTATGTAGTTCAGAGGTCACTCTCTTCCGGTGCATCAGTCTATGAGTGTATCATGGGCTTTTACCTTGTCCCATTTCGTCAGCCAAATCCGTCTACGCGATTTCTTTCGATTACTGGCCATTGGAATGTGTCACTTCCTTCCGGTGCATCACTTTGAAATGGCATGTTTGGCCGGGTCGAAGGTCAATATACATCATTTGGAAGATGCTGTAAAATATGCTCTGTTGCTTTACTCACTATTTGCCGAATCTCTGGTTAAAAAAAAAAAATCACCAGAAATCAACTATAATTGTTTGCCTCGTTCCTGAATATCTGTTTCCTAAGTAGCATTCTAACAAGGTAAGATCAAACATACCCGATAACGACTTCGGCAATACGTTAATGGGTTTATCCCTTTTACCCATGTGCATTTGTGTAAAGAGATCACTCAATAAAAATACAGCATTTTTGTTGGTTGGTTGGGTTTTATGACATATCGATCCTTGAAGGTTATTTAATGCCAAAACCCATTTACTTACACACACACCTGCACACATGCACTCATATTTATACATATATAAAATATACATGATTTGTAAACGAATAGTTTATTGGTAACATTTTAAACAAGCCAGAGCTCATTTGCTTGGACATAGTTAAATGGATTCAAGTATTTCTATCAAACAAATAATTCTATTTAGTATCAATTATTTGCACACTGTAAAGTGTCATTTATCTAAATTTCTGAGACGAAGTCTGATTATTTATATCACCTAGAATATTCGGACTCTTGTCTTCACCTTCATTGTTATACGCACAACGTTTCGGCCGATAAATCTTTCGGCCTTCTTGAGGTGTTTCATGTCGAACTCGAGAACCTACGCAGAACTTCGAACTGAAACCCTTATTTAATATTCTGAGATAGATTTTTCTAATTCCATTAACCATGATCGGCTACTAGTGTTAAGCTATTGTAAATATTCTTTGTTAATTTACCTGTATTTGGGATTGAACCTGCTACCTGTAGGCTCCCGAGTTTGACATGAGGCACCTGAAGAAGTCCGAAGGACATATCGGCCGAAGCGTTGTGAGTATAACAATGAAGATGAACACAATAGCCCGAATATTCAAAGTGATAAAAATCCCAGTGAATTATTGCTATCAAGAATTAAAAGTTTTATTTGCACACAGTTAAATGATTTCAAGTATTGTAATGTAACACTAACAATTCAATTTAACATCAATCATTTGTTTGCGCACAATTAAATGGTTAAACAGTTCTATTCGACTCATAGATGGAACCCAAAATAGGTACTACATTCATCAGCTCTTTGTGGACACTGGATGCAATCTAGGGGACTAAACAAGAGTGATGGTCGGTAGAGACAGATGGCAAGAGAGAGAGAGAGAGAGAGAGAGAGAGAGAGGGAGGGAATCCGTGTTATCTGCAAGACAAAAAATCATCATTAGAAATTACATGTTTTTTTTCCCCTAAACTTTAGTAGTCAAGCAAACTTGTCTTATGATAGACTGATTGATTTTAACTTGTCTTGGGTCATCTTATGTCTAGAAGTTAGGGAACAGCATTCATTGTATGTGTATGTTTACAGTTGTGTAATTGCTTCTTTATTTCAATCAAATACAAATGATTTGCACACAGTTGTATGGTTTCAAGTTTTCCTATCTAATACAAATAATTATATGGTTTCAACAAATCAACAATAATCCTTCGGCTAACTATTCTTGATAAAAATAATTCAAAGTTATACGGTATCAAGTATTCCTATCTATTCCAAATAATTTTCAAACAGATCTATGTGAGCCATTGAGAGGATCAAAGTGGACCTGGGAGTAATGTCATTAAAGGAATGCTCCCAAATCTACAAAGATCCAGAACTGGAGCCTCACCATCTGATGCAATCTAGTGTCATACCCTGGACAATCTTTTCTGGAGGGATTTTACCCCTTAGCAAGGGATACTGGCAACTTATTCTAAGCTCCGGTAACGGGGTGGCAGACAGCTCTTAGAGAGTTTACACTACCTGCTCTTATTTAGTGGGCACGATTTCCAACATCGGCTGAACCCTCTCACCTTAACTTTGGAGCCGCTAGTTAAAGTTTGATGTCAACGTAAATTCATCAATTGTTGGTTGATGTAAACGAACAGGTAGAACGGATATAAGAGGAAAAAGAGAGAAGATAATATAGAAAAGTAGATTGATTTAGTTTGGTTTGGTTTTATGGCCTATCAACCATTGTGGGTTATTTAATGCCAAATCGTCTTTATACATATATATATATATATTAGATATATATGATTTGGTTTGTTCGGGTTTTATGGCCTATCAACCATTGTTGATTATTTAATGTCAAATCCTCTTTATACATATGATTTGGTTTGTTCAAGTTTTATGGCATATCAACCATTGTGGGTTATTTAATGCCAAATCCTCTTTATACATATATATATATATATATATATATATATATTAGATATATATGATTTGGTTTGTTCGGGTTTTATGGCATATCAACCATTGTAGGTTATTTAATGTCAAATCCTCTTTATATATATATATATATCAAATATATATGATTTGGTTGTTCAGGTTTTATGGCATATCAACCATTGTGGGTTATTTAATGCCAAATCCTCTTTATATATATATATTAGATATATATGATTTGGTTTGTTCGGGTTTTATGGCATATCAACCATTGTTGATTATTTAATGTCAAATCCTCTTTATACATATGATTTGGTTTGTTCAGGTTTTATGGCATATCAACCATTGTGGGTTATTTAATGCCAAATCCTCTTTATACATATATATATATATTAGATATATATGATTTGGTTTGTTCGGGTTTTATGGCATATCAACCATTGTAGGTTATTTAATGTCAAATCCTCTTTATATATATATATATATATATCAAATATATATGATTTGGTTTGTTCAGGTTTTATGGCATATCAACCATTGTGGGTTATTTAATGCCAAATCCTCTTTATATATATATATATATATATATATATATATATATTAGATATATATGATTTGGTTTGTTCGGGTTTTATGGCATATCAACCATTGTAGGTTATTTAATGTCAAATCCTCTTTATATATATATATCAAATATATATGATTTGGTTTGTTCAGGTTTTATGGCATATCAACCATTGTGGGTTATTTAATGCCAAATCCTCTTTATATATATATATATATATTAGGTATATATGATTTGGTTTGTTCGGGTTTTATGGCATATCAACCATTGTTGATTATTTAATGCCAAATCCTCTTTATACATATGATTTGGTTTGTTCAGGTTTTATGGCATATCATCCATTGTGGGTTATTTAATGCCAAATCCTCTTTATATATATATATATATATATATACATATATATGATTTGGTTTGTTCGGGTTTTATGGCATATCAAACATTGTAGGTTATTTAATGTCAAATCCTCTTTATATATATATATATCAAATATATATGATTTGGTTTGTTCAGGTTTTATGGCATATCAACCATTGAGGGTTATTTAATGCCAAATCCTCTTTATATATATATATATATATTAGATATATATGATTTGGTTTGTTCGGGTTTTATGGCATATCAACCATTGTAGGTTATTTAATGTCAAATCCTCTTTATATATATATCAAATATATATGATTTGGTTTGTTCAGGTTTTATGGCATATCAACCATTGTGGGTTATTTAATGCCAAATCCTCTTTATACATATATATATATATATATTAGATATATATGATTTGGTTTGTTCGGGTTTTATGGCATATCAACCATTGTAGGTTATTTAATGTCAAATCCTCTTTATATATATATATCAAATATATATGATTTGGTTTGTTCAGGTTTTATGGCATATCAACCATTGTTGGTTATTTAATGCCAAATCCTCTTTATACACATATATATATATATTATATATATATGATTTGGTTTGTTCGGGTTTTATGGCATATCAACCATTGTAGGTTATTTAATGTCAAATCCTCTTTATACATATGATTTGGTTTGTTCAGGTTTTATGGCATATCAACCATTGTGGGTTATTTAATGCCAAATCCTCTTTATACACACATATATATATATTAGATATATATGATTTGGTTTGTTCGGGTTTTATGGCATAGCAACCATTGTAGGTTATTTAATGTCAAATCCTCTTTATACATATATATTAAATATTTATGATTTGGTTTGTTCGGGTTTTCTAACATATCAACCAATGAAGATTATTTAATGCTAAATTCTCTTTAAGCATACATATCAAATATATGATTTCTAAACACATTTTTAGATAAAATTTTTAAATGAGCCTGAATTTATTTTATTCTTACAGTTAAATGGTTTCATTTATTTCTGTATCTAATACTAATAATTCTATTTACTATAAATAATTTGTTTGCACACAGTTTAATGTTCTCTAAGTATTGCTATGTTTCACTAACAATTTAATTAAACATCAGTCATTTGTTTATACGCAGTTAAAAAATCGAACAGTTCTATTTTAAACAAATCACTTTTGTATAAGTACCGTTTAAATGTCAAACAGTTCTGTTTGACCCATAGCGTCACCCTTCGAACTCTCATTTCTTGGCCTTTCTTTTTCGTTTCTCATTTTATCCTATCTTTCCCTTCCCATTTCCCCTTTTCTTTATTGACCTTTCTCGCCTTTGCCTTGTAAGCGGACTCGATTTCATTCCTACAACGAACCCTACAGAAAAAAAGTTCTGCTGATAATCCGATGATAAGACTTCAATTTCTATAATGGAATCACCCATTCATCAGGTGCTGCAAATCCGGGCCAGAGTGGACCTGGGAGTAATGACAATAAAGAGGTACCCCCATTCTCCAAAGCTCCAGCACAACTGGAGCCTCACCATCAGATTGCTTAGAGTCATATCCAGAACACGTTGGGGAGTCTTACCTCTCTGTTTAGATGCAGTCGATGTATTCTACAGCCCCAGCCAACTGGGCCAAGAAAAGTAGATTACTATCAGATACGGTATCAAGTATTCCTATCTAATACAAATAATTGTTAAACAGTTCTATTTGACCCATTGATGGGACCCAAACCTTTAAAACCACACCGGTTCATCGTGGACATAGGAGTAATGGCAATGAATGGGTGATTCCATTACAGAAATTGAAAGCTCATCACCGGATTATAAGCAGAACTTTTTTTTCCGTAGGAGTAATTGTCGGAATGAAACTGAGTTCGCTTACATGGCAAAGGAGAGAAAGAGCAATAAAGAAAAGGGGAAATGGGAAGGGTAAGATAGGATAAAATAAGAAAAGAAAAAGGAAGGCCAAGAAATGAAAAGATCAAAGGGTGAATGTTTGAACACGAATGTTGGAAAAGTAATGGCGTAGTTTCTTTGAAGAGGAAACGAAGATCTGTCCAAGTTTAACAAGCAGCGCATTTATTTTTCAATAACCCAAACGTCTCTTTGAGGAATGTCAAAAGCCTCAATAAAAACAGTATTAATAATAATAATCAGCAAAGGACAACGTCATAAGGACCAATCATATCAAAGCGAGAATAGATAAGACGCAACAAAACAGCAAATGTAGGCTATGCAGTGACAGAGATGAAATGATCAATCACATAATAAGCGAATGCAGCAAATTAGCACTGAAGGAGTATAAGGCGAGACACGACTGGGTCGGCAAGGTGATCATCTGGGAAATGTGCAAGAAATTTAAATTTGACCATACTAACAAATGGTATATGCACAACCCAGCACCTAGAAAATGACACGCATAAGCTCCTATGGGACTTTAACATACAAACGGATCACCTAATCCCGGCCACAAGACCAGACCTTAAAATAATCAACAACAAAAAAAAGAGAATTTGCAAAATTGTTGACTTTGCTGTCTCAGCGGACCACAGAATAAATCTGAAGGAATGTGAAAAGAAGGATAAGTACCTCGACCTTGCTAGAGAATTGAAAAAGCTGTGGAACATGAAAGTAACGATTGTGCTAATTGTGATTGGTGCTTTAGGCACAATAACTAAAGGATTATTAAAAGGCCTGGAGGACTTGAAAGTTGGCGGACGGGTAGAGTCTATCCAAATGACAGCATTGCTGAGAAAGGCCAGAATCCTAAGACGTGTCATGGAGACTTGAGGAGACTTGCTGTCGCTCAAACTTTAGTAAAAAAACATCAGCTAACACTGATGTGAAAAACTCTAAAGGAGTAAATAATACATCCGAGAGATGACATAGACAGACTATATGCATCAAGAAAAGAAGGAAGAAGAGGCTCGTCACCACTGAGGTTTGTATAAATGCATCATTATAAGGACACGAGAAATATACTAAAAATACCAAAAAAAAAAAAAAAAAAAAAGGAATAATTACATTTACTGGAATAGTAACTTAGGATCAGAAAGAAAAACAATAAACTTTAGAATAAAGAAACAGGAAGAAAAACAACTCTACAGACAGATTAAGGGATAAATTAGTGAGATTGCACACAAGAAAAACCTGGACAAAAGGGAAACATCAAGAGAGAAACTTAATCTTTTTTTAATAGGAGCACAGATATAATTCCATGGGGACCAACTGTAAATACGTAACTGAATAGCAAGTGTAGGTTATACGGAGACAGAAATGAAACACTTAATCCCGTCATAAGCAAATAAAGAAAACTAGCACAAACAAATTACTATTGCATATTGACCCTTGACTGAGCAGTCAATCAGAGATTTTCTAAAAGAGTACACACCTGTGAAAATAAGCGGAAGCAGTCACGTAGTTGATCGGAAATAATGGGCCTTGGAGTCAGTTGGAGTCAGTGGCAGTGTTGGTGTTTCAGCTGGCGGACTCAGAGAGCGATCCGCTGGGACAGCAACCCATACCAGGCCTCCAGTTGATTACTCTGAACGAGAAGCAGAAGAAGTACTAAGTGGGGCCTTAAAGATCACACTGCGTGGTATGGCCAAGAGAAGAACTTCTAGGTAAATATAGCAGTCTGACTTCGTATTCCTCCGTGCTTCTGTCTCTCTCACACATACAGAAATTTTGACTCTAAGAAAAATAAGTAAGTAAAAAAGTGGCGACCGTAGTCGAGGGCGACCAGAAGGCTCCCTTTTCAATAGCTACTACACCGAGGTGTAGGGGAGGGCGCTACTCCTTTCCCTGGATTGCTCCACTTTACCCTTGATACGTACCTTATATTGCTGAGTGTTAAGCAAGGAGATATCAAGTACCATTTTTAAAGTCTTTGGTATGACGCGACCAGGGATTGAACCCAGGTCTCCCGGACCATTGGCGGACACTCTACCCACTTAAAAGAGTCATATTTATATAACCAAGTGTTATGGCCATTCTTCCTCCATGTATATTTATTCGTTATGGCTATATAACATTACATGACTGGATTCGAAAGGTGATCTACAAGGAATAATGCAAGAGATTAAAATTTGAACATGCTGCCAAATGGTATATGCATAGAATCTGTCCAAGAGAATGAAGGGCATAAAGATCTTTGGAATTTTGAAATACAAACGAATGATCGAATTCCGGTCAGAAGACAACACCTGATATTGACTAGCAAGAATTTTTTTTACCATTCTGGATGACTTTTGAGTGAAAATAAAAGAAAGTAAAATGATAAAGAAATACTAAGACCTTGCCAGAGAACTAAATTGCTGCGGAACATGAGGGTGACTGGAATACCTATTGGAGTTTGAGTGTGGGAAACAGATCCTAAAGGCATTGAAAAAAGACTGAATGAATTGGAGACCATCAGACTACAACATTTTTTTGATCGGCTTAAATATTAAGAAGACTTCTGAAGACTTGAGGAGACTTGTTGTCACTTAGACTCCAGTGAAAGACAATCAGCAATTATATGGTTTCAAGTAACTAGTTATAATAACCATTTCTGAATAATTATTACTGGATGGATACACAGATTACTTTGACAATGTAGCAGGTGTGCTGCAAGGAGTCACATTAGCCTAATACCAATTAATCATCTGCTTAGACTACGTGGTACGAACGTTTATAGATTTAATGAAAGAAAACTGCTTTACGCTGGCAAAAGAAAGAAGCTGAAGATACCTTACACAAACTATTACGGACGCAGACTACGCTGAGGACATAGCTGTTCTGGCAAATACACCAGCCCATGCTGAATCCCTGCTACATAGTCTGGAACGGGCAGCAGGTGGCATAGGCCTCCATTTGAACGCAGAAGAAACAGAATACATGTGCTTTAATCAAAGAGATGACATCTCCACACTAAATGGATGTTTTCTGAAACTCGGGGACGAGTTCACCTACCTCGGAAACAGCGTCTTATCACTGACATCAACATGTGACTAGCAAAGGCATGGACAGCTATCGATAGGCTATCGGTCATATGGAAGTCAAACCTATCCGATAAGATAAAACAGTTTTTTCTGAGCAATGGTCGTGTCAATACTGCTATGTGGATGCACCAAGAGGACACTGACTAAGCGTATGGAGAAAAAGCTGAACGGAAATTACACAAGATTGTTGCGAGCTGTATTGAACAAGTCCTGGAGGCAACACCCCACAAAACAGCAGTTGTACTGCCACCACCCAACCACCACGAAAACCATCCAAATTAGATGACCCAGACTTGAGGAACACAGCTGGAGGAGTGAGGAAGAACTGATAAGCGATGTACTCCAATGGCCCCCTTCACATGGACATGCAAAGGCAGGACGACCTGCAAGAACCTATATACAACAGCTCTGTGCCGATACAGGACATAGCCTGGAAGACCTCCCGAGAGCAATGGATGGTAGAGACGGGTGGTGAGAGAGGGTCAGGGAAATCCGTGCCTGCAGCACGACATGATGATAATGATGATGATGGCTTGTTTTTATTCTAAATACAAATAATTTGCTCATAGTTAATGGTTTCAAGGATTCATATCTCATCATCATCATCATTTCACGCCATGAGCACGGATATCCCTGACTCTTTCTCGCCACTCTTCTCTATTGACCATTGCTTCCGGCAGGTCTTCAGGACTACTCACCGTATCTGCACAGAGCTGCTGTATGTAAGTTCTAGCTGGTCATCCTATCTTTGCTTGTCTATGTGAAGGCGTCCACAGGAGTATATCACTTATGAGTTCGTCCCTACTTCTCCAGCAGTGTCCTGCATGTCGTATAACTTAGAGAGCTTTCGTGAAGGGTGGTAAATGGCCGTAGAGGTACTGCCTTGTGGGGTGCTGCCTCCAGGACTTGTTCAATATTGCTCGCAGCGGACACTAATCGGTAATATCATTCCATATTAGAGTGGTTCTGGAAGTATCGAAAACGATGGGCGACTCCTTACTCTCTAGACCTCTTGAACTGGAGCCCTACCAACAGATGTAGTCTAGTGTCATACACTGGACACTCTTTTTGCGGAGAGGATCCTCGTGGCTTTGTGACAAATGAGCTGGAGTGCAACATCGTTGTAAGCGAGTTCATAGTTATATATATAGTTAGAAATTACCATGACAAGAAAATCCGGCACACACTTACACGTGACATCGAATCAGCTGTTCAGTGCACCACTGAACAGCTGATTCGATCTTCTTAGGTCTCATCAGCAGTGCACACGGTGATCTCCACCACTGGAGATCGAACCAACAACCGCAGTATGCAGAAGCCGAAACTCTAACACTGGGCCACTGGTTCATGCCACGTATAAGCGATGCCGAATTAATAAGTCATGGTTAATATATCAATTCCTCCATTCATAATTATAATTATACACACACACACACACACACACACACACACACACACACACACACACACACACTCATATGTACATATATATATATATATATATATATATGTGTGTGTGTGTGTGTGTGTGTGTGTGTGAGTATGTGAGAGAGAGAGAGAGAGAGAGAGAGAGAGAGAGAAATAAGACGTATATTTATTCTAAAATTTCGCCCTGTACGAGCTTCGTTAGATAATGATCAAACATAAACACTCCATCAGATTAGTTTTCATGTGTTATTTCTCTCCCAGATTGTCGGATAATAGGGGAGTCCACCTGGTATAGTGGCTAATGTACCGGTATACAACAATGATATAAGCGAGTTCGAACTCCAATCGCGCTATTACTTTAACTTTTGGATTAATACCATGGGGATAGGCACGAACTCCTTAATCCTTTTAGCTATGGGTTAAATAGTACTACAGGAATGGCTTTGGAATTAATTAAACAAGAAAAGTTAATATACCATTGAAGAAAGCAAACCAATATCTTTTAGAATATCCCCAAGAACTCAGTGAAGATAAAAGTCTCTTTGACTCAAATATTTGTGTTATATCTTATTTCACCATCATGTCTCAATTGATTTAGTAACTTCAATTTAGATTTAATCAGATCAGTTGAACTGATCTGCTCAGAATGGTCATTAAACTTTTCGTTTGTAGTTCTGGATTATTTTTGGAAAGAAGAAAAATTAGTTTCATAGTGGCAATGATGATTATTAGACAAGCTACTGGAGAATTTAGAATTACTGTTGCGCAGCAGATCTATCCACTGCCAGTTACTTTTCCTGACGGTATGTCAAAGTTCAAGTCTTTAAACCATGAGTCAAGGTAAAGTCTTTAAACGATGTCAAGGTTCAAGTCTTTAAACAATATATCAAGGTTCAAGTCTTTAAACAATGTCAAGATTCAAGTCTTTAAAATATATGTCACGGTTCAAGTCTTTAAACGATATATCAAGGTTCAAGTCTTTAAACGTTATATCAAGGTTCAAGTCTTTAAACGATATATCAAGGTTCAAGTCTTTAAATGATAAGTCAAGGTTCAAGTCTTTAAATGATATGTCAAGGTCCAAGTCTTTAAACGTTATAGAAAGGTTCAAGTCTTTAAACGATATATCAAGATCCAGTCTTTAAATGATATGTCAAGGTCCAAGTCTTTAAACGTTATAGAAAGGTTCAAGTCTTTAAACGATATATCAAGATCCAGTCTTTAAATGACATGTCAAGGTCCAAGTCTTTAAACGTTATAGAAAGGTTCAAGTCTTTAAACGATATATCAAGATCCAGTCTTTAAATGATATGTCAAGGTTCAAGTCTTGAAACGTTATAGAAAGGTTCAAGTCTTTAAACGATATATCAAGATCCAGTCTTTAAATGATATGTCAAGGTTCAAGTCTTTAAACTTAGCTTGCAGAAAACTGACAAATCGAAAGATTTTATTCAAGGAAATGATTAAATTAGTGCTGCTGAACTTTAATGTGTAGCTTCAAGTGGAAAAGCATTTGAACAAGATAATCTTTCAAATAAGGGGATCATAATATCAAAACAAAATGGTTTACGTTTTTCGTTCTTATAGACAAATTAAATTTTGAATAAGATTCATATTGATGTTTTTTCACATTCCAAACAAGAGATCACTCTGTTGGAAGCCGTATTTTTACAAATAAATGGAAGTTTGTTACAATCAAATATGTTACGAGAAAAGAAAATAAATGATTAAAGAAATAAAAGAAAATGTTAAGAAAATTAAGATGAAAAAATACAAAGAAGAAAAAGAAGAGCAACAAGAACAAGAACAACAACAACCAAGAATGAGTTTCTAAAAACAATAATAATGATAATAATAATCTCTCATGGAGAATGAGATGCACAAACTCCTCTGGGATTTTGAGATACAAACGGATCACCTAATCTCAGCCAGACGATCAGACTTTATAATAATCAACACACAAAAAAAGAAAGAAAAAGAATTTGATGAATTTTGGACTTTGCTGTGTCGGGTGACCACAGAGTAAAATTGAATGAAACTGGAAAAAAGGATGAGTACCTAAGACCTTGCTAGGGAATAGAAAAAACTGTGGAAAATGAAAGTGACGATTATACTTATTGTAATTGGAAGTCTTGATACAGTCTCCAAAGTTTTGATAAATAGACTGGAGGTCTTAGAAAGAAGAGGACGAGAGGAGACCATCCAAACTACAGCCTTATTAAGATCAGCCAGAATACTGAGAAAAGTCCTAGAGACTTGAGAAGACTTGCTGTTACTCAGACTCCATTGAAAGACCATCAACTAACCCAGGTGCGAAAAACTCTCAAGGAGTAATAATAATCAAGACTAAGAAAGACTGCGTGGGAAAGTGATCTATTTAGAATTACACCAGAGATTACAGTTTGACCATAGAACCAAATGGTATAAACACAAACCAGAATCTGTTCAAGAAAATGAGACGTATAAAATCCTTTGAAATTTTGAAATATAAACAGATCACCCGATCCAAACCAGAAAACCTGACCTTGTATTGATTAACAAGAAAAAAAGAACTTGTCCCTTAATGGGTTTTGCCATTCCGGTGGATCACTGAGTGAAGATAGGATACTTGAACCTTGCCAGAGAATTAAAAAGAACTATGAAACATGAAGGTGACAGTGATACCAATTCTAGTTAGTGCACTTGGAACGGTCCCCAAAAGATTTGAAAAAAGATTAGTGGAATTGGAGGTTGGAGGAAGAATCGAGACCCTCATACTACACCATTGTTAAGATCGGCTAGAATACTGAGAAGGGTCCTGGAGTCCTGAGGAGACTTTCTGTTTCTCTGATTTTAGTCAAAGAACACTGGAGTAAACTTGCAAGGACAAAAACAATAATAATAATAATAATAATACGAACAAATGTTATATGCACAACCAAGAATCTGTCCTGAAGAATGAGACGCATAAACTTCTCTGCGATTTTGAGATACAAACGGATCACCTAAACTGGGCCAGACGACCAGACCAAGTAATAATCAACAAGAAAAAGAGAACTAGCCGATTAATGGACTTTGCTGTTCCGGCTGACCACTGGGTAAAACTGAAAGAAAAATGAAAAGAAAGATACTTAGAGTACTTGGAAATCAGCGGACAAGAGGACAGGAAGGACAGCATAATTAAGAGCGGCCATAATATTGACCATAATCCTGGAGACTTGAGTAGACTTGCTGTCACTCAAACTCCAATTGAAAACCATCAACTAACGCTGGTGTGAAAAACTCGAAAATGAATAATAATAATAATAATAACAAAGATAAGCGAATGCAGCAAATTAGCACAGAAGGAGTATAAGACTAGACACGGCTGGGTGGGCAAGGCGATCCACTGGGAGATGTGCAAGAAATTCAAATTTATCCATACGAACAAATGGTATATGTACAACCCAGTACCTGTCCTAGAAAATGACACACATAAACTCCTATGAGACTTTAACATACACACGGATCACCTAATCTCGGCCAGAAGACCAGACCTTATAGTGAAAGAGAACTTGTAAAATTGTATATTTTGCTGTCCCGGCTGATCGCAGAATAAATTGAAAGAAAGTGAAAAGAAGGATAAGTACGTCGACCTTGCTAGGGAATTAAATAAAATGTGGAACATGAAAGTAACAATTATACCAATCGCGATTGGTGCTTTCGGTGCAGGAACTAAAGGATTATTAAAAGGACTGGAGGATTTGGAAGTTTGAGGACGAGTGGAGACCATCCAAACGACAACATTATTGAGTAAGGGCAGAATACTGAGAAGAGTCCTGGAGACTTAAGGAGACTTGCTGTCACTCAAACTCCAGATGAAAACCATCAACTAACACTGGTGTGAAAAACTTGAAAAGGAATAATAATAATAATAATAAGAAGAAGAAGAAGGACAGAGCTGACAGAAGAAGTAAAAAGGACAGAGTAGACTGACAGACTGACTGAAAGAAGAAGAAGAAGAAGAAGAAGAAGAAGAAGAAGAAGAAGAAGAAGAAGAAATGTGGATGTGCTACAGTAGCGATGTAATGAAAAGGGCCCGGGGACTACTACGATTACTAATCCAAATGATAATAATAAAAAGAACCAAAGAAGAAGAAGAAGAAGAAGACAAAAGCAAAATAAAAAAGAAGAGTGGAAGTAAAAGAAAAGGATGTGGAAGAGGAAAAAGAAGGGAGTGAGGAGGAGGAGACAAAAGAATGCTAATGGGGGTTCTTAGACCGGCAGTGCTGGCAACTTTTGGGGTTGTGTTCCTTATCTTTGCTCTTTGAGTGTCGACACAAGCAGATGTCCGATCTCGAAATGTTTTACAAGGCTACACACATTTTCAAATGTTATTCCACCTGGGCGAGACAGCGGCAGAGAGGGACAGGGAGTCAGGGAGTCAGAAGTTTTCTCTCTGTGAGCCGGGCAAAGACTTTGAAGTCAATCATAAGAATGTGTTCGTTAGTTGTTGCAATGGCTGGCTCTCTCGGTCAGAGACAACATACACACACACACACACACACACACATATATATATATATATATATATATATATATATATATATATATTCTTGTTTAGGCACTGATATAGTTACTTGTTTCCCTCCGGCATTTCAACAGATCTTCTCAACCGGTAAAGGTCAAGGATTGCGAACGCTGATATTCAAGGTAAGCAGCCCCATTTCACTTGAGATATTGACGCAACACAATCGTTGAACCCCTTTCCCTCCATCTGACATTGAGCAAGATTAAGCAGACAATACCAGCTTGTTTGTAATTATTCAAACCTTCCTCCATGGCACAAGGTTAATTTTTAGGCAGAGTAAAGCTGTTTGTAATTCTGGGTTTTCTTATTTTCATAGACTAGATTCTAAAGTAAAGCTAAAGTGACCAGTCTGATCTACTATCTATCCATAGCTGGGTGGGTGGAGAAAAGATGGATTCATGCCTTTCCCAAGGGCATTGGCGCCAAAAGGTTGTTGCCGGTCTTATCAGGGAGTTTTAGAATATTATTTATATCTCCTGCAGAGGAGTAAGACCTTTAAAAAGTGGTACCCTTGAAATAATACTAAACTTCATCTGATAGTCAGAAGCTCTGGAGATTGTAAAATAATCCCTCATTACCATAACTTTCAGATTCACTCTGACCGGGAGTGGTTGTACCTACTGAGGTCCAACCTATGAGTCAGATAGATCTGTTTTAAAATTATTCTTATTCGATAGAACAGTGTACAAAAAATCCTCTGAAGAAACAACACAAAAAATGTAAATATGAAGGTGTGCCAATACCCCTCGCCGGCCGACCCCAAAATCTCAGTTTCCTTAAACCACTAATGGCCATTAGATCAGATCGTCTAGTGGTTTGTCTCATCTCCGACCAGGGGCATTACACATTTCTTTACAGACACCCAAAACACAACCAAGACGGTGGAAGAAAAGAACAAACAAACAAAGACGGACTTGGGTTAGCTCCAAGCACAAGAAAGGGGGAGTCTGTGACACTGTGCATTCTGTGAGCTAACCCGAGCGTATACTCGAGCGAAAATTCTCACAAAGTCACTAGCAATGCTGACATCTTCTTGCGTTGGTTAACCCGGCCTCTGTAGGTCAACAGGTCTTAGCAGTCGTCTTTCTGACTTCTGATAACTCTCTTCTCTGCCCTGCTTCCATCTTCTCACTACCTCCTGCTGCCGACTGTGTCCTTTTCTGGACTGCTATTTCAAGCCGACTGATCTCTTCTGCTCCCTACTGCTGACTGTCCACTTCTGTCTTCTCGTGGACTGCCTTTCCTTCGCCTTCTTCAGGTCTCGTGGGAGATTTCGTGCATAAGCCCTTTGTGTGGGTTTCGCGCCAAAACAGACACTCAATAGCATCCACAAACCCACACAAGAAATGCCCATCATCGTGTCACAAAGGTATAATGAACACGATTCCCAAACCGCTAGTCATGAACTAACCCTAGACTGGTTGACGTACCACCGAAATCAATCAATAAATTAATGCAGCTGGAACTACACGTGCTATCAAACAAACATTTGTTGAGGAGGATAGTCAATATTATTTCCAAAAATTTCATAACGAAGACGAGAAATTTTTAGATGGAGATACTGGCGGACGTTCTTCTGGAATTGGCGACAATTATTTGAGGGTCACGTCTGGGGTGGATGTACACAAAACAGCTGGATAGGTTGTATGAAATCCCCCTCCAACCACGAGCAGGATGTGACACAAGGTAAATTCTTTAGCGGAGTAAAGCTGAGTTGACTTTAAAGTTTTCCTTCTCTTAGACTGGTAACCTAACCCAGGCTACAGATCTTAGTGTGTCATACTATTTAACTATGAGATGGGGTGAACAGATGGGTTCATCCCTTTTTTCACTGGCATTTGTCGTACACCTGTTTAGTGGGGCTTAGAATACACTGATTGTATTCCGTTAAGAGGGGTCTAACTCTAAACTGCATTTGATAGTGGGGCTACAGTCCTGGAACATCCTTTTATTGGGATTACTGCCAGCTCTACTCTGATCCAGAGTGGTGAGGCTACAATTCTGGAGTGTCCTTTCATTGTCATTACTCCCAGATCTACTCTGATTCGGAGTGGTGAGTCTACAGTCCTGGAATACCCTTTCATTGTCATTACTCCCATATCTACTCTGATTAGGAATGGTGAGGCTACAGTCCTGGGGTATCCTTTCATTCCCATATCTACTCTGATCCTAAGCTGTAGTACCTGTTAGTTTACCATCTATAAGTTAAATTGATGTGATTAGAAATTCTTCGCATCTGATTGGACCATTTCCTAAAAAACAAAAAAAAAAAAAAAAAAAAAAAAAACCTAAAAACAAACAGAAACCCTTGAAGAAATAACTACACAAAATTCTATATATGAATGTAGGATGAATGCGATTCCCAATTGTGAAAGACTGGAAATAAAAAAATGTTATCAGTGTAGGAAATGCAGTCATTGCCGATCCGAGTTCAATTCCTTAACGAGGCAGTTTGCATTTTACAGTGCTAATGCCTTTGGGAAAGGTAACCCAAACCCATGCCAAGTCCTGTTTATATATATATATATATATATATATAATCACATATTTGATATATATATATATATATATATATATATATATATATATATATATATCATTTGTAAACATATTTTGTTGATAAACTTTTTATATAAGACAGAGCTCGCTTTTTTTGCATCCAGTTAAATGGTTTCAGGTATTGTTTTATAATTGTCACAATTTCAAATCAGTTATTTGTTTGCAAACATAGTTTGTAAGTAATTTCATTTTTAAATGACTTAGAGATTATCGGTTTTGTTCTGGTTTGATTTAGTTTTACGGCATATCAAATATTGCTGGTTATTTAATGACAAATCCTGTTTTTACATATATATCAAATATATGATTTTTAACACATTCTGAATGCAGCGACTGCTTCTCTGCAAAGGGGTAAGACCCAACCTACCGAATATCTTAGATATGACGCTAAACAATATGATGGCAGGGTTCTAGTAATGCTGGAGCTTTGGGGAATGCGGAGCACCTCTTCATTACTATCGCTCCCAAGCCCACTCTGTCCAGTAGTGGTAGCACCTGATAGGGCCCTATTTATGGGTCAAATAAAACTAAAATATAAGTACGGTTTAATTAACAAAAACATTTCTATTTCAAGCAATTCAGTTTAATCAAACAGTTCAGTTCACCATAAGTGTGCTGTTAGTTCTATTTAATCCATAGATATAGCCCTGTCAGGTGCTACCACGCCGGGCCAGAGTGGACCTGGGAGCAATGGCAATGAAGGGGTGCTCCGTATTCCCCAACAGGACACTCGTTGGGGGTGTCTTACCCCTCTGCAGAGAAGCAGTCGGTGTATTCTACAGCCCCAGCCGACTGGACATTGTATAAAAAGGATATGGCATTGAATAACCTACAAAGGTTGATATGCCATAAAACGCGAACAAACAAACAAGCCAAAGTATATGAAATAACAGAATCTGAAGTAAAAGTTTGTAAATATAAGCCCCAAAATTTCAAGTCAGTGTTTCGCTGGTAGCGTGAATTTAGCAAATTAAGCGTAACGAATTTAGCAAATTTAGCGTGAATTTAGCAAATTAAGTCACTCACTAGAGCAAGTACAGTGTGTGGTTCAGTTGCCGTGATGGTTTATTATTTTATTGCCTGGTTTGGTTGGGCCCCGTGTTTTTCACTTGGCCGTTGGGTTGGCTAAGGTCTTTGAGCGGAGATCTAAGTCAAATTGGAAAGTTTAAACGAGTACATAACGTTCAACACAGAAATGCCAAAACAAAATAGATTCATATCTTTTCTGTGACAGGTTTGATTGGAAAAATAAAAACAGTAAATTTTGGACATGTGTGAGATGACACAATAATTCAGCTACATCACCTCCGCCAATATCCTGAATTTAAATATATAAAAATTAGCGAATTTTGAAAAAGTAGTCAGTTAGCCAGTCGGTCATTTGTCAGTTAAAAGTTTGCATTCAGAGAGTTCTCTCGGGCTGCGGGGGTGGTGGGTGGTGCGTGTGTCTCTTTGTGTCTGTTCATACACCTTTACAGATTCTCTCTCTCTCTCTCTCTCTCTCTCTCGTGATACTGTATGCGGGGTTAACATCGAACAATAAATGATTGTTAATTGTTGACGGAGAGTTCTTCTTGTTTTTTCTTTATTCCAACGGATCACCCCGACCACCAGAAGAAGTTCCAGAAGGTCTTGACAAAGCAAACGGTCAGAAGCAAAAGTGGTAGTCACAAATACAACAGCCACAACAAGTACTGTGACTAATAGTCACATCACATTGGTCACCGTGACTAGCATAGGCCCACAGTGGGCTAAAATGGCTGTTTCGTAGACATATCATAAACCATACAATAGGCACATATTTATAGACCAGAATTTCACATAGAATCCATTTACGACCTCTAAATATCCCTCTGTTGGAAATAATTAGATATTAATTAGATTTTTGAGGAATACATATAAGGGCAATATATACATATTTGAAATTTACAATCTAAACTTAACAGAATTAATTTTGAAACCAGTGCTAATGTACTTAAATGTATTTAGCTACTGACGCTATTTATAGAAACAAATTTGAAAAGTCAACGCTACTCAATACATCAGAATAAACCCTCATTCTTTACAAAAGTTACATCGCTTTTGTAATACATCCTCCCCTGATGATGGCACAAGGTTGGTCAGAAAGTACTTGGGAAATAACTAATTATGGAAGGTTTATCAACCAATTTCTGTCAAATATCATAAGATCAATACGACAACTCGAAAGGATTAACAAAAATATGTAGACAAAAATGTCTATAATATTCAATCAAATATATATCAATATCTATCTATCTATCTATCTATCTATCGCAAAACGCATAGATAAAAAGCTGGATAGAAACTACGCAAGAATGCTATGGACTATTTTAATCAAATTCAGAAAGCAACACCCAACGAAACAACAGCTGTGCGGCCACTTACTCTCCATCTAAAAAACTATCCAAGTAAGACGAACAAGAGATGCAGGACACTGCTGAAGAAGTAAATGACGAACTTATAAGTTACATTCTTTTGTTGGCCCCTACATATAGACGTGTCAGTATTAGTGGACCACTAATAACTTATTTATGTCAGCTCTGCGCGGACAGAGGATGTAGTTTGTAAAAGCCTACCAGGAGCGATGGATGATAGTTACGGATAGAGAGAGAGAGAGAGAGAGAGAGAGAGAGAAAGAGAGAGAGAGTCAGGGAAATCCGTGCTGTCAGCGCGACTTGATATGTATAAACCAAATTCTAAAGGAATATCAATAGCTCATGGCAGTATCAAACTAAATGAAATGAATATACACAGTTTGGATTTTTGCTTCAATAATCGAATTATACATATCATATACCTGATATTTGCATAGTTTGGAACGAGCCGCCGCACACAATGCACACAAAACGGAATATATGTGCTATAATCAAACAGGCGACATAATCACACTAGACAGAACCCCTCTGAAACTAGTAGACAAATTCACCTACCGAGGAAGTAGCGTCTCATCAACCAAAAAGGACATCAACACGCGGCTAACGAAGGCATGGACAGCTATCGACAGGCTATCGAACGTATGGAAATCAAACCTGACCGATAAAATGAAACGCAGTTTCTTCCAGGCAGCGGTCGTATCGATACTGCTGTATGGATGCACTACTTGGACGCTAACTAAACGGCTGGAGAAGAAGCTAGACGGCAATTACACAAGAATGCTGCGAGCAATATTGAACAAGGCCTGGCGGCAACACCCCACAAGGCACCAATTATACGGCCACCTGCTTCCCATCACGAAAACTATCCAAGCTAGACGAACCAGACATGCAGGTCACTGCTGGAGAAGCAGGGACGAGCTCATAAGTGATGTACTCCTATGGACCCCCGCATATGGCCGGGCAAAAGCAGGACGACCAGCTCGAACATACATTCAGCAGCTATGTGAGGATACGGGATGTGGCCCTGAAGACCTACCAGAGGCGATGGACGATAGGGAGAAGTAGCGAGAGAGGGTCAGGGATATCCGTGCCTGCGACACCACATGATAATGATGATGATGATGGATGTTTTATAAATACCTGAGACAGAACTTAAGTGGGCAGAGTGTTCACCCATGGGCCGGGAGACCGGGGTACAATCTCAAGTCGAGTCATACCAAAGACTAAAAAAATGGTACTATGTACCTCCTTGCTTAACACTCAGCGTTATAAGGTACGTATCAAGGGTAAAGTGGAGCAATCAAGGGAAAAGATTAACGCCCTCCCCTACACCTCAGTGTAATAGCTATTGAAAAGGGAGCCTTCGCGTCACCATCGACTTCGGTAGCCAACTTTACTTATATATATATATATATGTATATGTATATGAGTGGTATGATATTTCCAGATATACAGAAAATATTTCGGTGTTTTTTTAACAAAGAAATAGGTATTTTTGAAATGTGTAACTTTAAACTCTGGTTATAAAAAGTAAATATTTACTGAAATAGTCATAAGAATATATTAGGAAACTTTTCAGAAAAAAATTAGAATAATTGTAGAAACTATAGGTGTATTTTGTCTTAAATTTGCATATATCTGAACTATATTTTGTCTTGAATTAGCATATCTCTGAACTATATTTTGTCTTAAATTAGCATATATCTGAACTAGAAACAATTTTACTGGTTGTACTACAATTTCAATGTTAAATTTGCACGATGGAAATTGGCTATTTATTTTTTGATAAAACTGTCACCTTCAAAACATCGTATTTTTAAAACAAAAATGACAGAAACAAAGCATAAAGAACTCAAAGAACGTACTTTTTACCCAAAATTCAAGACAAAGAAAATTCACGAGTCCTATTAAACTTCAAAAATAGATAATGTCTGATTCTAGTCCACAGTGGGTAGCAGAAGAGTCTTCTGGGTCCTGTGATGAAAGGTTAGGGCTGAAAAGCGTTATGAAATAAAACAAGCAAACACTAAAACAAATAACGGGAAGTTCAGTTTAACAGATGTATTTTATGTATTGTTTTTGGCAATAAGCAATTATTTACAAAATATGTATTTTGTGACTATTGATTTTTTCGTTTGGTTTGGTTTGGTTTGGTTTGGTTTCATGGCATATCAACCTTTGTTGGTTATTTAATGCCAAATCCTGTTTTTACATTAAATATATGAATTGCAAACATATTTTATTGATACACACAGTTAAATTTCTCCAACAGTTCTATTTCAAACAATTCAGTTTAGCATAAGTTAAATTTAAATGTTTTCAACTATGAATGTATGTATAATTAACAATTCAGTTAATACACACTAAAATAATCAAACAGTTCTATTTCAAGCAATTCAATCTAGCATGTTATTTGTTTGCACTCAGCTTAAATGTCATACAGTTCTATTGTTCCATAGATAGGGCCCTATTCGGTGCTACCACTCCGGACCAGAGAGGACCTGGGAGCGATAGCAGTGAAGGTGTACTCTGCATTCCCCAAAGCTCCAGCGTTACGGAAGCCTCACCATCAATTTGTTTAGAGTCCTATACAAGCAAAGCACTTGTTGGGGGAGTGTTACCCTTTTCAGCAGGGATGCAATCGGAGTATTCTGTAGCCCTAGCCGGCTTGGCTGTATTATTTTTTTGTATGTGTATAGTGTATATAAATGTTTTTAGTTTGTTTTGCGGGGTGCTTAGCTTATTTGTGTCTATCCTGAATTTCTATGAGGATAAAATTTTGTTATCGTCGTGAACTTAGCAACGGATATTTTTGGTTCAGCCTAGAGTATCTAAAATCTTCTTCTTCAACAATTGGACTGCTACTGACAAGCACGGGGGATAGCTGGTACATTCAGACTCACAAACATTTAACGGTAAAATTTATAAAGGTTATTTAAAAAATTATGTCTCATTGGTTTTTTACTGTTTTTAGATCCAATTAAACGCTTAGTTTAAGGACCGTTCCGGGTCATTGGCCTAATAAGTATAGTGGACCGGAGTTCAAGTCTTACCTTCCACAGAGATGCAGTCGGTGTATTCTGCAGCTCGAGCCGACTGGGCCATTCGTTGTGGGGGTTCTTACCTCTCTGCAGAGAAGCAGTCGGGGTGTTCTGCAGCCGAAGCCGACTGGGACTAATAGTTTACTTAGGATTATGGTTAGTTACTTTAAACTATATAACTGTGTGCAAATAAACAACTGTTGTTAAATAGAAATAATTACTTGAAACTATATAGTTATTAGATTTGGATAGGAATACTTGAAACCATAAAACTGTGTACAGATTATTTGTTTTGGATAGAAATACTCTATATATAACTAAGCCCAATCGGCTAGGGTTTTAGAATACACCAACTGCATCTCAGCAAAGGGGTAAGATCCCCCCAACAACGAAGGTCCTGGATATGCTTTTAAACCATTTGTTGGTGAAGCTCCACACCTGGAGTTTTAGGGAATGATGAGTATCCCTTTATGACCATAATTTCCAGGTCCACTGTGATCCGGGTTGGTAGAACCTGTTATGGTCTTATATGTACTTGAATAGAACTGTTGGACCCAGAACTGTTTAACCATTTAAATGTGACCAAACAAATAACTGATGTTAAACTGAATTGTTACACAGTATTACTTGAAATCCTTAAACTATGAGCAAAAGCTGAATTATTGGTATTTGATAGACATACTTGGAATAATTTGACCGTGTGCAAATGAAAAATAGAATTTTTAGTGTTGAATTACCAAAGTTGAAACCATTTAACTGTGTCCGAACAATAGCAATTCTTGTGTCCAAACAAATTAACCCTAACTAATTTAACAATCATGTACAATCTCGTATACTAAAATTTAAGCTGGTGCAAACAAATGACTGATTTTTAATTGAATTGTTTGTAATACATACCAATACTCGAAACCATTTAACTTTGTTGACTTAAACTAAAAAGAATTGTTAGAAATATAACTGTTTGATTATTTATCAGTGTGTAAACAAATGACTGATTTTTATTGAATTGTTAGTAATACATAGCAATACTTGGAACCATTTAACTTTGTTAACTTATGCTAAACAGAATTGTTAGAAATAGAACTGTTTGATCATTTAATTATATGTAAACAAACGACTGATGTTTAATCAAATTTTTAGTAATACATAGCAATACTTGGAACCATTTAACTTTGTTAACTTATGCTAAACAGAATTGTTAGAAATAGAACTGTTTGATCATTTAATTATATGTAAACAAATGACTGATGTTTAATCAAATTATTTGTGTTACATAGCAATACTTGAAACCATTTAACTGTGTTAAATCAAATGAGCTTTAACAAGTTTAAAATGTTACGTACAAACTAAGTTTACAAATCATATATCCAATATATATATAAAGAGAACTTGTGATTAAATAACCTACAAAGACTGATATACCATAAAACACAACCAATAAAGTGCTGGACTGCGGTATCGTTGTAAGCAATTTCGTACTTGCTATTACGTTTACTTTCGGACAAATGCCCTTGAAAAGATATAAACACCCTTATCCTCCCAGCTATGGGTTAAATTGCTGCTGTCCTTCTAGCAGAAACCAAAACAAACACAACCAACTATCCAACCAACCAACTTTATATATAACTGTAAATCATTTGTATTACGAATAGTTACTTCAACCTATAATTGTTTCGCTGCTTGGAAGAAACTGCATTAGTTTCTTCTAAGCAGCGATCGTGTCGTTACTGCTATATGGATGCACTACATGGACGCTAACTAAACGGCTGGAGAAAAAGCTTGACAGCAATAACACAAGAATGCTGCGAGCAATATTGAACAGGTCCTGGAGGCAATACCCCACAAAGCAGCTGCAGTACGGCCATCTACCACCCGTCAGGAAAATTATCCAAGTTAGACGAACCAGACTGCTGGAGAAGTAGGGACGAGCTCGTAAGTGATATACTCTTATGGACCCCTTCACATGGCCGAACAAAAGCAGAGCGACCAGCTCGAACCTACATACAGCAGCTCTGTGAAGATACGGGTTGTAGCCCTGAGGACCTGCCGAAAGCGATGAACGATAGGGAGAGGTGGCGAGAGAGGGTCAGGGATATCCCTGCGGATGGCACGACAAGATGATGATGATGATGATAATTGTTTATTTCAGATTATTATTCGCAGAAGACATATGACTGTGTGCAACCAAATGACTATTAAACAGAAATAATTACTTGCAACCATATAATTAAATAGGGATATTTGAGACCATGAAACGATTGGTTGGTTGGTTGGTTATTTTCTTTTACGGCATATCGACCCTTTTCGGATCATTTAACGCTGAATTAAGTCATTTTGATAAAAGTTTCAAACAATTCAGTTTTGTATAAGAATAGTTTTTGTTTACAAACAGTTCAATATCAAAACAGTTCTATTTCGAACAATTCAGTTTAGCATAAGTATACAGTTTAGTTCTACTTGACCCATAGTTAGGATCCTATCAGGTGCTACCACCCCGGGTCAAAGTGGACCTGGATGCGATGGCAATAGTTTTCCCCAAAACCCAGCATTACTGGAGCCTCACCATCAGATTGTTTAATGTCATACCCAGAACACTCGTTGGAGGAGTCTTACTTCTCTGCCGAGATGCAGTCGGTGTATACTGCAGTTCCAGCCGACTGAGCCGCCGTGAAACTGTGTACAAATTATTTGTATTAGATAAGAATACTTGGAACCATGCAAATGCATTTAAATTATTTGTATTAGATATCATATAACTAAGGGTAAAATTTTCTTTTAAAAAAACTACACAAAAAAGTAAATATGAATGTGCAATGAACGTAATTCTCTAACTTCTAGACATAAAATAACCCCAGGCGAGATGACATGCCGTTAAAATCAATCAACCAATTAATCTGACAAAATTATACAAGTCATTGAGTGTTAGCATCATCGTAACGAGCTCTTAAGATCATGGTCTTTGGCTGGCAGAAGATTCTTCAGTCGGATGGGGCTGAAGAATACCCCGACTGCTTCTTGGCAGAGGGGTAAGACTGATGATGAGAGTCGAGTAATACTGAAACTTTGGGGAATGCGGAGTACCCCTTCATTGCCATCGCTCCCGGGTCCACTCTGGCCTGTAGTGGTATCACCTGATAGAGTCTTATCTATGGGTCAAAAAGAACTAAACTGCGTACTTATGCTAAACTGAATTGCTTGAAATAGAACTGATTTTGTACGCTAAACTGAATGGTTTGAAATATAACTATTTTTGATATTATCTGCGTCTAACAAAATTTATACTTATGCTAAACTGAATAGTTTAAATTAGAAGTGTTTAACTAAACTGAATAGCTTGAAATAGAAATGTTTTTGATAATTAAACTGTGTACTTATGCTAAACTGAATTGTTTGAAATAAAACTATTATTTGAATGAGAACGGATTTGACATTAATAACACAGTCAGGGTGATATGCCAGAAAACTAAAAGAAAACACTCTTCAGCAAATATCGACACGTCCACACAAGTACGAAATACGTTTGGAAATTGCATGGGAGACAGTGAAATTGATTGGTTATCGAACATTTAAGAAAATGTAATATTTCTCTTGGACTTCTTTTTTGATATTATATTAAAATCTCTGCCTGTTCACCATTCCTGTCAACACATTAATGGAATCTTTCCCAAAAGGTCTACGTAATATAAGTTTTGTTTTCTAATATACTCCAATAGAAATATGAGCATTCCAAGAATGTGTTAACAAAGGTTGGAAAACAGAGGAAATTGTTTGAAATTATATCACAAAAGTACTCCCATGAGGATGTTAAGATTTTTTAATCACCCTGTATTATAAAAAATGGACTATATTTATTGATCAGCTGACGAACAGGCTGATGAAATCAACGAATGAAATATTGACTAATAAGAAGTTATATATATATATATATATATTGTTGTGTTCTGGTTAGTGAACACAAGTAGTAATAATAATAAGACAAACCACGATATGTGAGGTAAATAGTTATATTTACAGGAAAGAGTATTTACAAGAGAGAGACTTAGTAATAAGAACATAGGATTAGTGATAGAGTAATGATATACTTCAACAAAAGGAACGGCTCTTCTGGTCTGACTCGTAGGCTTATTCTTCCCAGACTGATCCCCGCTACTGCCATATATGACAGATGGAACAGCTCGTTATGCTGAAAAGGTAGGTGATACCCAACATATATATATATTGTCATCTACAGACCGACTCTTTCCTGTATCACAACTCTTCAGTGTAGATAGACACGGAGGACGCTTGAAGGTGGGATCGAAACCCGCCCAACTTTACGTTAGATTTAGTTTCATACCACTCAGCCAACAAGCGAGCCACGTTAGCTCGGGAATTATAAGGCATTAAGTAGTAGCTTTTGTTTGTTTATATCTATACCTTACCGGATACCAATTCGTTCGAAAAGCTTTGCATTATGCAAGAGGCAGGCGTAAATTCCTTCGCTAGAGTGCTCAACCCCCGTGGGGATGGAAGCAAATAATGGAACCGTTATTCATTCAACACTTGATATCGCCTTTTAAAGCCCTGATGATGGTATGTTAATGCCGAAACGTCAAAGCGTCAACTTTCCTGGTTAATAGATTCATCACTTTCCGACTACTTGGTTAATTTTTCTCCATATATATATATATATATATATATATACTAGCTGTACCCGGCCACGCGTTGCTGTGGCTCAGTTTGTTTAAATGGGGAAAAAAAAAGAAAATGCATGTTTCTAATATGTTTAATTTTCCAATACTTGTGGATACACAATATTCTTGGTAGTTCCAGTTTCAGTGTAAATAAAGAGATTGTCTGGATTGCCAACACTGGAACAGGCAACATATGATTGCCCATGCAAGAAGCAATCAGTGTGTAAATATAAGCCACACAATTCTAAAGATTGTCCCTGTGCTTTGTTGATCGTGATTGCAGATGCCAATCGAATCAGGAATTGCAATCTCTTAAATTGAAATGACATATCTGTTGGAATCATAGGAATTCGCAGTTTGAGGACATCTTCACCTTTGAAAGGCCCTGTCAAAATATTTGCTTCTATGATGTTGGTCATTAATTTTTTTACTGAAAGACGTGTGCCATTACAAAGCTTGGGCTGGTTAGTATTTCGCAACATGATAATTGGCACACCATAAAATATATATTAAAAAACAAAATAAATGGGATATCAATAATGAAGAAAAAATTTAAGAATAAGTTTTTAGAATAAAAAGAAATTTACTTACTACTGAGCCAATGAAATATGGTTTAAAGTTTAGTGTCTCTGTTTAAGTTAACCAAAAAAGAAAGAAAAGTGATAAAGCTGAAAAAAAATCACGTGTAAAATTCTTGGAAAACGGAAGTAATGTTTACCTTCACAATTCGCGTTCGGCTTTTCTCGGAGAAAAACGACTTATTAAAAATATTTTTTAAAGATTATTGTAATATTTCTGGATAATATGTATATAAAAACACCCCTGAATTCGAATAAAATACCCTCAGAAAATTTTAAACCAATTAGTGGTATAAAACTGGAGATTATCGGTTAGTAACAAACATTTACATATATATATATATCTATATATATATATATATATATTAAGAGAGAGATTGGTTTTGTTTGATTTTGTTTTATGGCACGTCAACCATTGCTCATTATTTGATGCGTAAATCCTCTTCATGCATATATATTAAATATATATGATTTGTTAACATATTTGGTTAACAATTTTATACGAGTCTTTTTTCGCGCACAGTTAAATAGTTTCAGGTATTGCTGTTTAACAATAATTATTATATGCAACATTACTCATTAATTTGCACAAACTGAAATGGTTCCTAGTATCACTAACAATTCAATTAAAAATCAGTCATTTGCTAACATAGTTAAATGATCAAACAGTTCTATTTCAAGCAATTCAATTTAGCATAAGTCATTTGTTTGCACTTGGTTTAAATGTCAAACAGTTCTATTTGACCCATAGATACAACCCTATCTGGTGCTAACACTCCAGGTCAGAGAAGACCTGGTAGCGATGGCAATGAAGGGGTACTCGGCATTCCCCAAATTTCCTGCATTACCGGAGCCTCACCATCAGATTGTTTAGTGTCTTATTGTTAGGGGATACTTACTCTCTGCAGAGGTGCAGTTGGTGTATTCTACAGCCCCAGCCGAAGAGAGAGAGAGAGAGAGAGAGAGAGAGAGAGAGAGAGAGAGAGAGAGGGAGAGAGGAGAGAGAGGAGAGAGAGAAAACTATTATTTGCTAACGTTACGTAATACGAGCTGAAAACTTGCTTTATTGATTGGATTTTATGCGAAATACACTGATCAGATTTTTTGTCTCATTTTTCTCAGTTCATGTCGAGTCAATCACAGTCCCTCGGCATGATATAATATAAATATATGATATAAATATATGATATAATATAAATATAAATATAAATATTTTTCTTACAATGATATAATATAGATTATAAAATATTATAATGATATAATATAAATTATGATCATCCTGTAATAATCTAAAGTTACTCAACTGAATATTTCAAGCTCAACGGTGAATAACTGATTTTTAATCATAGTTACCTAAAAGTTTTGCCTTGTCGGCTGGGGCTGTAGAATACACCGACTGCTTCTCTGCAGAGGGGTAATACCCCCACCTAACGAGTGTCCTGTATATGACACTAAACAATCTGATGGTGAGGTTCCAGCAGTGCTGGAGCTTTGGGGAACGTGGAGTACCCCTTCATTGCCATCGCTCCCAGGTCTACTCTGGCCCGGAGTGGTAGCACCTGACAGGGCCCTATCTATGGGTTAAATAGAACTAACAGCATACTTATGCTAAAATGAATTGTTTGAGTAAACTGAATAGCTTGAAATAGAAATGTTTTTGACAATTAAACCGTACTTACATTTAAACTGCGTGCTAATGCTTAACTGAATTATTTGAAATGGAACTGTTTTTGACATTAAAACTGTATTTACACTTAACTGAATTGTTACATGTAGCAGCTTGAATAGTTTGAAATGGAAGTGTTTTTGACAATTAAACTGTGTACTTATGCTAAACTGAATTGTTTTAAATAGAACAGATTATTTACATAAAAATGGATTTGGCATTAAATAACCCACAATGGTTGATATGCCATAAAACCCAACCAAACCAACCATAACCTAAAAGTTGAGAAAAAATCTGGCGCCAAAGTAAGTTTATGGAGCAGACGATGAAGAATAGATTCCCTAATCTTACTGTAGTTGTGACACAAGGTCAGAAGAATAGGACACCCGGTAAGAATCAAGCCCATTTGCAATGGTTTGCTCTGTTTGCTAACTATTGTTAGTGAGTAAATGTAGACCCCTTCGGCCCCCAAAGTAAACGTAGCTTAGATTTTGGTACAAAGTCATATAATATATAAAAGTAAAAAGTGAAGTTGGCGACCGTAGTCGAGGGCTATCAGAAGGCTCCCTTTTCAACGGCTACTACACCGAGGTACTACTCCTTCCCTGGATTGCTCCACTTTATCCTTGATACGTACCTTATATTGCTGAGTTTTAAGCAAGGAGGCATCAATTACCATTTTAAAGTCTTTGGTATGACGCGACCTAGGATTGAACATAGGTCTCACGTACCATTGGCGAACACTCTACCGACTTGGCCAATGTCCGGTTATATAATATATAATACCTAGTAAGGATTAAACTCAGTATTTGGCAGTAATAATACTGCAAGGCCGGCTTGCTTATAATCTCACTCAGAGGAAGTAGCCTAAAAAAATTGAATTAAATAAATAAAAAGCAAAAAAAAAAAAGAAAAAAAGAAAAGAAAAGCATAAATTTAGCACCTGGGTGTGAGTTTCGGCCACTCTATATCGCAGTGGGTAACATGTTAGACTGTAACATCATTGTTAGCCAGCTCGAACTCTATGCATATTATTACGTTCCCTTTAAGACGAATACCCTTTAGGAAAGGTATAAACACTTTTATCCCCAGAGCTATGAATTAAATATTATTCGTACAATTCTTCTACAATGATGGTTTTGGCATTAGATAACCCACGAAGATTGATATCCCATCAAATAAAGAAACCATAGCAAACAAGTAAGGATAAAACTCACTATTCAGGAATTGATCAGCGAGATTGGCTTGTTAACCATTGTATCATGGCAAGGTGCCGCGAAAAAATTCCGTTAGTATGAGGCATCAAGTAAGAATCAAACTCATTAATAATGATCTGCTAACCGAGCTCGTTAACCATTACGCCACACGATGTGCCAACGCATAGTTTACAGTAGGCCAATCGTAAGTGTAAGACAATAAGCGAGCGTCAAAATCACTAATAACGGTCTGCTAACCGAGCTCGTTAACCATTACATCCAGCGAGGTGCCAAAAGCGTGATTACTGAGTGGCAAACACAAGCTGAATGTTTTCTCACGTGTTCATGTTCAACAGTGATCAACAAAATTTCAATGAAGGTTGCCAGCCCGAAAAGTAACAAAAGATCTGACTCAAAATCTGGTTTCATGGAGTAGCCAGCGAAGAACGAACTCACTATACATAGCTTGCAAGGCAAGCACGTCTGTAATCGCCATAAGCAGGTGCACTTTGTAAGCATACTGTTCACTTCCATTGAATGATTTCTTGCGAACAAAATATGCCCCTTCCTTTCTGTCAAAGAGATCTTTCTCGTTCGACTGTACAATAATTCCCATATGTTTCTGGGTCCCAATAATCTCCTGCGTTTGCTAATTGGTGGGAAAACACCAGCGAATAAATTTGGAGTGTTCATTAAAGTTTTTGTTGGTTCAGCTTTGATGTTAGAGTTTACAGATGATGGTAAGTGGGCAGTGAAGGGAATAAAGGCTTGATCTTCAAAAGAAACCATTTTGCTGAAACTAATCAGTCGAAGGAAGGGGCGGGAAAAAGCTATGTTAGTGGGCACCAGTTTGGGTTGGGTCTAACAACCTTTCCCTTGTGGTTTATTTGTTGGATGTACATAAGAAAATAATGATCAGTTTAATAATACGTCAGTAAAAGCCAAAAGCTTTATTTTATTTTCTAGATTTTATAATTACATATTTAAATTGTAATTATTTCCACTTATTTACTAAGCTTATGTTAGTTGTGGCACAAGGTCAGAAGAATGAGACCTCCAGTGAGAATCGAACTCACTTGCAATGGTCTGTCAGCAGAGCTCACTATCTATGATAGTTATCAACTCAATTTTCTCTAGTCGAGGAATGTAGCCAGAGAAGGCACACCGTGAGAATCAAATTCATTAGTAATTATCTGCTATCCTTTATGATTAATTACAAAGCTTACTTTGTTATGACATAGGATCAGAACAATGTGACATCTGAAAGAAACGAACCTACTTTTTTGTTTTTCTCGGCTTGCTCGCTAACGATTGTACCAGGAAAACAAATTCTTCTCAAAAAGTCTTAGCATATCTTAGATTATGGCACGAGGTCGGATAGTATAGGGCCCATGATGGGGGTTAAACTCACTAAGCGGTAGTAACTGGTCTGCAAAGCAAGCTCGCGATCACTCCACGATGAGGTTGACGGGAACGAAAAAAAAAAAGAAGCAAGAAAACAGACAACCTCCCACCAAAAGCCAATAAAGAACAAAGCACCCCCCACGAAAAAAAAAAACACCCCCCTAAAAAAACAACAACATAGATTTGTCTAATGGCTGCTCAGTAAGGATCGAACTCACGACTAAGTTGATTGCACACATTAGTATGGGTTCAAGTATTTCTGGTTATTATATGATTTCTAGTGACTAATAATGATAATTTTGTGTTAACAATTATGACATAATTAGTCCTAATACACCACTACAAGATGACCTTAAAGATAAAGCAAAGCTTAGCTTGTTATTTATTAAGCTCAGCTACGCAAAAAGCCAAAAGTAAGGAGCCCACAATGCAGATTTGCTTTGATTTCATTGTTTATTGGTATATCAACCTTTGTAGGTTATTTAATACTAAAGCTATCCTTTTAGAAGAACAGTAGTGGTACTATTTAACCCAGAGTTGGGAGGATAAGGGAGTTCATACCTTTCGCAAGGGTATTTGTCCGAAAGTGAACGTAATAACGCGTCTGGATTTCGAATTCGCTTACAAGATTCCGCAGTCCATCGTTTTGACCATTGCACCTCGAGGACACCCCCCCCACCACAGTGGAAGTCAAACTCATTGCTAATGGAGATGCAAGTCTAACTTTGTTACCATGACAGCACGGATATTGGAAGTTTTGTCTGGCTTCTCAGAGAATATAACGACATTACAAGACTTCTATTTTAGAAGTATGACTCCATCTAATGTACAGATTCAATGATGATCATTATTAAAAAATAAAAGACATAGAATCGCTTTTATTAAAGGTTCGGATAATTATTTGTTTTTAAGGATGTTTTATGTTTTTTTCGATTGTTTGTTTACTACAGTTAACCATTTGTTTACACCGAAAGTGGCGTACGGAAGATGACTTCGGTTTTTTTCGGAGTTCTGATTGAATAATTGATTGAAGTTAACAGTGTATCAAGCTATTTTAGGTTATTTTATGCCAATGGAGTTAAGGAATTGTGTTCATTGTACACTGAAATTGACCTTTTGTGTAGTTGTTTCATGATGTTCTATTATTATTATCATTTACTCCTTTAGAGTTTTTCATATCAGTGTTAGCTGATGGTTTCTCACTGGAGTTTGAGTGACAGCAAGTCTCCTCAAGTCTCCAGGACTCGTCTCAGGATTCTGGCCGCTCTTAGCAATGCTGTCGTTTGGATAGTCTCTACCCGTCCACCAACTTCCAAGTCCTCCAGGCCTTTTAATAATCCTTTAGTTATTGTATCAAAAGCACCAATCACAATTGGCACAATCGTTACTTTCATGTTTCACAGCTTTTTTAATTCTCTAGCAAGGTTGAGGTACTTATCCTTCTTTTCACTTTCCTTCAGATTTATTCAATGGTCCGACGGGACAGCAAAGTCTACAATTTTGCAGATTCTCTTTTTTTTTTGTTGATTATTATGAGGTCTGGTCTTCTGGCCAGGATTAGGTGATCCGTTTGTATGTTAAAGTCCCACATGTATTTATGCGGGTCATTTTCTTGGACAGGTGCCGAGTTGTGCATATACCATTTGTTTGTATGGTCGAATTGAAATTTCTTGCATATTTCCCAGTGGATCACCTTGCCGACCCAGTCGTGTCTCGCCTTGTACTCCTTCTGTGCTAATTTGCTGCATTCGCTTTATCATTTTACTTCTTTGAGAGAATATCAGTTAATGTTGGTGTGATTTTTCACACCTACGTAGGCTGATGTTCTTTCACTGGACTTTGAATGACAGTAAGTCTCCTCGTGTTTCCAGGACTCTTCTCAGTATTCTGGTTGGTGTTAATAATGCTACAGTTTGGATAGTCTCCCCTCGTGTTCTTCTTTCCAACTTTCCAGTCCCTGTACCAGTCCTTTGGTGACTGTACTCAGCGCACCGATTACAGTTGGTCTCACCGTCACTTCCATGTTCGAATTTTTTTCAGTTCTCAAGCAAGGTCCAAGTACCTATCTCTTTTCCCGCTTTTTTCAATTTTACTCAGTGGTCAGCCGGGACTGCAAAATCTAGAATTCGGCAAGTTCTCTTTTTTTATTGATTATTAGTAGGTCTGGTCATCTGGCCGAGATTGTGTGAACCATTTGTATCCCAAGATCCCAAAGAATTTTGTGCGTCTCATTCACCAGGACAGATTCTGGGTTGTGCATGTACCATTTGTTAGTATGGTCAAATATAAGCTTCTTGCACAATTCCCAGTGGATCACCATGCTCACCTCGTCGTGTCTTATATTTTCTCGTGTTAGTTTGCTGTCTTCGCTTATTATGTGATTGATTGTTCTGTCTCTATCTCCACATAACCTACATTTGCTATTTTGCTGCGTCTTATCTATTATTGCTTTGATATAGTTGATCCCTACGGCGTTATTTTGTGCTGCTATCGGAAGAGATTCATTTTTTCTCTGAAGGTTTTTTATTATTATTATTATTATTATTATTATTATTATTATTATTATTATTCATTAGAGTTTTTCTCATCAGCGTAAGTTGATGGTCTTTCACTGGAGATTGAGTGACAGCAAGTTTCCTCAAGTCTCCTGGACTTTTCTCAGTATCCTGGCAGTTTTCAGTAATGCTGTTGTTTGGATGGTCTCCCCTCGGCCGCCCACTTCTAAATCTTCCAGGCCCTTTAATAAACATTTAGTTACCGTGCCAAAAGCACCAATCACAATTGGTATAATTGTCATCTTCAAATTCCATAGTTTTTTCCAATTCTCTAGCAAAGTCAAGGTACTTATCTCTCTTTTCACATTCTTTCAGTTTTATTCTGTGGTCTGCCGGGACAGCAAAGTCGACAATTTTGCAGATTTTCTTTTTTTTTTTTTTTGTTGATTATTATAAGGTCTGGTCTTCAGGCCGAGATTAGGTGATCCGTTTGTATATCAAAGTCCCACAGGTGTTTGTGCGTGTCTAGGACAGGTGCTGGGTTGTGCATATACCATTTGTCGGCATGGCCAAATTTAAATTTCTTGCACATTTCCTAGTGGATCACCTTGCCCACCCAATCGTGTCTAGCCTTTTATTATTATTATTATTATTATTATAATTATTATTATTATTATTATTATTATTATTATTATTATTATTTATTTTTTATTTCTTTAATTCTTATTTTTCACATAGTCCAGTCAATTGCGAATAATTTTTTAAATAGATCTATTTGATCCATTGACGGGACCAAACTGGTACTACCACTCCCGGACAGAGTGGACCAAGGAGTAATGGCTATGAAAGGGTACTCTAAACCCTCTAATCTTCAGAACTAGAATCCCACAATCTGATGCAGTTTAGTGTCATACCCAAGACACCTCTTTTTTGAAAGAGGTCTTACCCCTCTAGCGGGATACAGTCAAAAAATTCTAAGCTCTGCCAACTGGGATACTGGAGTTCTGAGAAACTCTTGATAACCCCTTTAAATCTATGAATATTTCGTATAAATATTTGATTTATTGTTTTCCAGAAGCGGAAGGGTAGCAAATTAAAAAAAAAAGAAGAAAAAAAAGAAGAAAAAAAGAAGAGGGATGTCTAAGGTTTTAATTATATATAAATATAAATATATATATGATAAAAAGCTTAGACATATATATATATATATATATATATATATATGTGTGTGTGTGTGTGTGTGTGCAATGTAATAGATCTGTCAACGTGATAGAGAGGGTTGAAGTGCTAATAGCATGAGATCCATCTGTCTCTCGAAAAGATTATCAAGAGAGTGGGTTATATATATATATATATATGTGTGGCATATATATATATATATATATATATATATATGCCACTCAAGGTAAGTATAAGTGATCGTACATAGATTTATAATAGGTCTATTTATGATTAATAGTTTTGTAAGGTTTAAGTTCAGACATTAGATATAGGATCAGACCTAATCATTCGCTTCAATTTTTTTTTAATAATAGTGTCTTAAGTTTTACAATAAATCGCATTCGATAATTGGGACGGGGATCAGCTGGAGATCTGAAGACTCTTGAGTCTTTCATTTCCATTACTCCCTCGTTCATTCTGAACTGGAGAGGATATAGCTATTAGCCTTCCATTTATGAGTCAAATAGATTCGTTTAAAAATTCTTAGTATCTGGTAGGATTTTTTGGATAGACCTGAATGGAAATTGATTGTATTAGGACGAGCTATAAGTCATATTGTTAACACAAACTTATTATTATTAGTTACTTGAAATTATATTATTACCAGAAAAACTTTAACACATACAAATGTGTACAAATTTGTATTATATAGAAATACTTGAAACCATAAAACTGCCTGCTAATTATTTGGGTTAAGAGTTGTTACTTTTAGCTATAATTACTTTAAATTTTTATCATTTGTTACTTGAAACCATAAATAAGTACAAACATTAATAATTGGAACCATTAATAATTAAAACCATTTATAATGGAAATCAATTGTATTTAATTCTTAAAACCATGAATAATTGAAACCAATAATACTTAATACTTGAAACCATTTATATTTGAAACCATTAATAATTGAAACTATTAATACTTAATACTTAAAACAATTAATAATTGAAAACATTAATATTTAATATTTGAAACCATTAATAATTGAAGCCATTAGTATTTAATATTTGAAACAATTAAATATTAAAACTATCAATGATTGAAACCATTAATACTTAATACTTGAAACCATTAATAATTGAAACCATCGATATTTAATACTTGAAACTATTAATAATTGAAACTATTAATATTTAATACTTGAAACAATTAATACTTGAAACTATTAATATTTAATACTTGAAACTATCAATAATTGAAACTATCAATACTTAATGGTTCAAACTTTTAATAATCAAAACCATAAATAACTGAAACCATTAATACTTTATACTTGAAACCATTGATAATTAAAACCATTAATAATTGAAACCATTAATAATAGAAACCATTAATAATTGAAACTATTAATAATTGAAACCATTAATAATTAAAACCATTATTCATAATACTTGAAGGTATTAATCCTTGAAATCATTTATACTTAATACTTGAAAACATTAATAATTGCAAGCAGAAAAAAAGCTTGTCCAACACATTAAGTAACCCAAAGAAAGTTGATATCCGGCATACAAACAAACTTTTGGCTTATACACGAGATCAAATTAATTATCAGTGTACACATCTCGCGAGAGATCAGTTGGTATAGAGGAAGACTGTAGTAAGTAGTAATTATGATTGAGTATAAAGAGTACCTATCTCACCAAGAAGGTCCTACGCATCCACACACACACACACACACACACACACACACACACAAAGAGTCATATATATATGTTTGATTAAATTATGAAGACACATTTTGTCTATATAATTTTATTAAGATCCTTTCAAGATTCCTGACAAGGGTTTTAGGTTGAAATTGGTAGATGAATTTATCAAAATTGTCCCTAGTGCTTTTGGACCGTTCCTGGGCCATCCTCAAGGGTTGTTTTTTTTTTTCTTTATTTTAGTTAATTTGTCTTTTAACAAGACTACACTGATGCTTTTGGATGTCAGTATCGTCGTGAGCTGGCGGATCATCTACCAACCCTAACCTAAAACCAACATCATTTCAGGAAACTTGGAAGGATCTTAATAAAATCATATAGACGAAATGAGTCTTTATTATTTAATCAAACATGCTTAAATGAAAGACTGTTGCCCAACTACACATGTGTATGTATATGTTAACTTGGTGAGTTACAGTGCCTTAGATGTAACGTAAGTCTCGAGTAAGAGAAGGTAGGTGTTACATACATAGGTAGAAAGGGGATGAAGAAAGGGACAATTTGGGAATGAGGGGTAATGAAGTGGAAGATGAAAGCTGGGGATGATGGGGGGGGACAACAGGTGCTTTGTTTCATCGTGTTCCTTTAACACAACTACATTCAAGTGAACAAGGAAGACACTTTCGTTTTTTTGTGTGGAATTTTCGTTTCGATATTTCTCGGCTTAAAACGTTACGTTAAAAGAAAAGACAACCTTCAATGATTCGCTCACAACTCCAGATAATTCTTGGGATATTGATCTTGAAATTTAGACATTTATTTATCTATCGAAACAAAAACAATACATGAATATACATAATTACTCGAGTAGTTCCTGAAAAGAAAAATGATGGTATCATTTACGTATGGATCTTTCCGTACTCAGAGTGTAGTATCTGTGTACTCTGCTTCGGTTCAAAGTGTTCGGACAGGGATCCGTGTTTGCAATCAAATCCTCCAAATGATGATGTGGTGCCCGTGGTGTAATGGTTATCGTCGTAGGAAACGGACACGGCGACACGAGTTCAAATCCTGGACGAGACTGATTGCATTTAACATAGCACTAATACCCTTGGGAAAGGTATGAATCCAATTATTCTCCCTCCAGCTATGGGTAAATAGTAGGGCAGACTAGGTTCTTCAGCCTTGGTAAGGCAACTAGTCTAGGAGAAGGAAAACTCTGAATTCAAACCTGTTAAACTCCGCTTAAAAATTGACCTTGTGTCATATCCTGCCCGAGCAGAGAGGTTGGTAAATATGGATAATGAATAAAAGTTTCTGATAATGGAATTAGAAAATATGTAATGACCATATAAAATTTAAAAAAAAGAACGATCGAAAATAATTATGCAGTTTTAGACTGAGGATATATGACGTATATATATATATATATATATAATAAAATAAAGAAGGTATTATATAGCAGAGGACTGTGGAATGCCCTGTTTTCATTGGCTGTTTACTAAAAGACAGATGTCTATAAGAAAGGCCGAAGTGCGGCTTTTTATTTATTTTTTCTTTGCTTTGGTAGAGGCACGAGCGTAGCACGTCGCGATCACGGAGGCGGCTTGGCTCTTTCAGAGTCAAGCCGGGGTTACTGTCGGAGCTGATATGATGCAGAAATAACCCGAAATCGGCAATGAAGACAGCGCATCACTGAAGACCTCCCTGATGCATCTAAGATGTATGATTGAAATAATAATGAATAAATATGTATTAGTTTTTATATATATTTAATAGCATGGTTGCTTTTCTGTAACCACTTGTATTATGTTGTCTTTATTGGACAATCATCAGGTAGAAAAAGAAAAATTTCGAAAATATCGAAAAAATACAGTAAAAGAATGCTTACGTTCGAATTGCGTATAACATGTGTGTGTTTGTGTAGATTATATTTGAGTATTGTTGTGAGTGGTCGTATATGTGATTGTTATTATGTATGTGTGTATACATGCGCCGCGTTAGAGGTTGATTCGTGAATATATGTGTAGCGATGTGTAGCAAAATTGACGGCAGTCGAGAGACGGTAGGAGATTTGGCTCTGTCAGAGATATTGAACACTCTCCAATTATGCTGCATTTGGTCTGCCACAAACCTATCAAGTGAGATAGTGACAACCACACACTGTTGTAATATATATGTATATATATATATATATATATATATATATATATACTAGGATGAAAGTAAAAAAATGGAAAAGAATCAGACAATATGGTGAAAATTGAAAAACAAAGTAATCCAAAATGAAGAATTTACTGTGAAAGAAAATCGACGCTATAACTTTTCAGTTTTAATAAACCATCATCGGGACTTAGAAAATATATTATCGAGTGTTATTAGATAAACGACGGGTGCTTAATGAAATACAAAAGCAGGGAGGAAATCAAATATACAGGGAAAGGGGGAAAATACCGTTCAATAAACCATCATCGGGACTTAGAAAATATATTATCGAGTGTTATTAGATAAACGACGGGTGCTTAATGAAATACAAAAGCAGGGAGGAAATCAAATATACAGGGAAAGGGGGAAAATACCGTTCAATAAACCATCATCGGGACTTAGAAAATATATTATCGAGTGTTATTAGATAAACGACGGGTGCTTAATGAAATACAAAAGCAGGGAGGAAATCAAATATACAGGGAAATGGGGAAAATACCGTTCAATCAATGAATCAGCGTTCGTATATAAAAAAAATCACGAGACTGTATAAGGCAATGATGTAAAACAAATGGAACCATCAAGAGATATAACGGATTAGAAAGAGAAAGAAATATGAACGCTGATTGACTCATCTCTGTTTATATATATATATATATATATATATATCACTGGTCTATTCATCATAAACTGTGTATCTGATGATATCGATGACGATTTAGTGTCCTTTGTAAAGATATATTTGGCTGAAAAATGTTTAAAACTATAAACTTTTTCGGACTAAAAATGTTAGTCGTTATACACTCTTTTCGCATATATCAATAATGCTAAATGATAGATATTATAAAATTTTGTAACCTATATCTTGTGCAACTTTATTTTTAGTGACATTTCAGTGCCATTTTAGTGCTAAACATGAGGTGATGTGTTTTTCGAATATCATTTGTAAAAAAGCAAAAAAAAAAAAAAAAAATTTTCTGGATTTTTTCCCATAATTGTAAACACTGCATTATTTGGCATTGGTTCCTAGAAAAATTTATCATAATCTCAAAATAATATTTCTAAACAAATATGGCAACTCAAGATAGTGGGCAAATCAAACACAGTTCTCAAGGGCTCAAGTGAGGTATGTCATTAAATCTTTGCTGGCTGAGAAGAGCACACCATTTGAAATTTACTGAAGAATGTAAGATGTGTACGTAGAAACTTGTTTTAGGTAAAAATATGTTTATAAATAGGATTAACATAGATTTGCCATGACGAACCTGAGTCGAAAAGATAGTCCATAAAGTGGAAAGGCATTGACTCTTTGAGAAAGAAAAAATTCCGGGTGTAGCAGCCAGTAAAGAAGGTCATGCTGACAGGACCCATCACTGTTTTCATGGAAAAAGTGTAACAGTGCTTATTACTGGCAAAACCGAAGACAAATTTCACCTTATTTATTGAAAAACTCTCGTCGAAACCTTGTCTTTATGAATATGCATATTTAGTAATCCAAAAGTCATTAGATCTCTTATACGATTTGTATTTTTGATGATAGAGGCGTTGTAGTTTTATCTTTTGTTACATAGTTTTAATACTTAAAAACTACGAATAAATAATACCTAATAATATTCGTTTTGATTGCATTATGTTCAACTAGAAATATTAAACACCTGGTATTTTTGGTATGGAAGAAAATGAAAGTTTTATTACAAGTTTTGGAGTGTACAGGTTTATTGATAATACTGAGTATATAATAGACCTGTTATATATATATATATATGAAGCTTATATACTATGGAATAATTGTAGTTATCCACTACTCTCCACTCTCTCTCAGTGTCATGATTTCACAATCATCAGACAGACTGGTGTATTTTTATAGCAAAGGTTTAAATGCTTATTTATACAATGGAGGACAGTGCTGGTGAACAACCTTTCAGAAAGTGCTTTACTACAATGTTAAGAGCCACTTTACTTATATTAAAAAGTGATAAAAACAACCCCTCTCTCTCTCTCTTTCTCTCTCTAAGTCACAACGCAGACACAGAGACACACACGCGCGCGCGCACACACACACACACACACACTATATATATATATATATATATATATATATATATATATATATAAGGATCATTAAATAAGTTTCAAGACTTTTTCCGCATGGGCACTTTTATTGATAGTACACACATGAAATTCTAGTCCCCTTCAAAGTAATCTCTTCCGGCTGCAACTATATTGTTCCAACAACTTCTGGGAGGCCCCATGGAATGCCTCATGTGTGAGTGTGTCAATGACCTTCGATACAGCCTCTTTCATCTCCTCAGTTGTCTCATAACGACAGCCTCTGAGCTTAGGGGATAACCAAAAGTCACGGGCAAGGTCTGGACTATAGGGACGGCGAGGAACTGTCTTGATGCCCATCTTGCTCAAATAGTCTGGGATAAGGATGGAGTTGTGGACTGGTGTATTGCCCTGGTGAAAAAGCAGTCTGAAGCATTCCATACGTTTCTGCATCATTTTTTCCAAGTTTGGAACAGAATTTTATTGCATATCGTTCTTCTAAAGTGTCAGATTGCATTTTTGAAATTCACCATCTGTGACAGTCAGGCTTTAGTAGGGCGTATTCCAATTGCTGCTGTAGCTGTCCATTTTAACCTGAAATCATAAAAATTGGTCAGTCATCTCGTAAGACGTATAGCAATAAACTACTGAATTTTCAAGAGTCTACGACAATTTTAAATGCCTGTACAAAAAAGTCTGGAAACTTATTGAATGCACCACACACACACACACACACACACACACACACATATATATATATATATATATATATAAAAGAGAGAGATAAATATAACAGAAGAAATGAAGAAAGAGGGAATAGGGAAAGAAGAAAAGGAAGGAATGAAGGAAGGAATGAAGGAAGGAAATGAAAAAATAAAAGGGAATCAGTGTACATTTGTGTGTGTGTGTGTGTATGTGTGTGTCACAAAAAACATAGATGTCACCGATTTTGGTGCGCCCGAGGAAGATGTCAGACGCCACAGCCTCTTAGATCAAACAGTTTCGTCCTTTTTATTTTACACACACACACACACACACACACACACACACACACACACACAAACAAAGAGAAGACATAAATTGTGGAATAAAAAAGATGAAAGAAAAACGCTTTTTATTTCTTTTTAAAATATTCCTTTTAAATTCTTACCCCCTGAAATAAAATAAAAAATAGTACCAAGGAAAACAGGTCTACTTTCTACGAGAAACAAGAACAATTGAGTGTGTAGCCAAATGGGTCACTCTGAATGATTGATGTTACAATTGCTAACATTTTCTTGATAAAATCTTTTATTCATAGCATCATTATTCAGTCACTAAAATATTTTCCTTGAGCTTCTGGTGAGCACATGCAACTTTTGAAAATTGTTTAAATTATTTATTTATAATAATTTATTATTATTATGGGTTATTAATCTGACAGGAATTTATATTTCCAGACTTTCTATGATCTTACAAACCATTTCCATTTCTTGGTTAACGCAATAATTTACAGCAGTTTAATGCAATATTTCAGAGTCCTGGGTACGACATTTAACGGCATCTGATGATGAGGCTGCAGTCTTGGAGTTTGGGCAATATGGAGTACCCCTTCATTACCATTACTCTCAGGTTCACTCTAACTCTGAGTGGTGGTACCTGTTAGCGTCCAATGTATGGGTCACATAGAACTGTTTAATCTTTTACCAGGGAATATTAATATCAAATAGAATTACATGGGTCACATAGAACTGTTTAATCTTTTACCAGGGAATATTAATATCAAATAAAATTACATTGGACAACACAATTTTTGGTGCCAAGAAACAAAACACGTTTTTTTTATAATTTGATGGTGCTGATTCCGAAGATGAACTTAGTTTTTCATGGTTAGCAACCGTTTTTGCAGAACTAATTGCTCATTTTTTGAAAAAGATCAATTTATAATCTTGGAAGACTGCAAAATTTTGTTAAACAAGATCGAAGAAGCCTATAAACTTTCAGGTTGGTCGAGCAATATACATATTTACCAACCCTTCCGCTCGGGCAGGATATGACACAAGGTCAATTTTTAACAGGTTTGAATTCAGAGTTTTCCTTCTCCAAGGCTGAAGAACCTAGTCTGTCCTACCGATAGCTGGAGGGAGAATAATTGGATTCATACCTTTCCCAAGGGTATTAGTGCTATGTGAAATGCAATTAGCCTGGTCCAAGATTTGAACTCGTGTCGCCGTGTCCATTTCATACGACGATAACCATTACACCACGGGCACCTCCATTATTATTATTATGGTCGAGCAATATATGCCAGCCGTAAACCATTTCTATGAGAAAAAAAGGGTTTTTCAGTCAAAAAATTCAAAAGATAAATATCGAATTTTTCTAATTTATCGCCAAAATTCAAATTAACTGATATAAACTTTATGAGTAATACACTTTAGTAAACCTGATAAACTAAATGAAACCATAAGATCTTCTGTTTGATATTTATGAATTTATCACATCATTTTTGTCCGTTCACTACAGAAGGAAACCTACCACAGTAAGAGTTATTGTTTTCACAGAAACAACAACTAAAAACCTCCCAATTGAATTATTCAATTCTACATGATGAAAATCATGAAAATGGTTTCACCATAACATCTAGAAACTCATTAAGGATGACAAACTTTTTTTTTAATTCTATGAATGACTTGGAATTATTTGCTTGGACATTGTTTGTTGACGTGGTGAAAAACTTCTTAGGAAATCACTTGAAAGCCACAAGGAGTTAATGGAAAAGCTGTTGAAAAGTCTACAGGGCATAGGCGCTTATATGAATATTAATATTCATTTTTTACATAGGTATCTACGTAAATTTCCGCATAATTGCAGCAAATTACTCCTTCCGTTGAGGATGGGTTACGATATAGTAACCCCTTCAACGACTTAAAAATGCCGTTTCATCTTCCTTGTTTTTAAGACCGGCCCAGTTGGAAGGTTGGAACATAGTATTAAAGTGAGTGGGCCTTTTTTCTGTGACCACATGTCTGGCTTTTCCCTTTCCTACGAACTCGTTGTCATCTCTTCGTATCGTCTTTGGCTTCGCTAACTTTGGGCGAGAAGTCACAACGCAACAATCCGCTTATAATTACTGCTCCAAGTCGAACTCTACTTCGAAGTTTTCAAATCTACATAGAAAATGTTTAGTCTGACATACTTCAGGTTGCTTACTGTATCTGCTGTTACTAAGTGGCCTCAGGGCCTCATTGGACAGAATGAGAGGAATAATCTGTGACGATCATTCAGATAAAGAGGGTATAGACATCTAACAATCTAAGCTGATAATACCACCTTCTGTCCGATCACCAAAGTTCAGCAGTGATAATTTCGTTTAGTTTTATAGACTATCAACTATTGTAGGTTATTTAATACCAATTCCAGTTTATAGATATACATTAAACATATATGATTTGTTAACACAAGTCAATAAAGTTAGATTTTTCCGAGTATTGCTATCTATTACCAACAAATTAATTAAATATCATTCATTTGTTTACACACAGTTAAATGATCAAACAGTTCTATTTCTAACAATTCAGGCTGGCATAAGTCAACTAAATTTAATGGTTTCAAGTATTTTTATGCATTACTAACAATTCAATTAAACATCCGTCATTTATTTACTCACAGTTAAATGATCAAGCAGTTCTATTTCTAACAATTTGATTTAGCATAAGTTATTTGCACTCAGTTTAAATGTCAAACAGTTCTATTTAACCCCTAGATGGGACGCTATCAGGTGCTAGCAGTCTGGGCCAGAGTGGTTGGCCATGAAGGGGTACTCAGCATCTGCCAAAGCTCCAGTATTACTGGAGTCTAATCATCTGATGGTTTTGTATCTTATCCAGGACATTCTTTGTGGGGTGGGTCTTACCTCTCAGCAGAAATGCAGTTGTTGTATTCTACAGCCCCAACTTACTGGGCTAAGCAGTGATGAGTTTATCTTGTATGCAGGTGGTTAACCAATGAGTAACAAAAGAAAACCTCCTCATCATTAAGTCGTGCTGATTGTACGGATTCCCTTGACTTTTTCACACCATCCGTCCCTATCGGCCATTGATCTTTGAACATACTATAAGCATCATCTATAGTTTAGAGAGAGCAGATGGTAGCAAGTTTTTGCTGGTCGGCCAATATTGTTTTGTCTATATGAAGGAATCAATAAGTGAACGTCAATTATGAGATCATTCTTGCTGCTCCTGCATTGCCCTGCATACTTTGTTCATCTTATTCAGATGGTTTGTGAGATGAGAGGTAAGTGGCCGTAGAGCTGTTGTTTTATGAAATGCTGCTTGCAGGATTTTTTTGAACAGCACTCAATATCCTTATGTATCGTTCTTTTAGCTTTTTATCCAAAGATTTCATTAAAGTCCATATGATGTGACTGTATAGTTGTACTGAGATGACAACTGTTTTGAAGAATTCCCGTTTTATTTTATAAAAACTAAACAAAGTTTAGTAAATAGCAAATGAGGAAGACATGTCTAGTTTGAAAATCAATATTCAAGATTCAGGTTTTTACCCTGAATCAAGATGCGACCGCAAGCATTTGTGAAAAATGCGAGACATCCTTAGCCACGAATAGGTATTTACCTCTTTCTCTCTCTCTCTCTCTCTCTCTCTCTCTCTGTATATATATATATATATATATACATTTAAAAAATGTATTATATTTCTTTCTTTCTTTAACTGATGGTTGTCGTATAAAGACGGCATGAAAGTAGTGGTTGCAAATAAGCACCCATGCTATTAAATATATATAAAAACTAATATATATCTATTTATTATCATTATGTATTTGTTCTATCACAGGTATTGGGCACTCTCCAAATTATACCGCCTTTCGTCTGTCACAAAACCCACCTAGTGAGATGGTGACAACCATACACTGTTGTAATACACGTATATATATATATATATATATATATATATATATTTATGATGTAATATATATGTATATATATATGTGTGCGTGTGTGTGTATGTGTGTGTGTTTGCGTGTATATATATATATATATATATATATATATATATATGCTTATTTGTGAGTGTGTGTGTATGCGTATATATATATATATATATATATACTATCATGGAGTAGGGACAGCACAGATTCCTTTGACTCCTTCAATACCTGTCCCAATCGGCCATCGAATTTTGTAAGTCCTCCAGACGGCACCCAGAGTCTTCAAGGAGCTGATGGATTTAAGTTTTTAACTCAATATCTTCTGGCGTATCCACGTGTAGCAGTCCACATAAGAACGCTACACATGAATCCGTTCTTGTTTTTCGCGCACTGTTCAGCATGTTTTCCCTTCTTTTCTTTGATGGTTGGCAAGATGGGAAGTAAATGGCCGTAAAACTGGTACTTTGTAGGTTGCTGCTTACGGTATTTTTAAAAACAGTACGTAAACGCTTGGAGAAAAAACTTGATGGTAACTCTCTCTCTCTCAATATATATATATATATGCGTGGAGAGAGAGAGAGAGAGAGAGAGAGAGAACGAATGATATAGATTGTTTATTGTTTTACTGATGTCAGTTACCCAAATTTTAATTCAGACATGCCGATTAATCTCGACTTTGAAGATGTCATTAAGTGCGGAGTTGTGTTTATGCAGTTATTTCTTTTTCCAACTTTTGACAGCACTTTGCCGTATCCAAAGTGAAATAATTCTGCTTCGCTTCCCTATACAATCACTTACCAAAACGTTTATAAAAGTAAAGAATTGCCGAAAGAAGGAACATATGCGCCCCATCTGTCGACCCCTAAAAGCCCTGGTAATCACCTATTCCTCTATTTCCTAACTCCCTCGACTCGGTGGTCCCTTCATTTATTTAGAAACCCCCTACCCTTTATATATCTCTCCCTCTATTTGTTCATATAACTGGAATGAGTATTATCGTATTTCGTTGGGGCTGGTGGTTGGATTTTTGTTTCTTTAGTCGAAAATAAATAAATACTGGCACAGTTTCCGTAAGAAGTGACAGAATAGGTCAGCATTTCTGTCAAAGATCAGAGGGTAGTATCTGTGCGCTCTGCATAGAAACAAAGAGCCATTGCATGGAGGCCCGCTTAGCTGGACATTTATCGTAGAGTTCAAATTTTTAAACGAATTTGTTTGCGTTTAACCTCACTTTAATACCTTCAGGAAAGCGATAAATTCATTTCATCTTCTCCCCAAACTATAAGTAAATAGTAGAGAGGACTGTTTTTTTAGCTTTGGTAAGGCAACCAGCCAAGGAGAAGGAACACTTCAAATTCAAACCAGCTGTTCTCTACTCAAAAATTGACTCTATATCAAAACCTGTTCGAGATGGAGTGGTTTGGGTAAATATGTACTTCGGCAAAATTTCAGATCTTCGTTCTGAGGGCTTTCGGTCGGGATTAAGGTGCAGTATCTGTTCATCTTAGTTAACGTTGATAAACAATGCAAGATTCTTTGGAAGCCAAGAAAACAAGAAAACAAAACTGAATGAATAAATGATGAGGATATTAGATCAGAAGAAATCAAAATAAACCCTTAAACTTGAAGTTGATTCACTTGTAAATGTTTGATTGTAATAAGCTACATTTTCAATGCTTTATTATAGACTTTCTAATCGTACAATTTAATTATCATCATGTCACGCCATCAGCACGGATATCCCTGATCCTCTCTCGCCACCCTTCTCGATCGTCCATCGCTTCCGGTAGGTCTTCAAGGCTCCATACTGTATCGACACAGAGCTGTATGTAGGTTCTAGGTGGTCGTCCTGCCTTTAGTCGTCCATGTGAATGGATCCACAGGAGTACGTCACTTATGAGTTCGTTCCTACTTCTACAGCAGTGTCCCAGATGTCTGGTTGGTCTAACTGGGATGGTTTTCGTAATGGGTGGTATGTGGCCGTATAGCTGCTGCTTTGTAGGTTACCAATTATATTGGTATCAAATATTCCTATCTAATACCAGTTTTATGCAATTATATTGGTATTAAGTATTCTAATCAAATACAAGTTAATATACAACCATATTGGAATCGAGTATTCCTATCTAATACATGTTTTTTATGGAACCATATTGGAATCGAGTATTCCTATCAAATATATGTTTTTTTATGCAACCATATTGGAATCGAGTATTCCTATCAAATATATGTTTTTTATGCAACCATATTGGAATCGAGTATTCCTATCAAATATATGTTTTTTTATGCAACCATATTGGAATCGAGTATTCTTATCTAATACATGTTTTTTTATGCAACCATATTGGAATCGAGTATTCCTATCTAATACATGTTTTTATGCAACCATATTGGAATCGAGTATTCCTATCAAATATATGTTTTTTATGCAACCATATTGGAATCGAGTATTCCTATATAATACATGTTTTTTTATGCAACCATATTGGTATCGAGTATTCCTATCTAATACAGGTTTTTTATGCAACCATATTGGAATCGAGTATTCCTATCTAATACAAATTTTTTATGCAACCATATTGGTATCGAGTATTCCTATCTAATACGAGTAATTTATACACAACCAGGTATAAGCGACTATTACTATTTAATAATATCTTTTGTTTACACATGTCTTTATGGTTTAAAATATTCTTATCTAACGCTAATCATTTGCAAGTAATTATTTGATTTTCCGTAAATAATGATAATAATCTTTTATACACAATTATATCTTCAAATAACTTAATAAAAATAATTTGCGTACAGCTAAAATGTTTCAAGTATTCCTATCTAACATTAATAATTCTATCTAATAAAATAATTGTTTGCGCAGTTATCGTCTCATGTATTCCTATCATGTATGTTTGATATAAATGTAAAAACAGGATTCGGCATTAAATAACCTACAAATATGGTTGAATGAATGTTCTCAAGAATTTTTTGATAAGGCTGTATTTATTTTGTACTCTTCACACAATAAGAAATATGTTTTCATCGGAAAAGTGTCAGGTAAAATATATAGCTTATTTTATTTCGCTTATACCAAGGGAAATGATATTTAGTTGTATCATACGAAGTCTTGGATTAAGAGTACTCGACAAATTGGTGATGTTAAGATGGATTTATGTAATATGTATTATATTTTACAGGGGTTGATATATCATAAAATCCAACAAAACCAAACTAATACTTATACTTTTTAAACATCCATTTAAATTACAGATGCTACCCTAAAAGTTACTATCCCTTCAGGTCAGAGTAGACCTCGAAGTAATGACAATGAAGAGACATTTCACTTTCCTCAGGGGTCCATAATGTGAGGAATGCAGTTTACTGTCATATCAAGGATTCCAGGTCGGCTAACTTACTATAATAATAATATTAATGATAATAATAATGAAATCTCTTCTAAGAGCAGTACAAAAAACAAAACAAAACAACACCATAAGGACTAATCATATCAAAGCAAAAAATGGATAAGACGCAACAAAACAGCAGATGTATATTACATGGTGATGGAGACAAAACTATCAATCATATTATAAGCGAATGGAGCAAGCTAGCACAGAAAGAATATAAGACTAGACACGACAGGGTGGGCAAGATAATCTACTGGAAATTGTCAAATAAATTATAATTTGACCATAAGAACAAATATGTACAACCAAAACTCTGTTCTGAACGCACAAACTCCTCTGGGATTTTGAGATACAAGCGGATCACCTAATCTCGACCAGACGGTAAGGCCTAGTAATAATCAACAAGACAAAGAGAAATTGCAAAATTATGGACTTTCCTGTCTCGGCATGCCACAGAATACAATAAAAAGAAAACGAAAAAAAATGATAAGAACCTTGACCTTACTCGGGAATTGAAAAAACTGTGGAACATTAAAGTGACGGTGATACCAATTGTAATTTGTGCACTTTTACCCTATTTACCAACCCCTCCGCTCAGGCAGGATATGACACAAGGTCAGTTTTTAAGCGGAGTTTAACAGGTTTGAATTCACAGTTTTCCTTCTCCTAGACTAGTTGCCTCAACAAGGCTGAAGAACCCAGTCTGTCCTACTATTTACCCATAGCTGGAGGGAGAATAATTGGATTCATACCTTTCGCAAGGGTATTATTAGTGCTATGTGAAATGCAATCAGTAACGTCCTGGATTTGAACTCGTGTCGCCGTGTCCATTTCCTACGACGATAACCATTACACCACGGGCACCTCTTTTACAGTCACCGAAGGAATACTACAGGGACTGGAGGAGTTGGAAATAAGCGGACGCGTGGAGGTCATCTAAATTACAGCTTTATTAAGATCGGTCAGAATACTTAAAACAAGTTCTGGAGACTTGTGGTAACTTGCTGTCACTTGGACTCCAGTGGAAGACCATCCGCTAATGTTGTCGTGAAAAACTCGCAAGGAATAATAACAGTGATGATTTGGTTTGGTTTCTTTGTTTAATGGCATATCAGCTTTTGTGGGTTATTTAATGCTAAATCCATCATAGTCGAAGAACAGTTGTTGTACTATTTAACCCATAGCTGGATGAGGAATAAGAGGGTTCATGCCTTTTCCGAGGGTATGCGAAAGTGAAAGTAATAGCACGACTGGAGTTCGAACTCGCTTATTATGATGCTGCAGTCCAGCACGTTAGCCATTACTCCACATAAGTACACCCTCGTGGTATGATGGTTAAAGCGATGGACTGCGGAATCGTAGTAAGCAAGTTCGTACTCCAGTCGCGCTAATACGTTCCCTTTCCGGCAAATACCCTTGGGAAAGGTATGAACCCCCTTATCCTCTCAGCTATGGGTTAAATAGTACCACTACTGCTCCTCTAGGAAAATTGCTTTGGCATTAAATAACCAACAAAGGTTGATATGCCATTAAACAAAGAAACCGAACCAACTTTATTCTATTCTTCAGGACGGCTTTGGAATGTATACGTCTGGGACTGTTGTTTTGGAAGGAGAAAAAGTTCTGTTGCCCCAATTATATCTGCTTTTTATTCTAAAAGTTGTTACGACCGGCTTTTTCAATTGTTTAAGGAAAAACTGTTCACTACCTGCGGTTGGCGGGCCACATGCAGTTCTCAAGGCTCGTCCATGCGGCTCACGACGCTCTTCACACAATTTGCAAAACTTTCTCTTTTCTTTTTTGATGTTGACCGTGAAGAATAACCATTATAACGGCAGATGGAACTCATTAATCTTTAGTGTCTAGAAAATTTGAAGTCCAAGTTTCTTGCTTGCCATATTCTTGATTTCTATAAAAACCACGTGTTTCCATCTTGTTGATTCCCTAACCTTATCACCTGAACCCAGTAAGTAATTAACATGTTTGACACTACATATCACAGTAAACAGTTGATCTTAAATATGAAGCAGTCCTGGGGTATGCTGTATTCGCAACAGTCAAATCATCACTTTTCTAACATGCTTTGTCTGTGAACCACTTCTTTTAAACTTTTTTGTCTTTGCAAACGATATAAAATATCTCATCAATCTCCTAATTATATAGAATACAAGTGTAGCATTCTGTGCGTACATCTGTGTGTCTGTATACATGATATTTTAAAAAAGAAAGAAAGAAAAGAAAGAAAGGACGAAAGAAAGAAAGAACGGAGGATGGGATCTCTGACTTTTTTTTTTTTTTTTGTAATCGTTACAGAAAGAAAAAATTAAAGTGAGAAAGAAAGAAAGAAAACAAGAAAGAAAGAAAGAAAGAAAGATTTGATTTGTGGCTTGCTACATCGAAAGAGAAAGGAAAATGAAGCAGACAAGTTGCCGGAAAAGCAGGCTGAAGCCACAAAAGAACGGTTTCTTCAGTTTTTGAGTTCCTCTGCTTGGCTATATATCTTTTGAATCTATATTAACAGCAACAAGGAAGAGAGAAAGTCTCTATTTATTAGCAACACAGACAATTTGATTTTTCAGTTAATTCTAAGTTTGCTACATGAAAATTGTACGAAATACTTTTCATTTATTGATTTATGTTTTTTAGATTCTGAAATCTTTTTGATTTGGATTATAAAAAAGATATTTTATAGAAAATTCAACCGTCATTATTGACGAGTGTATTCTAGTAATTGTCACTTCGCGGATTTAACTTTTTTTTATTCTTTTAAATCACCGCCCCGGACTCTTAAGATTAATATTTTGTGGCTCTCAAGCTGAGTCCTCTGAACTAGTTCTTTTGCTAGAGAAAGAGGTTCGTGCGTCTCTATTTTTGCATATCACGTGACACTGCCAATTCCCACGATACACACAGGATTGAGCTCCCTTGCAGGTGGGTAACACTTCTTCTAGTGCTCTGCGGTCACACGTCCGCTGCCGTTTTAGCACTTGGTTGCACATATATCCATCATATAACATATCATACGACCCTAAACTCCTGGGTCATATCAATTAACCTGATTATCATTATGGGAGAATAAACGAGCAAAATAATTTTTCCATAAAAAAGTATTTATTTAACCCCCTACCCCCAATAACAAAGACAAATGTTATTTTTCATTGGAAAAGTTTCAGGTAAAATATGTGATTTATTTTATTTCGGTTATATCAAGGGAAATGATATTAGGTTGTATCATATGAATCTTGGATTAAGAGTGATTGATAATATGGTGATATCAAGATGGATATCCGCAATGTATATTATATTTTATTGGTATAGTAAATTTGACTTTTCTATTCTTACGAGGTGCATACGATAAGTTTCCAGACTTTTTTCGTATGGGCACTTTTATTGATAGTACACACATGAAACTCTAGTCCCTTTCGAAGTAATATTCTCCAGCGGTAATGCACTTGTTGTACCGTTCCAACAACTTCTGGAAGGCCTCATGGATGTCCTCTTGTGTGGGCGTGTCAATGACCTTCGTCAAAGCCTCTTTCATCTCCTCAATTGTCTCATAACGACAGCCTCTGAGCTTAGGGAATAACCAAAAGTCACAAGGGGGCAAGGTTTGGACTATAGGGAGGGTGACGAACTGTCTTGATGTCCACCTTGGTCAAATAGTCTGTGACAAGGATGAAGTTGTGGACTAGTGTATTGTCCTGGTGGAAATGCCACTGACCCGATTTGAAGAGTGCTGGCGTCTTCCGGTGGAATCTCTTCCAGGACTCCGTTAAAACCTCAACATAGTAACCCTAACCCTAACCCTTTGGCCAATCAACTCTGGTGTATTGACTTCCTTACTCCTCCTACACCTCTCATCATCCCTCACAGACTCCCTGCCTTCCTTGAATCTCTTATGCCACTCAAAAACTGATGCTCGATTCATACAAGAGGGTCGAAAATCAGTCTGAAGCATTCCATACGTTTCTGTGGCATCATCTTTTCCCAGTTTAGAACATAATTTTATTGCATATCGTTCTTCTATAGTGTCAGATTGCATTTTTTAAATTCACCAGCTGTGACAATCAGGCTTTAGTAGGGTGTATTCCAATTGCTGCTATAGCTGTTCATTTGAACCTGAAGTCATAAAAATTGGTCAGTCATCTCATAAGATGTATAGCAATAAGATGCTGAATTTTCAAGAGTCTATGACAATGTTAAATGCCCATACGAAAAAAGTCTGGAAACTTATCGTATGCACCGCGTATATTTGGTTGTAGCACAGGAAGTGCCGGATTTATGGTTCATAATTTGTTTTTATCAAGACTGTTGTTTGGGAATGGTCTATATTACACCATTTCCAATAGTAAATCTGCTTATTATAGTGTATCAAATTGTATTACATGAAGTGTTACATTTGCTATTATTCCTGATTTGATGAATAAAAATAAGAATTGAAACTTGCCGATTTTGCGGAGATGCAATATAAATATTTATTAATTTCTTAAATTATAGGACATACAGTGTCATACTGACAATCATTTCTGATTTGTTGTTATTAAGATGGATAAAAATACGTGTTTACTATTTTATGTTATCAAATTTTGGAAATCTTCTTATTCTATATAACTCAGAAAGAAGCTAGACGGCAATTACACAAGAATGCTGCGTGCAATCTTGAACAAGTCCTGGCGACAACACCACACAAGACACCAACTATGCGGCCACCTGCCTCCTATCACGAAAACTATTCAAGTTAGACGAACCAGACGTGCAGGACACTGCTGGAGAAGCAGGGACGAACTCATAAGAGATGTACTCTTATGGACCCTCACACATGGCCGTGCAAAAGCAGGACGACAGCACGAACATACATTCAGCAGCTATGTGAGGATACGGGATGTTGTCCTGAAGACCAGCCTGGGGCAATGAACGATAGGGGGGAATGGCGAGAGTGGGTCAGGGATATCCGTGCTACCAGCGCGACATGATGATGATGATGATTCATCCTCAAATTTCACAGCCCAGAAACTCTGTAATCAAAGATATGGAATATAAAACTGTTCAAACGAAGTAGAGCTCTTTTATATATTGGTGAACGTTTATTTTTGGTTTTATAATGTTTCACTAGAAATAATAAAATCATTGTAAGTAAATAAAAGAATGTTCTTTCTATGGCAGTCAATTTTCTTGTAAATTTTTAGCGTGACGCTGTCATAGTAGAGAGAGGACTAATCCCCACGTGTGTGTGTGTGTGTGTGTGTGTGTGTGTGTGTGTGTGTGTGTGTGTGTGATATTTAGGGGCCAAAGTGGAGTGGAAACTGTGGGTGCGCCTGGTGGAAAGCCTCTCTCGTCCTCTCTCTCTGTTGAGTCTTCGTTCATCTGCCTCACCTTTAAGAAAAGTGGATTTGAAAGCAATCTTCCGAATATGAAGAGATGGATTCAGAATTCAGTGACGTCAAGATGAATTTGAATTGAGCTTTTTATATTGACATTTTTAGGGGAAAATCTAATAAATCAGGCGTCTTTAACATTTTAAACCTAAAGGCCACAAATAATTACTCAAGAGTCTGAGGTGTCACTCAGTCGTCCACTCGACTATCGGATCGAACCTACCTTGTCCGGTTATCTGCCCACGTTATATTTTTAGATCCAGACAACGGAAGTCGCCAATCGCCGATCGTCAAATAAATCAGACCGGGTTGATCATTCAAAAAATAAATCGAAGTCGGAATGCCAGAGACAAAACATTTATCAAACATTTAGTTAACAAGAAAAATAACAAAATCCGTTTTTTTTAAATTAAAATAAACAAAACCGTTTTTAAAAGTTACATATAATGCCCTTCCCCATTAGGTGAAGGAACGCGATACAGAGACCTGACCCTTTTTATTTCAGCGGTCAGTCTATCTAGCAGTCGGCACAATATACTTTTTTAATAAGACATGTTTGGAATCAGAAAAAGATGTAATATCAGGGTTAAATGAAGCTGTGACAGAAGTAGCACATCAGGTTGGTTGCTAGTTTTGTTTTACGGCATATCAACCCTTTTGGGGTCATTTAACACCGAATTTAGTCATTTTGATAAAAGTTCAAATAATTCAGTTTTTGTTTATACACAGTTTGTACTCTTATGGACCCCCACATATGGCCGAGCAAAAGCAGGACGACCAGCACGAACATACATTCAGCAACTATGTGAGGATACGGGATGTAGTCCAGAAGACCTGCCAGAGGCGATGAACGATAGGGAAAAGTGGCGAGAGAGGCTCTGGTATGTCCGTGCTACCAGCACGACATGATGATGATGAAATATCAAAACAGTTCTATACCAAACGATTCGGTTTAGAGTAAGCACGCAGTTTATATGTCAAAAGAGTTCTAGCAAACGGTTTCAATGTCAAAACAGTTCTATTTCAAACAATTCAGTTTAGCATAAGTACAGTTTCAATGTCAGCAGCAGTTCTCTTTCAAACAATTCAGTTTAGCATAAGTACACAGTTTCAATGTCAAAAAATAGTTCCATTTCAAACAATTCAGTTTAGCATAAGTACACGATGTAAAAGTCAAAAGAGTTCTATTTCAAGCAATTCACTTTAGCATAAGTACGCTATTTAAATGTCAAAACAATTCTATTTCAAACAATTCAGTTTAGCATAAGTACACAGTTTAGTATTATTTGACCCATTGATAGGACCCTATCAGGTGCTACCACTCCGGGCAAAAGTGGACATGGGAGATATGGTAATGAACAGGTACTCTGCATTCCCTAAAAATCCAGCGAAGCAGTCGGTGTATTGTATAACACCAACCGACTCGGCCCCCAGGCCACTTGTTCGGGGAATCTTACCCTTCTGCTGAGAAGCAGTCGGTGTATTCTGCAGCCCCAGCCGACTGGGCAAGGAGCACATCAGATAAGTGATGATTTGATAGATGCAAACACAGCTTATTCTTGGGATGCATCATTTTCGAAACTCAGCTATTCACGGTCGTATGTAGTATCGCACATGCTCACTATTGGCTGGGTGCAAGTAATAAATTTGGAGTATCGTCCAGATGGAAACACGTAGAAAAATCGTCAATGTGGCAAAGAAGAAAATTGGACTTCAAATCTTCTATACACTGAAAACCAATGAGTCCCTTGTAATGGCATTTCTAAACAGTCAACAGTAATAGCCAAGAGGAAATTTTGCTTGTTAGGTAAAAGGCCTACACAGATGAGCCTTGATGACCGTATGTTGCTAGTGGAAGTCAAGTTAGAGACCCCTGATGCAAATGCAAGTTTTATTAGCTTACATATAATACTATCCTTTTTATTATAGGCGAATAAATGTGTTCATTAATTTGCCACTGGATCAATTATTCAGTATTTATTTTGAAGAAATAAAGAGAAATTAAATTTGACTATGTACTCAAATTTGATAACGTACTCACAGAGATAAACATATATTACCTTTCAACAGGGTCAGTGTGAATTTATCAAACCCCTCCGCCAAGGAGAGGATGAGCTACAAGGCGAATTTTTTAGTGGAGTAAATCTGATTTGAATTCAGTTTTTTTCTCCCTAGATTGGTTGCCTAACCAAGGCAAATGAACCCAGTCCACCCAGCTATTTACCCAAAGCTGAGAGGAGAACTGATGGATTCATGTCTTTCTCAAGCGCAAAGAGAAACGTTAACAGCCTCGTTCTGGATTCTAAATCAGGTTGCCGATTCAATTTCTCAGCCCGGTTGGTTGGGTGGGGGAGTTGTACAATACACCAACTGCATATCTGCAGAGAGGTAAGATTCCCTAAACGAGTGTCTTGGATATGGCTCAAAACAATCTGATGGGGAGACTCCAGTAATGCTGGAGTTTGGGAAATGCTAACTCACCCTTTATTACCATCACTCCCAGGTCCACTCTGGCCCGAAGTGTTTGCACCTGAGAAGGTATCTATCTATGGATCAAATAGAACTGTTTGACATTAAAACTGAGGGCAGAGAAATGACTTATGCTAAATTGAATTGTTAGAAATCGAAGTGTTTGATTGGCTTGGTTTCTTTGTTTAATGGCATATCAACCTTTGTAGGTTATTTAACGCCAAAGCCATTCTCCTAGAAGAAGTGTAGTGGTACTATTTAACCCATAGCTGGGAGGATAAGGGGATTCATACCTTTCTCAATGGTACTTGCTCGAAAGTGAACGTAATAGCGCGACTGGAATACGAACTCGCTAACTACGATTCCGCAGTCCATCGCTTTAACCATTACACCACGAGGACCCCCCCAGAAGTGTTTGATGTTTAATTGAATAGTTAGTGATACATAGCAATACTAGGAACCATTCAATTATGTTGCAAATGAATGAATGCTGTTAAATGGAATAATTAGAGTTAAATAGCATTACTTGTAACTACATCACTGTGTGCAAACAAATGATTAACAGTGAATAGAAATATTCAAGTTAGATAGAAATACTTGATATCATTTTACTGTGTACAAAAGGATAATCTTAGGGTCATTTAAAAATTTCATTAACAAAACGAGTTGATAAATCATATGCATTTGATTATTGAAGTAAAAAGATGATTTGTCATTGAATAACCCACAAGAAAGCCAACCAAACTAAATCAAACAAGTAAATAAAAAAAACAGTCATAACTTACTATCATTGTGATAAAAGTAAGTGGAAAAGTGGATAAATCAAAAACTTACAACGGGTTTAGTGGTAATATTTCGTTCTTTATTTACAGAAGAACTTCTTCAAACTAAATACTTTTTTTGTTTTTCTATATTTTAGCAATTGAGGAAATAGATAAAATAAAGGAGAGAATAGTAAAGAGGGAGGGAAAGAGTCTAAAGAGAAGAGACAGATAAGGGAAGAATAGGGAGGAAAATAAATATGGGTTTAAGTGATGGTGTTTGGGATTATTGGTTTTGACTGTTACAGTCAGGGTAGATGGTGGAGGCTAGGTGGCATCAAATGTATCAGGTTTCATCAGAGATTTGACCAGATAGCGGTGGATTAATTCTAGTTAGAAAGAGAGAAATATGAGAGGGAAAGATTTTTTTTTAGAGAAAAAGAAAGAGCGAAAGAAAGAGAGGATGGAGAAGGCATGGGCTCAGGTGTATCCCGTTTCACGAAAGACATTGACTATAATGGACTATCTTAATGGAAAACTAATCTTAAAACGCTAACTAGACTATTCAATAATATCTACTTTGCTTCTTTCAATAAAAAAAACTAACAATTTAAAATTTCTATCATAGTGCATTTATTCGTCTCAAGTTCGTGCGAAAATTCTTACTGGCACAATAATATTTTTAATGAATTCACAAAATTAGGTTGCCATCTATAACGTTCACTTTCGGATTAATAACCTTAGAAAATCTATGTACATGTTTATTCCTCCACATAGTAAATTGGTTAAACAGTACCAGTATTGCCTTTCTACAATGATCGCTCTGACATTAAATAATCCACGAAAGTTGATATGCCTTTGAATAAAGAAATTAAAATAAGCAAGTTGAATGTTTTCAAGTATCCCGATCTAATACTAATAATTATATGGTTTCAAGTATTCCGATCTAATACTAATAATTATATGGCTTCAAGTATTCCGATCTAATACTAATAATTATATGGCTTCAAGTATTCCGATCTAATACTAATAATTATATGGCTTCAAGTATTCCGATCTAATACTAATAATTATATGGTTTCAAGTATTCCGATCTAATACTAATAATTATATGGCTTCAAGTATTCCGATCTAATACTAATAATTATATGGTTTCAAGTATTCCGATCTAATACTAATAATTATATGGCTTCAAGTATTCCGATCTAATACTAATAACTATATGGCTTCAAGTATTCCGATCTAATACTAATAATTATATGGTTTCAAGTATTCCGATCTAATACTAATAATTATATGGCTTCAATTATTCCGATCTAATACTAATAATTATATGGTTTCAAGTATTTCGATCTAATACTAATAATTATATGGTTTCAAGTATTCCGATCTAATACTAATAATTATATGGTTTCAAGTATTCCGATCTAATACTAATAATTATATGGTTTCAAGTATCCCGATCTAATACTAATAATTATATGGCTTCAAGTATTCCGATCTAATACTAATAATTATATGGCTTCAAGTATTCCGATCTAATACTAATAATTATATGGTTTCAAGTATTCCGATCTAATACTAATAATTATATGGCTTCAAGTATTCCGATCTAATACTAATAATTATATGGCTTCAAGTATTCCGATCTAATAATAATAATAATTATATGGCTTCAAGTATTCCGATCTAATACTAATAATTATATGGTTTCAAATATTCCGATCTAATAATAATAATTATATGGTTTCAGGGACCGGCTCATTGGCCTAGTTGGTAGAATGTTTGCCAATGATCCGGGAACCGGTGGTTCAATCCCAGGTCGCGTCACACTTTAGACTTTAGAAATGGTACTTAATACCTACTTGCTTAACATTCAGCATTACAAGGTGCGTATCAAGGGTAAAGTGAAGCAATCTAGAGAAAGGGGTGGCTCCCTCCCGAAACCTCAGTGTAGCAGCAATTGTAAAGGGAGCCTTCACGTCGCTCTCGACTACAGTCGCCAACTTTACTTACTTATATAAAGTAAAGTTAGCGACCATAGTCGAGGGTGACCTGAAGGCTCCCTTTTCGATAGCTACAACACCAAGGTGTAGGGGAGGGCGCTACTCCATTCCCAGGATTGCTCCACTTTACCCTTGAACCGTACCTTATAATGCTGAGTGTTAAGCAAGGTGGTATCAAGTACCATTTTTAAAGTCTTTGGTATGACTCGACCTGGGATTGAACCCAGGTCTCCCAGGCCATTGGCGAACACTCTAACCACTGGGCCAATGGTTTCAAGTAATCATTTCTTTTTAATAATAGTCATTTGTTTGTACATGTTTATATAGTTTCAAGTAACTAATAAAATACCATAGTAAACAATTATAGCTTTAAATAATTGTTTTTAATTCAAATAACTTACGGTTATACATAAGCAATTATTCCGATTGGATGCGAATATTCTTAATAAATCTTTAACATGTACGTCAACTCCGGTTCAGGGTGGACAACGGAGTAATGTTGAAAAAGCAGCACTCCAAATTCCTCAATTCTCCAGAATTAGGGTCTCACAATGAGATATAGTTTAGCGTTATGTCGAGAACATGCCTTTGGTGCATGGGTCTTATCCCTCGGCAAGGGGTACATTCAGCTTATTTGAAGTTTCACTGAGAGGCTTGAAAATTGATTATTTTGGTTTAGTTTAGCACAAAGGCCTTTAATTAAATACGGTACCAACAGTTCCGAAGTGGTCACTCATCTAAGTTCGTTGGTACTAAACTTCGATGATCTAGCGGTGGGGTGGTCCGTTCTTTAAGCGTGACCTGACTGTAATTTGATTAAAAGAAAGTTATCTTTTTAGTGATATATTTTTGGGTGGTGAAACATTTCATTTGGTACCACCTCGTAGTTCAAACTGGTAAATTCTATGAGGCATTGTGATTTCCTTTGCTCCACCCTAGTAGACTATCGCAGACCACACAGAAGTATTATCTGAACAACTGAGAAAAAAAAAAAAGAATATAAAAGAAAATGAAAAGAAAAAAAAAGTGATAAAAATGGAATCAAGATTTATAAAGACTGTATTCAATTAACAAAGGAAAGTTTGACTTTCTATTTCATTCTTTGAATTGTGAAACAATTCCGTCTACTCTTTCTCCCACGACCTCTAGTTACACACACAGAGACACACACACCGAAAAGACACATGGATATATATATATATATATATATATATATATATATATATATATATATATATATATATTTGCAATTACACAAGAATGCTGCGTGCAATCTTGAACAAGTCCTGGCGGCAACACCCCACAAGACACCAACTGTACGGCCACCTGCCTCCTATCACGAAAACTATTCAAGTTAGACGACCCAGACGTGCAGGACACTGCTGGAGAAGCAGGGACGAACTCATAAGAGATGTACTCTTATGGACCCTCACACATGGCCGTGCAAAAGCTGGACGATCAGCACGAACATACATTCAGCAGCTATGTGAGAATACGGGATGTTGTCCTGAAGACCTGCCTGGGGCAATGAACGATAGGGAGGTGTGGCGAGAGATGGTCAGGGATATCCGTGCTACCAGCGCGACATGATGATGATGATGATATATATATATATATATATATATATATATATATATATGAAGGTAGCAGAAAAAACATAATCCAAAGAGGTGAATTTATTATGATGTAAAGTCAACGTTAACGTTTCGGTTTCAGTAACCATCATCAGGACTTGGATATCAAAATAGTTCACATAGCGATGGATGCTTGCTGAGATGACAGGAGCAAATGAGAAATATACAACGAAAAGATACACAAACGTGCACATAGCGTTCATAATTCGAAAGTCATAAGATCGTGTCTGACACGTGGAAACATATTTGAAAATGTTGGATTTCCCAAAGAAACGAGACAAAACCTCTCGTTTATTGAGAAATACGCAACGACAAGTAAGTTTTCATATATACAGATCGTTTGGAATCATCCAAGATAAATGTCGTGTAAGATTGTATTTGGTATTTGTTTTTCCGAAAGGACTGTATGAAAGTAAATATGGATTAAAATCCGACAGTATGAAGGTAACAGAAAAACATAATCCAAATAGGTGAATTTATTATGATGTAAAGTCGAGGTTAACGTTTCGGTTTCAGTAACCATCATCAGGATTTGGATATCAGAATAGTTCACATAGGGATGGATTCTTGCTGAGATGACAGTAGCAAATATATATATATATATATATATATATATATATATATATATTTAGATGAGTAGCGACATTATTTTAGTCTTGATCTATCTATCTATCAATCTATCGACATATGAATATATATGAGAAATTACGTAAGCGTACAAAACATACCACAGAACACATATTCACGGACGGTTGCTATATATATATATATATAGAGAGAGAGAGATAGATATAGATATAGATGAGGATTGGTTGTTTGGGTTTTACGGCATATCAAACATTGTTGGTTATTTAATGCCAAATCCATTTTTATACCAATGATCAGTTCTATTTTAAACAATTCAGTTTAACATGAGTACACAGTTTAATGGTAAAAAATATTTCTATTTCAAGCTATTAAGTTTGGTCAGACAGTTCTAATTTAAACAATTCAGTTTAGTATAAGTATAGTTTTTGTCCACACACTGTGAAATGTCAAAAGAGTTCAATTTCGAGAAATTCAGTCTAGCTTAAATACGCAGTTTACACGTCAAAACAGTTCTACTTCAAGTAATTCAGTTTAGCATGAGTACGCATTTTAGTTCTATTTAATCCATAGATAGGGCCCTATCAGGTGCTACCATGCCGGGCCAGAGTGGATCTGGGAGCGATGGCAATGAAGGGGTACTCCGCATTCCCCAAAGCTCCAGCATCACTGGAACCTCACCATCAGGTTGTTTAGTGTCATATCCAGGATACTCATGGGGAGGGTCTTAACCCTCTGCAGAGGTGCAGTCGGTGTATTCTACAGCCCCAGGCGACTGGGCAAACAATCCAAGAGAGAAATTATATTTATGCTTTAAAAATACAATCAGCTGCAGTCGGAATATTAATCAGCAGAGGAAATATTGAAGAGCTGTACGAATAAATCCATGTTTACAATATTTTCATTCAATTTAGAATAATTAAACGACATTCTCCTGTAGACCCCTTCACACGGATGAGCAGATGTTGGACGACCTGCCAGATCTTTTCTACAATAGCTCTGTACAGACACAGGATGTAATCTAGAGGACCAGCCGAATGAGATGGACGATAGAGACGAATGGCGAGGGTGAGTCAGGGAAATCCGTGCAAGCTGCACGACATGATGAAGATATGTTGAAATTTAATGCAATCTTGACAGAAATGAATTCGAAAGTTTTGAATTGTTTACTGAATAAATCTATAAAACCTAATGGTTGGTATATTATTTTCATCTCTGATCTATAAGATTGAGGTAGGCTCGAAATTCAATAAAAATAATAATTCTAATTGACTAAAAATGTACTTTCAACAATTTTGGAAGGAAAAGATTGCTTGAATTATTTTGAGTTTTGTTTTTTCAGATTTTTCGCGGCAAATCAAATTGTGTCGTCTGAAAGTTTCAAAGAAATTTTAAAACGATCGTGTAAATGCTGATTAATCAATTAATACAAAACTACTGGTTGATACATTACAGCATCTCCAGGCGCCCGTGGTTGTGTAATGGTTAGCAAGCTCCACTAACAAACCTACACGAGTAAGTTCGAGTCTCATTGGGTGCCCCATTCATATGGCCTTGTGCCACATCTAAGCAAAAAGCTTAGTAAATTACCATTACAGCATCTCCAGTCTATTTTTAGCACAAAAATTAAAGCTTTTTTAGTGTGTAAATAGTTTAATTTCCCATATATGTACAAATATATGTCTGTCATTCTCACAAAGTGAGAATCGAATTCGCTAACAAGGGTCTGCTAGACAATCTCCTTTTCCATTAAACCTCTTAATATAGCTATGTAAACCATTCCCTAAGTTTAGCTTAGTTAAGCACAACGCCAGTGACACAGTGTATAAAGTGAGAATCGAATTCACTAACAAGGGTCTACTAGACTATCTCATTTACTATTAAACCCTTGACTGTACCTTTGTATACATACGTAATTATCAACTCTTCCTCATGAAAGGTTACTTTTCACAGCGGAGTTTAAGAGGTTTGAATTCAGAGTTTTAAAGAATGCAGTCTGCCCTACAATTTACGCATAGCTGAAGGAAGGGTATTATCGCTCCGTGAAATGAAAACAGCATCGTTCAGGTTTTGAACATGGGTCACCCGGCTCGTTTCCTACGATGATAAACATTACACCATAATAGAATAGTCCTTTAGGAGGTGCGCGTAGTGTAATGGTTATCGTCGTAGGAAATGAACACGGCGACACGAGTTCAAATCCTGGACGAGACTGATTGCATTTCACATATCACTAATACCCTTGGGAAAGGTATGAATCCAATTATTCTCCCTCCAGCTATAGGTAAATAGTAGGACAGACTGTTTTTCAGCCTTGCTAAGGCAACTAGTCTAGGAGAAGGAAAACTCTGAATTCAAACCTGTTAAACTCCGCTTAAAAATTGACCTTGTGTCATATCCTGCCCGAGCAGACGGGTTGGGTAAATAGGATAATAGAATAGTCCTTTACTAAGGTTATTTTAGTTTAGCAAAAAGACAGAACTATGCGGCACCCAGTGAGAATCGAATCCATTTACAAGGGACTGCGAGACTGACACACAAACCATTATAACACGGGAGATATGTAGTAATTTTGTTTCAAGCTGTCTCAATTTACATTTATATTTATCATTTGTTGGCCGTTTTGTTATATTCGGTTTTGAGTACTTGCCTTTATTTTTTGTTGTTTTTGTTTTCTTGTTTAACATTTATCAGCGAACACAGTGGGAGGCGAGCAATTGCTAGAGTTTTTTTTTTCCTTACCTCACCACATGTTTACGCGTATCTTACTGATTACATCATCATCATCATCATCATGTCGTGCTGGTAGCACGGATATACCTGACCCTCTCTCGCCACTTTTCCCTATCCTTCATCGCCTCAGGCAGGTCTTCTGGACAACATCCTGTATCCTCACATAGTTGATGAATGTATGTTCGTGCTGGTCGTCCTGCTTTTGCTCGGCCATGTGTGGGGGTCCATAAGAGTACATCACTTATGAGTTCGTCCCTGCTTCTCCAGCAGTGTCCTGCATGTCTGGTTCGTCTAACTTGAATAGTTTTCGTGATAGGGGGCAGGTGGCCGTACAGTTGGTGTCTCCTGGGGTGTTGCCGCCAGGACTTGTTCAAGATTGCTCGCAGGATTCTTGTGTAATTGCCGTCTAGCTTCTTCTCGAGCCGTTTTGTTAGCGTCCATGTAGTGCATCCATATAGCAGTATCGATGCGACCGCTGCCTTGAAGAAACTGCGTTTCATTTTATCGGTTAGGTCTGATTTCCATATAATCGATAGCCTATTGATAGCTGTCCATGCTTTCGTTAACCTCGTGTCGATGTCCTTTTCGGTTGATTCGACGCTGCTTCCTAGGTAAGTGAATTTGTCTACTAAACGAACAAACGACCCTATCTCCATGTTTTAATTCCCAAACCCAAGGTCAATCGTTTGCTACCCACATCACATTTAGTTTTATCCACTTTTCTATCTGCCAAAACTCACTTGTCAGAATTCAGACTCAGAGACAATCAGAAAATTTAGACTTTTCTTCGATTCACAAGTTTTTAGCCCCCCGCCGTGGAATATCAAAAAAAAGTTGCTAAATGGGAGTATCAGTGATCATTTAATAAGTTAAACACAAAACTGGTTGTAAAGGGCAAACTCGCTCACAATAAAACTCACATTAGCCTAGTGAGTAGAGTGTTCGCTAATGGTCTGAGAGACCTGGGTTCAATCCCAGGTCGCGTCATATCAAAGACTTTAAAAATGGTACTTGATACCTCCTTGCTTAACACTCAACAATGTAAAGTACGTATCAAGGGTAAAAAGGAGCAATCCGGGGAAAGGAGAAGCACCCTCCCCTACACAGCGGTGTAGTAGCTATTGAAAGGGGAGCCTTCTGGTTGCCCTCGACTACGGTCGCTAACTTTGCTTTTTTACAATGACCTGCTAGTCTAACTCGTTAACCATTTTACCACACAAGGTCCCCTTAATTGGTATAGAAATGAATGAGAAGGAGTTCCCGCTGCGTATTAGTTTAACTCCAAGCTCAGCTTGAAAACAATTTATTGCTAAAACAACCTGTAATATAATGGCGGAGGGATTTCGTTTTATATATGTTGCCTTTCGGTTTAGTTAGGATGAGAACCTTTCGCTTAGCGCATGGGTTAGTTAGGTGCAACATTAACGCAGGTGTTCACGCGCGTGCGGAGAGGATGTGTCATTCAAAGATGTCAAAATAAAAATCCCAGATAGGAATTGAGACCAGGCGATGTGAATGACGTCACGCACCGGAAGCATGGGCTGAGATTTGAGAAAAAGAAATGAGTTGAGTTCCTGCCTCGGAAGAAGAAGGTTGATTTCAGACCAATTTGTGCGCTACGGGCGCCGCACGCTGATTGGGTTGAGAGCTGACGATGTAAAAGCAGTCAGCATAGAAAGATTGTGTCTCTCTCTCCTCATGTCGAATAACCTTTAAACTCAAAAAAGGTGAATAAAAGTTTCGTACCTGAACCAATTTCGTAAGGTTTGGTGTTTTTAGATTCCTTATGTGTATTTCACATATCCGTATCAATGGTATGCGACAAACCAATCAAAACTATTTTACAATTGCTTGAAATACTGGAAACCCGAAACTGAATACAAATTATTAGTATTGCATTGGACTACTTGATGACATATTACCCTGTTTACCAACCCCTCCGCTCGGGTAGAATATTACACAAGGTCAATATTTAAGCGGAGTTTAACAGGTTTGAATTCAGAGTTTTCCTTCTCCTAGCCTAGTTGCCTTAGCAAGGCTGAAGAATCCAGTCTGCCTACTATTTACCCATAGCTGGAGGGAGGAAAATTGGATTCATACCTTTTCCAAGGGTATTAGTGCTATGTGAAATGCAATCAGTCTCGTCTAGGATTTGAACTCGTGTCGCCGTGTCCATTTCCTACGACGATAACCATTACACTACGCGCACTTTGTATTAAGAATAAGAATTGGAGCTACAATTGTTTTAAAGTGATTATCATTATTTGAAACTGTATTAACAGCACGTAAAAATGACTAACTTTGCCTTTAAATAGCCCCAAAACGATTGAAATACCCTAAAACCAACCAACTAAAAAACGAAAACCAAACCAAAGAAAAACTGTTTGGATCAACATAATGAGTTGTCCGAATTATTGAAGATCCCTTTTATGGGCTGAAACATCTTATATTTTTTCGGGAATGGGTTTTTCCATTGCTAACTCATCCGATCTTATTAACTAGAAGTGAATTTTACTTTGCAGACGAATTGAATTTCATCATCTAGGCTTGGAATTTCATCATCTAGGCTTGATTTTTCGTCATTTAAGCATGGAATTTAATCATCTAGGCTGGGAATTTTATCATCTAGGCTTGGAAAATTCATTATCTATGCTTGGAAATTGATCATCAATGCTTGGATATTCATCATCTATGCTTAGAATTTAATAATCTAGGCTTGGAATTTAATCATCTACGCTTGGAAATTCATCATCTTGGCTTGGAAATTCATCACATAAACTTGGAAATTCATCATCTAGGCTTGGAATTTCATCATCTTGGCTTGGAATTTTAATTTCTCATCTTACAGATGAGCGCAGGAATCACCAACAGATTTTTGATGGCAGGAAAATTAGAAAAGTTTTTTGGTCTAAAGAAACGAAATAATGAATGAAATCAAATAAGACTGAAGTTATGCATCATGTATTGTAATTATTATCAATTTAGAATATCTTTTTCTTTCCTTTATTAATATTCTTCTATATCCGTAATACATTATCATCATCGAACTCATAAGCGACATACTCCAGTGGACCCCTTCACATGGACGAGCAAAGGCATTACGACCAGCTAAAACCTATATACAAAAACTCACTGCCGTTACAGGATGTAGCCTTGAAAACCTACTAGGAGCGATGGAAGACAGAGACGGGTGGCGATAGAATGTCAGGGAGATCCGTGTTGGCGGCACGACATGATGATGTTGACGATGATTATCACCATTATCAAGTTGCACTACCGGCACGGATTTCCCTGATTCCCCCCCTCTCTCTCTCTCCATCATTCCTAATAGGTCTAAAACCATCCAAGTAAGACGAACAAGACAGGCAGAACACTGCTAGAGAAACAAGGACGTTTTTCTACAAACTCCATCATATGGACGTGTTAGTATTGGCCTAACTGCAAGAACTTGTCTCCATCGGCTCTGTTCGGACACTTGATGTAGTAATGGACATAAACTTAATCTATCTGAATTCCTCAGATGAAGTAATCCTTTTTTTCCTTTCCCGTTTCAAATTGAGAGCAGCTATGTTAATGTTCTCGAAACATCTGAAAGAGAAATCAGAATATTAAAATTTCGGGAGCATTACGTGAGGTCCATTTCCATTTAGAGACAGCTAAAAGTATGTTCACACCTACCGACCACAGCTCGCATATCAACCAATCAAAGATTCTTCGTGTGGTCTGTCGTCAACAAAGACAACAGCGCGCGCGTTGAAACTTTGAACTAAGATGATAGACGTCGAAAATTTCGTGATATGGCTGTGAGTAATTTGATCTTCCAAAGTTGTTGGGTCATTAAATTGTCCGTGAGAAATGGGGATATCAGTTCATTGGTTCCCAAAAGCAAGTGAATAATAAGTAATTGACTTGGCGCCACGTTCCTCGAAGAGAATATTTACGTTCATGCATAGATGTTAAGGATACATTAGTCTTGACTGCAACAATGTGGTAAAGAGGCATAGTAGTTCTGGTAACATATGGAAAAATGTTTTATTTATATAGTAATAAACATGCTGGATTAATAAATGTTTGTGATTTACTTTTTGGAATCTAAAGTATGTTATTTTCTCTATTATGTAGTATACTTATGTTATCGGTTGGTTGGTTGGTTGGTTGGTTTTATGGTATTTCAGACCGTGTTATATTATCAGATGTTGAAGTCTTTCTTGCAATCAGTTATATGGTTTCAACTATTTCTATCTAACACAAATATAATTTTCAAACAGATCCATTGATCCCTGATAAGTATTCACAATTTGGGTCAGGGTGGATTTGGGAGTTATAGTCACAAAATGGTGGCTCCATATTCCCTAGATCCAGAACTGGAGTCTCACTCTTTTTTGGGGGAGGTGGTCTCATTTCTTTTCAGGGGATGCAGTCAACGTGTTCAAAGCGTGTTCAAAGTCCCACCGACGGGAAAAATTATCATCGGATCAACCCACCCGTACATACACGTATATATATATATATATATATAGAGAGAGAGAGAGAGAGACAGACAGACAGACAGACTGAGAGAGAGAGAGAGAGGGAGAGAGAGAAGGAAACAATCAGCACAAACGTCGGTAAAAACTACGCTGTTCGTAAAATAATGTCCGAATTTAGAATAAATTTTTATTCATGAACTAGTGGTTAGTTGGTTGGTTGGTTGGTTTTTATGGCATATCAATCATTGTAGGTTACTTAATGCTAAATCCTCTATAAATATATACGAAATATATGATTTGTAAACATATTTTATTGATAACCTTTTTAAACGAGCCTAGGCTCATTCTTTTGCTCAGAGTTAAATAGTTCCAAGCATAGATATGTAACCTTAACAATTCAATTAAACATCAGTCATTTGTTTATACCTGGTTAAGTGATCAAACAGTTCTATTTCTAACAATTCAACTTAGCAACAAAGTCAACAAAGTTGAATGGTTCCAAGCATAGCTATGTATCACTAACAATTCAATTAAACAGTAATTTGTATATGCACAGGTATGTGTCAAAAACAGTTCTATTTCAAGCAACTTAATTTAGCATGAGTCGCTTGTTTGCACTTGGTTTAAGTGTCAAACAGTTCTATTCAACCCATAGATAGGACCCTATCAGGTGCTACCACTCCGGGCCAGAGTGGACCTGGGAGCGATGGCAATGAATGGGGTACTCCACATTTTCAGCATTACTGGAACCTCACCATCAGATTGTTTAGTGTCATATCCAGGGTTACCCCTCTGCAGTGTTGCAGTCGGTGTATTCTACGGTCCACTCAGCCGACTGGGCTGCCTGAATTAATGAATTTAAACTATATCTTAATCTGTCAAAATATGATCCCTCTTCAATCGTTTAAAAAAGTTTTGTATAAAACTTAACTTACGATAAAACTCAAAGGGTTTTGATGCCAAGGAATCTTCAAATACAGTTTTGAGTTCCCTTTTGGAACTGAATGCTTCTTGGCTTAAAAATGTGTGTAGGTTCTTTTAAAATAGCAGTTGGTAAGTGAGAGATTAGGATAATCTGGTGGATGTGGTAAAGTATCATAGCTTCGTTAGTGTTATCATTTGGCCAAAAATTTTAATGAAGCAAAATTTTGACCAAGCTTAAAATTAAACGCATTACTTCTTTTCGTTGGTTCAGGATTAGGGACATATGACAATCAAAATCAATTTCGGAAAGAAGGAATATACAATTAAAAATAAAGGCACTTCAATCATTCAGAATGTAAATTTGTGATACATCTGCTATTAAATGAATTTCAATCATACATCTTAGATGCATCAAGGAGGTCTTCAGTGATGCGCTGTCTTCATTGCCGATTTCGGGTTATTTCTGCATCATATCGGCTCCGACAGTAACACCGGCATGACTCTGGAAGAGCCAAACCGCCTCCGTGATCGCGACGTGCTACGCTCGTGCCTCTACCAAAGCCAAGAAAAAAGATAAGGCCGGACTTCAGCCGTTCTTATAGACATCTGTCTTTTAGTAAACAGCCAATGAAAACAGGACATTCCACACTCCTCTGCTATATAATACCATCTTTACCTCATCTGGTTTCGCCAGGCTACTTCCGGAATCGGTACCGAGGTAAGATGTTATTTTAATAATCGTCCGTGTCCATGATTTACACTTCACTAGACTTACACGAATCTCCCGCCAAATCTGTCCTATACTAATACTTCTAAACTAACAGGAATTAAGCCCCCGCTCCAAACTAATCAGTCAGTCTTTAACTCTTACCTTATACCCTTATTCGAAGAAAAAAAAATACTCCCGTTTATTTGGCTCACGAGATCATTTGCTTCAGATTAACTCAAGCTTTTTGCCAAAATTTCCCTCTCCGTTTATCATTAATCTATGCTCATATTACCAATCTAATGCATATTTCTCAAAAAAAAAAAAAAAAAATGAAATGTTAGAATAGAATTTAAACAATTTATACTAAAATTGGACCGTATTTTCTGAAAAGATTCAATTAACTTGCTAATCTAAATCAGATGAATCTGATTATTTTCAACCTGTTTACATTTCCACATGTAGTAATTTACTAAGCTTTTCGCTTAGATGTGGCACAAGGCCATATGAAAGGGGCACCCAGTGAGACTCGAACTCACTCGTATAGGTTTGGTAGTCGAGCTTGCTAACCATTACATTTCCACATGTATAGGATTACACGTGTTAGAGTAAGGATGTGTGTGTATGAAAATTGAACTTTTTATCGACATCTTATTTGATAATGAGAAACTTTGTAATCATCTTGTTTTTAAATTTTCAAATAATTCAATCTATTTTTATGCTTATATTCATAGATACACACATATGCTAGCAGTAATACCCCTATTTTGCCGCGAGATTTTTTCAAGGTAAAGTTTTAATTCGCAAACATGCCAAAAGAATATTTGTCTGTTAAAACTTGCTTCTTGAAATCATTGAGCAATTTACATATAGCATGATTAAGATAAACGCCATTTGTTTGTATATATAAGAGACATTGCAATTTTGTAATGTTTATTAACGATTAAACAGTTTTGATATTAACATGGGTGCTGAAATATGCTCAGAAATTTACATTCACACACACACATACACACACACGCGCATATATAGAGAGAGTGAGAGAAGAAGAAGGTGGTGCCCGTGGTGTAATGGTTATCGTCGTAGTGACACGGGTTCAAATCCTCGATGAGACTGATTATATTTCACATAGCACTAATACCCTTGGGAAATGTATGAATCCAATTATTCTCCCTCCAGCTATGGGTAAATAGTAGGGCAGACTGTTTTCTTCAGCCTTGGTGAGGCAACTAGTCTAGGAGAAGGAAAACTCTGAATTCAAACCTGTTAAACTTCGCTTAAAAATTGACCTTGTGTCATATCCAGCCCGAGAGCGGAGGGGTTGGTAAATTTGTATATATAGAGGAAGAATCCTCTTGGAGTCGTGGCTAACGTGCTGAACTGAACAGAAATTTACACACACACAAACACACACACACACACATCAAGATGACTTATATACCATTAAACAACCAAGGCAAACCAAACCAAATCACATATATAAAGTAAAGTTGGCGACCTTTGTCGAGGATGACTCAAAGTCTCCATTTTCAATAGCTACTACACCGATGTGTAGGGGAGGACGCTACTCCATTCCCTGGAATGCTCCACTTTACCCTTGATCCTTACCTTATAATGCTGAGTGTTAAGCAAGGCGGCATGAAGTATAATTTTTTTTAATCTTTGGTATGACTCGACTTGGGATTGAACCCCGGTCTCAAGGACCACTGGTAATATATATAAACAGGAGGAATAAAACAGTGCTCGAAAGATAAACGTTTGAATAAAAACTTTGAATTGATGATCAAAGACCGCGTGAATGCAGAGTAGTAAGAGTTTTAAATATATATATATATATATATATATATATATATATATATACGTGTGTGTGTGTGTGTTCATGTTTTTTTATTAGCTGTAGACACCAAATCATTTCTTTCTTTTCTGTGGAACAAAAAATAATTGCGTTTTATATGCCTATATCTAGCGGTGAAACGATGAAAAAGAGATCGAACAAGAAAGAAGAGGAGGCAGTAAACAAAAGGGAGAGAGAGAAAGAGAGAGAGGGGGGGAGAGGCAAAGATCGGAAAAATGCCAACAGAAAATCTAATGACTTAGAGAATCAGGTGTAGGGACTAATGAGGATTAAGTCGGTCTTCTCGCGTCCTGACAGGTGAGCGCTGATCGCTGAGATGCTTACAGCCATCAGGGGATTTGATAAATCAGTAATCCACGAATTTCAAAACGTCATACTTTTCTTTCCGTTTCGATTTCCTACTCGCTTCTTCCTGCCCTACCTCTTTTACCTCCGGCATTAACCCTCCTTATTCCGCATTCCTCTACACTGACCGATACTGCCACCTCACCTTCTCCTCACCGTGCAGCTGCTGCGAGAATCGACGAGAAATTCAACAAGTAGCCGAGCAGCTGCCGATGCACGCACCATTCTGATTGCACCAACGGGGTTGGCTGGGGTCGGTCAGAAAGACGGTACCAAAAGGGATGTGGGGCACTGGATGATGCGAAAAAGAGTGAAGGGAAGACAAGATGAAGATGTAGATAGATGTCATGACGACCAGATTCCCTGTCATCCTCCTCTGCTATCAATGGCTCTTCTTATCCAACTGCGCCCACCTTTGCTTACGGACCGTCACTATCGCAACCGCCACCATGTTAGATCCACTGTCATTGTCACCGGTAATCTGAAAATTCTGATATTCTTATCTTGTGGATTTGGGTTCAATAATTGGAACCAGATTCAAGGCGTGGAAGGAAGATGAATCTTGTTTCATTTTTTTTTCCTTTTCTTTTATTTTATCGTCTTGGTTTTCCATTTTTACGAGCTTTCCTTTTAATTTTCCCTCCGACTCAAAGTTCTTTATTTGGTTTTCTTCAAGTTGACATTTTTCTTCATATCCTCATTTTTCAACTTACTCCTTGACTCTCCATTATCTTTAGAGTATCACCTTGCCTTACTCTCCTTTTCTTCTTTCTTTTACTCGAATAAATTCTTTTATGGTTCTCGTTTTCTCTTTCTTTTTATTTTTCTCTTTCTTTTCCTTGGCCGACTTTCCTTTCTCTTACATTATTAACTCTTTACCTTTACCAATGTTCCCTTTTTTACTCTCAAATAATTTTTATTTTGTTTTTTTTTTCCCCTCTCACTTCTTCTCCTTAACCAGCTTTCCTTTCTGTTTACATCTTCATTCTCATACCTTTGTTCTTTTTCCTTTTTTTATACAATTATCCAAGCGTTTGTGTCGTCACGCTTTTTATTTTTCCCCTTTTTCTCTTTGGTTGACTTTACTTTTTCTTTATATCATCAATCCTTTGACTTACTGTCCCCTTTTCCTCTATTTTGCTCTCATACAGGGGTCTAAATTTCGGAGTCACGACTGTGCTACTCTGCAACATCGTAGGAACCGAGTTAGATCTCCACTCGCAGTTTTACGTTCACTTTTGGACTAATATCCTTTAAAAAAGTATAAAACTCCCTCATCCTCTCCCAGCAATGGCTTAAATACTACCATTACTGTTCTTTCACAGAGATAGCTTTCGCATTAAATAACCCACAAAAGGGGGTATGTCATAAAACAAAGAAACCAAACCAATAATTTTAGAGAGTTTTCTAACTTCTTTCTTTTTTTCCCTTTTCTACTCGTTAAGGGACATTCCTTCGCTTTACACTCTTTTCTTTATTTTTTAAAAACTCTCATACAGGTATTATTGCTCTTGTGTTCCCTTTCTTTTTCTTTTTTCTCCCCTTCACTTACATCATAATCAACTTGTCTTAATCTTGAACCCTCTTTTTAAATTAATCGTGGTTTGATTCTCTTTCTTTTCCTCTACTATTCTTTTGGGGTGTGTCCATGTGGTGTTATGGTTAAAGAGCAGGACTGTGGAATCGCAGTAAGCAAGTTCGAACTCTAGTCGCCCAATTACGTTCACTTTCGGGCAAATACCCTTAGGAAAGGTATGAACCTTCTTATCCTCCGAGCTATGGGTTAAATAATACCACTACTGTTCTTCGAAAAGGATGGCTTTGGCATTAAATAACCTACGAAGGTTGATATGCCATAAACAAAGAAACCAAACCTATTTTTTTCTCTCTTATCTTTATCATTCTCTTACCTTACCCTCTCTCTTTGTTTTTGTTTGCTCTCTTGGGACCCTTCATGTTCTTTGTTTTGTTCCTTTTTCTCCTTAGAAGACTCTTCCTTGTTTTTTTTATGATGCCTCAATTATCTTACTCCCCTTTCATTTATTTATTCATTTTAATCTTATACATTTCTTGCTGATATTATTGTTCCATATTCACAATTAACGCTGGATACAGCCATGTGCGAAATAGACATATAATGTTCATTACGATAGAACATATAAAGAACATATAGAAAACTCAGAACATAGGAATCTCGAAATTACGAAAAACACGTAACGACTTCTTGTTCAGGTACGAAACCTTTTTATTAACTTTGAGTTAAAGGTTTCGACATAAGGAGGAGAGACACAATCTTTTATGCTGTCTTATTTATTTGGTCCCCATCTCGAGCGGCCCCCATAGGGCGCAAGTTCGCCTCGCGTCTGCGAGCCCCAAAAGTCGATCCTCCTCGTTTGGCGTCTAGTATTCAACTCTCTAACTTTCTTCAAATCTCCCACAAACCTCCACGCGCTTTCGGTGCGTGACGTCACCCGCACCCTGTCACCCCGTTCCGTCATCTCGGGCTATTGTGACATCTCTGAGAGGCACGTCCACCCCGCGCGCGTATTACCACCTACATCAAGGTTTGCACCTAACTAACCCATGTGCTGAGCCGAAATGTTCTCAGCCTAACTAAGCTCAAAGGCATGAACCGAAATCCCTGGGCCATTCTGGTTACATTATGATTTCTTTCTGAGCGCCTCGGGTACTGTAATGATTAACAAACTTGAAAAGCAAGAGTAAGTTTGAGTCTCATTGGGTGCCCCATTCATTTTGCTTTGTGCCACATCTAAGAAAAAGCTTAGTAAATTACTATTATAATCTCTTTTGATTTTTTCTCCTTTCTTTTCCTTGGTTAATTCTTCCTTCTCTTACATCATAAACATCTAGCCTTTCTTTCTTTTTTAACTCATATACAATTCTTTGTTTTCTCTTCCTTTTTATTTCGTCCTTCTTTATTTGATTAATTCTTTGTTTCGCTTTACATTAAGATCTGTCCTTGTCGGCTGGGGTTGTAGAATACACCGACTGCATCTTTGCAGAGAAGTAAGATTCTCCTAACTAGTGTCCTGGATGTGACGCTAAGCAATCTGATGGTGAAGTTCCAGTTATGCTGGAGCTTTGGGGGATTCTATTTGACCCAAAGATAGGACCCTATCAAGTGCTTCCATTCCGGGCCAGAGTGGATCTGGGAGAAATGGCAATGAAGGGGTGCTCTGCATTCCCAAAAGCTCCAGCATTGTTGGAACCTCACCATCAGATTGTTTAGTGTCATATCCAGGACATTCGTTGGGAGGGTCTTACCCCTCTGCAGAAGGACAGTCGGTGTAGTCTACAGCCCACCCCCAAAGCCAACTGGGGAAGTCGTGGCAATAATAAGGATACTGATTAATATCACCACATGCCTAACAAAATTAAATTGGCTGTTATGAGTTCCAGTTCAATATCATCATCAAGATATGCTGATATCACAGATTTCCATGCCCCCTCTCTCGCTATCTGTATCTCAGTCATCGCTCTAGGCCACTCCTCTTGACAGCATCCAATGTCCTTACAAAACTGCTGTATGGGTTTTGCTACAAAGGCAGGATGGAACATAAGATCAATTTTTTAGCGGAGTTTAAAAGGTTTGAATTCAGAATTTTCCTTTTCCTAAACTGGTTGCTTAACTAAGGCAAAAGAACTCATTCAGACGATAACCATTTTACCATGGCACATCTATAGAACTGATGTGAGTTTTTGCTGGACGGCCAACACTGGTATGTATAGGAATTCATAAGAGGACGTCACTTACGACTTTTTCCTTACTTCATCAGCACTGCCTCGCATGTCTGGTTCGTCTTAATTGGATAGTTTAGATGATGGGAGATAAGTGGCCGAACAACTGCTGCTTCGTTGTGCGTTGCGTTGCTTCCAGGATTTGTGCAAACAGCACGCAACATCCTTCTGTAGTTCATGCCAATATTTTCCCCTAAAGGTTTTGTTAAAATCCATGTGGGGAATGCATACAATAGTATTGGCAAGGCTACAGCTCAGAAGATCATCATCATCATGTCGTGCCGCTAGCACGGATATCCCTGACCCTCTCTCGCTACGTATCCCTATCATTCATCGCTTCTGGCAGGTCTTTAGGGCTACATCCCGTATCCTCACATAGCTGCTGTATGTATGTTCGAGCTGGTCGTCCTGCTTTTGCTTGGCCATATGCAGGGGTCCATAGGAATACATCACTGATGAGCTCGTCCTTGCTTCTCCAGCAGTGTCCTGCGTGTCTGGTTCGTCTAGCTTGGATAGTTTTCGTGATGGGAGGCAGGTGGCCGTATAGTTGGTGCCTTGTGGGGTGTTGCCGCCAAGACTTGTTTAATATTGCTCTCAACATTCTTGTGTAATTGCCGTCTAGCTTCTTCTTCAGCCGTTTAGTTAGCGTCCAAGTAGCGCATCCATATAGCAGTATCGATACGACCGCTGCCTGGAAGAAACTATATTTCATTTTATTGGTTAGGTCTGATTTCCATATGATCGAGAGCCAATCGATAGCTGTCTATGCTCTCGTTAGCCGTGTGTCGATGTCTTTTTCGGTTGATGAGACGCTGCTTCCTAGGTATGTGAATTTGTTGCTCAGAAGATACTTGGTGAAAATTCCACTGAACATGGAGCATAAGCGGTTAATCAAGGTTCAAAACTATTCAAGGAGGATATATATATATATATATATATAAACAGGTTTGGTTGAATTCCGCGGATTGTTTCTTTTTTAAAATCTTTAACTGAAAACGTTCAAGTCTTCTCACGAGTCTTCTTATGCCTGGGTCAAGTTGGTAAAGAAAGAAACCTATATTAGCCCAAGTGCTTTCTACCATTTCGTTGTTCATCTTCGGCGGGGTGTTAGATCATTTGTTGTTGTGAGTTTTATTTATATTTATTTGGAGAGTTTTTTTTATAGCTGAAAATATTCTGATGGCGCTCTACATTAAACAAAAAAACTTACTCCATATCCTCCCACAAGACAATATTTTACAAAGAACTAACATAAAACAATCCTTAGTCAATAATAACTTCCCTTATAAACTAATCGATCAAAAATAAAACTACATCTCCAAAACAAACATAGCAATAACAGCAACAATAATAATACTAACAGAATAAACCTATACTACAAGAATCAAATGCATAAAAACTACAAATTAGACGAGCAAGTAATAACCAACATTATACACAGACACATTAAACCCACCGAACCTCAAAAACAAATAAAACTTATTATCTACTACTCTAAATTTAAAACATAAAACCTCATTGTTAAGAATAACACCCCCCCCCAAAAAAAAACTTCCCTAACTCAAACTAAAGTAGTGTATAAATTTACATGTCCATTTCGGGAGTGACTCTTGGAAAATGACATAAAGTCTAATACCTATGTTGGTCATACAACAACCATACAACGCCTTACGTACCACCTCTCAGACATAAGCGCTATAAAACAGCTTCTGATGACAGCATAACAAAGACACTGACAAACTCAAATCCCTAGACATAAGAAAGATCCTAATTAACAATACAAAAATCATATATAAGAATAACAATAAAACCGTTTACTTATCCTGGTAACAATAACTATGAAAATATAGAAAAAGCCTACTATAAATAAATAGCATTCACCACAGGTATAAACATATAAATCGTTTTCAATAACTAACTATCCATCCTAACAGAATGAACCTACTTCATCTATAATTTTTATAAAAAAAACCCACTCCAAATAAATATAAATAAAACTCACAGCAACAAACGATATACCCACCCCGAAGATGAACAGTGAAATGGTCGAAAGCGCTTGGGTTAATATAGAATTCTTTCTTTACCAACTTGACCCAGGACTCATGAGAAGACGTGAAGGTCTTCACTTGAAGATTTTCAAAAAAGAAAAAATACGATATATATATATATATATATATATATATATATATATATAAGTGTGCGTGTGTGTATTTATCTCTATCTCTGCACGAGCAGGATGCAACACAAGGTCATTTAAACCTGAATTGAACAGGTTTAAATTCAGTTTTACTTCTCCAAAACGGGTTGCTAATGGTAAAAAAGCTCAGTCTGCCCTACTATTTACCCATAGGTGGAGGGAGAATAATTGGATTCATACCTTTCTCCAAGGGTATTAGCGCCATGAGAAATGCAAACGGACTTGTCCAGGATTTGAACTCATGCCAATTTCCCACGACGGTATCCATTACCCCACAAATATCTGTCCGCCTGCCTTCTTGCCTCTCAATCTATCTATCTATATACATATATACATATATATGTACCTATGTATGTGTGTGTGGGTAAACATTTTACTAATTGAAAACATTTTTAATGCGAAATTTTAGGCTGGTTGATTGGTTGTTTTAAGGCATATCAACCCTTGCAGGTTATTTAATGCCATCCTGTTTAAACATATATATATATTTGATATATATATGATTAGAAAAGAATAGTTTTTAGGTAACATTATTTTGAAACCAGCCAGAACTTATTTGTTTGCGCACAGTTAAATGGCTTCAAGTATAGTAAATTATGAAACATTTGTATTTGATCCAGAGATGGGACCCTTAAGGGTACTGCCCATCCGGGCCAGAGTGGACCAGTAAAAGCAATGAAGTAGTAGTCCACATTTCCTAAAGTTCCAGAATTGGAGCCTAACCATCAGATACAGTTAAGGGTACTATTTAAGAAAATAGTTGGTGGGGAAGTCTTACTCCTCTTTAGAGATGCAGATATGATTAAAATTTCTCGTGTTGAATTTTAATCCAATATATATATATATATATATATATATATATATCATCATCATCATCATCATGTCGCGCCGCCAGCGCGGATATCCTTGACCCTCTCTCGCCATTTCTCCCTATCATTCATCGCCTCCGGCAGGTCTTCAGGGTTACATCCTGTGTCCTCACATAGTTGCTGCATGTATGTTTGTGCTGGTCGTCCCACTCTTGCACATCCATATGTGGGGGTCCACAGGAGTACATCACTTATGAGCTCGTCCTTGCTTCTCCAGCAGTGTCCTGCGTGTCTGGTTCGTCGAACTTGTATAGTTTTCGTGATGGGGGGCAAGTGTCCGTATAGTTGGAGTCTCGTGGGGTGCTGTCGCCAGGACTTGTTTAATACTGCTCTCAACATTCTTGTGTAATTTCCGTCAAGCCTCCTCTCCAGCCGCTTCGTAAGCGTCCATGTGGTGCATTCATATAGCAGTACTGACACAACCGCTGCCTGGAAGAAACTGCGTTTCATTTTATCAGTTAGGTCCGACTTCCATATGATCGAGAGCCTATCGATAGCTGTCCATGCTTTCGTCAGTCGTGTGTCGATGTCTTTTTCGGTTGATGAGATGCTACTTCCTAGGTAGGTGAATTTGTCGACTAGTTTCAGAGAGGCTCCGTCTAGTGTGGCAATGTTGCCCGTTTGGTTGTAACACATATATTCAGTTTTGTTTGCATTGACATGGAGGCCAATGCCAGCTGCGGCTCGTTCCAGACTATGCAATAGTGTCTCTGCTTGATTAGGCGTATTCGCTAGTATCGCCAAGTCATCAGCGTAGTCGGCGTCCGTGATTGTTTTTGCGGGGTACCTTTTGCTTCTTCTCTTAGTCATCTCGAAGCCATTTTCTCTGATTTTGTCGATCGAAGTCCTAAGCACATAGTCTAGACAGATGATAAAGAGGTACGGGGCTAGTGTGTCTCCTTGTAGTACTCCTGCAACAATGTCGAAGTATTCCGTGTCTCCATCAGGTGAACGTACTTTCAACTTGGTGTTTCTGTAGAGAATCATTATCGCTGCTACTGTTTCTTTTGGTAGGCCGTATGCTAGTAGGATTTGCTCCATCTTCCCTCTGTGTATGGAATCGAAGGCCTCGGTAAAGTCGACAAATAGTAATGTCGCCTGTAAGTTTTTTGCCCGAACGCCTTCCAGGATTCTACGGATGGTCAGTATTTGTGAGGTTGTGGATCTATTTCTCCGGAAGCCATTTTGGTTTTTCCTAAGGATGTTGTCTATTTTGGGTTCTATGCGGTTTCGTAGTAGGGCATTGTAGACTTTGGCTGCTATGGATGTAAGTGTTATCCCTCGGTAGTTCTTGGCTAGTCCGAGGTCGCCTTTTTTAGGGAATGGAAGGATGCATCCCTTCGTCCATCTCTCTATCCTATTTTGACTATAGACTGCGTTGCATTGCCGGAGCAGTATATCGTCGAATTGTCTAGTCTTCCACACTTCTGGGGGGATCTCGTCTAGCCCTGCCGCTTTCCTATTTTTAATTCTTCTGAGAACCAAGTCGAGTTCTTCTTTGGTGAAAGGACCTAGTTTTACGTCTAATTGCTTGCTAATAATTCTGGTGATGGGTTCATCCGTTATTTCCGGTGGGTTTCCTAGTAGATTTTTGAAATGCTGTTCCCACAGTTTTACTCTTTCTTGTTGGCTTGCAGCTTTCAGTTTTGCTTTGGCTGTGCTCTTCCTTCCACTTACTTCGTTTATTGTTTGCCAGGCTATCCTGGATTGTCTGTCTTCCACCGAGTCTCTAATCTTATCTATCTGATTTTGTATGTATTCTGCCTGTTCTTTTAGGTATATTCCTGTTAATTGATGTTGTGCCTTTTCTAGTTCTCGTGCATTTGTGTTTGTTGGGTTCTTTCGATAGCTTTTGGAGGCAGTCTTCACAAGTGTACGTTTTTCTCTGACCGCTAGCGTTTCCCAGGGGGCTCTATATTTAGTTCTAGGTTTTGTTGGAATACACTTTGCTGCCGCCTCAAGGTGTGCTTCTACAAAATGTTCATATTCGTCATTTGGGGTACCTATTTCTGCCTTCTCTTGTAGTGCTTCGAATCTGTTTCTTAATTCCAATGCATATTTATCTCTAATATCTCTGTTGTTGAGTAGGGCCCAGTCATAGTGCTTGGTTGTCGCTTTACGTGTGGCGTTTTTTCTTAGGCTTAGTCGTACTTTGGCCGTAACTATTCGATGATCGGAGGACACACCCTCGAAAGAGGAGTATGCCTCGCAATTCATCGCACTGTTTTTCCATTTCCTGTTTATAAGGACGTAGTCTATCTGTGCTTTACTCTTATTCGCGTATGTGTAGGTCCATAATTTCCCCTCCCTTTTTTGAAAGTTTGTATTGAGGCATGTTAATCTATTTTCTATCATGAAATCTATTAAATGCTGTCCATTCCTGTTAGACGCGCAGTGTAGGCTGTATTTGTTGTGTCTGTTTTTCCCGATTTGTGCATTCATATCTCCGCCAATGACTAGCAGGTTGTGTTTCGGAATGCTACGTACTAGGGAGGATAGATCTTCGTAGAAGGTGACTATTTCGTTTTCTTCGCTAACATTAGTAGGGCTGTAGCAGGAGATAATTGTTGCTTTGGGGTTGCCATTAAACGTTGCGGCCATCATCCTTGGTTGTATTCTCTCAATGCTGTTCAGTGTTTTTAACGCTCTTGGTCCTAGAAGTATTCCCACCCCTCCTACCGATGCGTTGACAGAGTTTTTCCATGCCGATACAGTCACAAGCATCCATCCATTACCAGTTTCGTGATACTTGATATCTTCGGTGTGCGTGTATCGGTGCTCTTGTATGCAAATTATGTCTATCTTATGTTCTACGGCTGATGCAGTTAGCTCTGACAGTTGACCTATTCTATTTAGGGTTCTCACGTTAAATGTCGCTATCTGTATTGTTTGTTTGCATTTTAGTAGTTTTTGTTTGAGTTTGAGCTCTGTAGCTGATTTTTCGAACACTGAGGCCAGGGCTCCAACCTCAGCAGGACGCGCCCCTTTTTTACCCGCGCGAAGAGCGATGCGGTTTATGGATCTGGTTTGAGTACGAGTTATGGTTATCTTTCGATGGCTGTTTTTGTTCTCATCTATAGAAGCCACTCTTATAGATGAGCAGCAGTAGTTCCCCGATCGAACTGACAATCCTGAGCGTTAAGCTGCAAGACTCACACGTACATCATGCTGCTTCCCATGTGTACGCGGTAGTAAAAAAAAAAAAAAAAAAAAAAAAAATTTTAAATTGAAAAAAAAAAAAAAAAATTATTTATTAATTAATTTTTTTTTTTTAATATTTTAAGTTTTAACTTAGTTAAAGTCCAGGACTGCTGGATGTTAAAATTCAAGGAAATTTTGGGGTATATTTCATGGTCATCTAGTGGGGTGGACAGAGAGAGAGAGAGAGAGAGAGAGAAAGAAAGAGAGAGGAGGAGTCAACTCTTTTATGGCTTTCGTCTTTAGCACGTGTTAGACTACATTTGAGGTGTTTTGGATTTTTTTTTCTTTTTCTTCCTTTCTTTTCATTTGGGGGGGGGCAATTTTGGGGTTTTCTTTAGCAAATTTAGAAGTTCGTCTTCCAAAAGTAAAGTTTTTCCTGAAAATTAAGTCGCATAAGTCTTCATTCTTCATTTAAACAACACAGAATACAGCTTGAGATTTAAGACATTACTATTTTAAATCAAATGTGCATTTTTAAATGAATAGTTTAGTAGAACAAATTTACTGACCTCTGTGAAAAAACTTCTGGAAACGGAATCACTTCCAAACGTATGCATACTATTTCACAACGCTAAAAGACTTTTTAATCAGTAAAATATTTATAATGTTCTATGTGCAACAATGTAGAGCGCCATCAGAATATTTTCAGCGATGAAAAAGATAATAATAAAAGAAAGATTAAACTCACGACACTGAGTTTCACGTTGCCGATGCTCAGATGACTACAACGTGACGGACATAGTAAATAACATGGTTCAATCGGGCGTCAAATTACAAAATAAATAAAGCGACATTTATCTATGAACTCTAACTTATTATTTACCATATTACTCGAATCTGGAAAGCTTCCAATATGATATTTTCCCTCAAAGAACAATTTAAAGTTTCTCAAATAATCATTACTCTTTTTAGAATAGACTCCTTAACTTCTGTCTCTTCCCCATACCTTATTGTATTATCGAATATATACGTTTAGCGTTGTGATCGTTCCTGAAAGAAAATATCTTATATATATATATATATATATATATATATGTACGGAGAAAAAATGAAGAAAAAAGTATTCAAAAGTGGAGAATTTATGGTAAAGGAAAGTCGACGTTAAACGTTTCGGTTTGAATGAACCTTCATCAGGAGTTTAGAATAGCCGAAATTCTTCAGTTTTGATTATTTTGTTTTTCATACTATAGGATTCCTTTCCATTATTTACCTCCATATATATATATATATATATATATATATATATGTGTGTGTGTGTGTGTATGTGTGTGTGTGTGTGCATATATATGTGTGTAATATATGTGTGTGTATATATATGTTCATATATATATGTGTGTATATATATATATGTGTGTGTATATATATGTGTGTGTATTACTAATAGCAATGAATTTGTCTATTTACTAATATTAATGATTTAGTCGATTTATATAAAGTCTTTGAATGTGCATATAAAATTAATTTTTTTTAAATAAAAATCTACCCAAAAGAATAATACTTTCAATACATTACAGTATATATATATATATATATATATATCTTCAAAGTCATATAGACCTTTTATTGTTTTTACGCCAGTACAAGTACAGACATTTTTCGGCTTCAGTAAGTTAAGCCTTTGTCTAGACTTAAAAGCCGATTGAGAAACTTTGGCTAATAAAGGACATTCCCGTCCAGTTTGGGCTTTGTTAGTCGATATAGGTTAGAATTTGTACGAAGTTTTTAATGCGCTACATACCATATATTTCGACAATCTTAGCTTCTCTCTGAAACTTTTTCACAACCAGAAGTCTGGTTATCTTTTAACTTGCGTTTTATTCCATCAGAATCAGTGTCCTTTTTATGACACTAAACAATCTGATGGTGAGGTTCTAGTGATGCTGGAGAATGCAGAGTACCCCTTCATTGCCATTGCTCCCGGGTCCACTCTGGTCTGGAGTGGTAGCACCTGATAGGGTCCCATCTATGGGTCAAATAGAGCAAACTTCGTATTTATGCTCAACTGAATTATTTGAAATAGAACTGATCTTACATGTAAAATGCTTACTTAAACTAAAATGAATTGTCTTGAATTAGAACTGTTTGAATAATATGAATAGCTTAAAATAGAAATGTTTTGACAAATAAACTGTGTACTTATGCTAGACTGAATCGTTTGAAATAGAACTGTTTGTTTGTATAAAAATGCATTTGGCATTAAATACAAAAGTTGATATACCATATAATCCAAATAAACCAAACCAAACCAAACCAAACGTAATTTTGAATTATTATTCCGTGGTCATATAAAAAATATATCATCTATATAACGGATAAAGTTAGAATCTTTGGTCATTATAAATATAAAGGAACCAGTTTCTCGAAAATCAAAGAGAAGACATTCAAGGACCTTAATGAGAGGCAAACCTATGAGTAAACTCATTGTTAAATCAAATTTTTATTGATAAAAATCCGTTATATCGAAAAAAAAAGGAATGTTTCGTGCAAAATGTACAAATTTGCAAAATTAAATAATATTATGAATTGATATGTCATAAGTAATGTACTCTTATGGACCCCCACATATGGCCGAGCAAATACAGGACGACCAGCTCGAACATACATACAGCAGCTCTGTGAGGATACGGGATGTAGCCCTGAAGACCCGCCAGAAGCGATGAACGATAGGGAGAAGTGGAGAGAGAGATATCTGTGCTGGTGGCTCGACATGATGATGATGCTGATGATGAATTGATAAACATAATGTAATGTTTGTTTTCTTTAAATGAATTTTCAAACTTTTGATACATTTGTTAACTGGAATAGTGGATAAGGATTTTATTGGTTTCTTTGTTTAATGGCATATCAACTTTTGTAGGTTATTTAATGTCAAATCCATTCTCCTAGAAGAACAGTAGTGGTACTATTTAACCCATAGCTGGAAGGATAAGGGGGTTCATTCCTTTCTCATGGGTATTTGTCCGAAAGTGAACGTAATAGCACGACTGGAGTACGAACTCGCGTACTACGATTCCGCAGTCCATCGCTTTAACCATTACACCACGAGGACACCCACTTCGAGATTTGTTTTCTATGTTCAAATTATTGACTTTGTTAAATAACTCACCGGAATTTTTGAGGTGCGAGTTGCTAATCGTGTCTAAAAGAGTATAACATTTTGGCTAAAGGTTTTTTGCGATTTTTTGGCGGGTTGGGGTGCACAGATCCAATCACCAAAGTAATTGGTCGTGGATGAATTCCAGACCATAAATTCTAGTGATTGTTGGGTGACAATCAATTATGGAAGACCAGAATCTGTCTTCTTTAGTGATTAGTTTTTATAGGATTTACTAAAGACATCTTTGACCAGTCGGCTAGGGCTGTAGAATACTCCGACCGCATCTCTGCAGAGGGGTAAGACCCTCCCCCAACGAGTGTCCTGGATATGACACTAAACGATATGATGTTGAAGTTCAAGTAATGCTGGAGCTTTGGGGAATCTGGAGTACCCCTTCATTCCCATTGGTCCCATGTCCACTCTAGTCCGGTGTTGTAGCACCTGAAAGGGTCCTATCTATGGGTCAAATAGAACTAAACTGTGTACTTATGCTAAACCGAATTGCTTGAAATGGAATTTTTTTGTATGCTTAACTGGATTGTTTGAAATAGAACCGTTTTTAACATGAAAACTGTATTTACGATAAACTGAATTGTTTAAAATAGAACTATACTTATATAAAACTGAATTGTTTTGAATTAGAACTGTCTGACTAAACTGAGTCGCTTGACATAGAAATGTTTTTGACAAATTGTGTACTTATGCTAAACTGAATTGTTTGAAATAGAACTGACTTTTTGTATAAAAATGGATTTGGCATTAAATAATCTACATATGCCATAAAACCCAAACAATGTCAACATTCTCACCTACACAAGAAGATCTGATGATAATGTAGTTCTTCCTAGACAAATCTTTCAATGCAGCCATGTGTTTCCAAGGAAAAGCCATATCATCTGTGTTAACATTATTGGTCCCTGCGGAATTATTGTCTCAGTAGTTTAAGTAATTAGATTTACAATGTTGAAGTTATTTACTCATGTAAGGAATTTCAGACCAAATTAAAGAGCTTTTGTTTCAACTGCGCTGAGTTGACCGTTCGAAAAATTTTGGCTGAGATTATTTCTCCCAATGTGTTTTCATTTGCTGTTGTTGCGCAATAACTATAGTTTGTTTTAACTAGGAAATTTGTGTTGTTTAGATAAGATATTTTCATTCTGAGTTTTTCAGACGCTTTGTAGAACATGCATTTTTTTGCTACAAGAGATTCATTTCTACCAACCTGGCTTTTTTAAAAGCTAAATTTTCAGAGAATTTTAGATTCTTAATGGATGATTCTAAGAATGATTTTATGCATTCGGGAAAAATGTGGTGGGAAAATCTGAGAACGTTAGATATGCTATTGGTACTATTTACCAACCCCTCCGCTCGGGCAGGATATGACACAAGGTCAATTTTTTAAGCGGAGTTTAACAGGTTTGAATTCAGAGTTTTCCTTCTCCTAGACTAGTTGCCTCACCAAGGCTGAAGACCCTAGTCCGTCCTACTATTTACCCATAGCTGGAGGGAGAATAAGGGGGTTCATACCTTTCCCAAGGGTATTTGCCCGAAAGTGAACGTAATAGCACGACTGGAGTACGAACTCGCGTACTACGATTCCGCAGTGCATCGCTTTAACCATTACACCACGAGGACACCCCAAAATCCATTTATACCGGACATGGCATGATGGTTAGTGTTCACCAATGGCCCTGGAGACCTGGGTTCAATCCCAGGTTGAGTCATATCATTAGATATGCTATTGGTGATGACTTTCTCATCGATGCAGTTGGTTAAAAAGATTCTCCGTTTTTTAAAGAATGGGCGGAGATCAGTGAATGTTTATAAGCCAAGACGAACTCATTACTGACATTCTTCTATGGACCCTTATACAATACGTGCCAGGGTTGGCCAACCAGCAAGAACATCTCACCAACTCTGTCTGTGTGGACTCAGAATGTAGTACGAAACACTTGCTGGGAGTCATGGATGATCTGGACGGATGGAGAGAGAGAATCTGAGAAATCCGTGCTATCCACACGATTTGATGATGATGACGATTGTAATCATCAACATAGTTTTGCTTTTTGCTTTTTCAAAAAAGACAAGATATCAGGGAAAAAATTGTAAATAAGTCCCACAGTCTGAAAATGTACTGAGATGAAAAAACTTGAGTTCTTCATACGATGATTTTATTTATAGAATGATTTGCCAACGATAAACGTTTCGGTTTTTATCCTTCATCAGGGCGTGGTATTTACCTACATAGTATCTACCTACATAGTAATGGACTAAGTAAAATAGGCGACCGTAGTCGAGGGTGACTTGAAGGCTCCCTTTTCTATTGCTACTATACCAAGGTGTAAGGGAGAGCGTTACTCCTTTCTCTGGATTGCTCCAATTTTTCTTGATCCGTACCTTAATACTGAGTGTTAAGAAAGGAGGCATCAAGTACCATTTTTACAGTCTTAGATATGACTCAACCTGGGATTGAACCCAGGTCTCCAGGGCCATTGGCGAACACTCTAACCATCATGCCATGTCCGGTATAAATGGATTATTCCTCCTCAATATATACCGACTCTACTTGACACTCGGTAAGATAATCTCCAAGCTGCTAGACAGTACCGGAAGGACATTCCTAACAGTTATATAACACCTGTATTTTGCATATTCGTTCTGTTAGTCTAATATATTTGTTTCAACCTACTTTTCTTGTCTGCGTGTCTTCATTTTGACCCCTAAATTTCATAACAGCGAGTCAGTTATAAAATGAAACAAAAAAATTGAGAATGTTTTAAAACATTTTATTTTCGTTGGTAGCGTTCTGCTCGAAATTTATGTGATGTAATTTGCGTTTCAAAATTTATCTAAAAAATTATTTGGCTTTATCATTTATATATACTCAGATATATGAATAAATAGATTGTTGAATTAAACAGACAATGATAAAAAGAAGACGGCTAACATCGATACAGACGGATGGATATGTTATCCTATTTACCAACCCCTCCGCTCGGGCAGGATGTGACACAAGGTCAATTTTTAAGCGGAGTTTAACAGGTTTGAATTCAGAGTTTTCCTTCTCCTAGACTAGTTGCCTAACCAAGGCTGAAGAACCTAGTCTGTCCTACTATTTACCCATAGCTGGAGGGAGAATAATTGGATTCATACCTTTCCCAAGGGTATTAGTGCTATGTGAAATGCAACCAGTCTCGTCCAGAATTTGAACTCGTTTCGCCGTGTTCATTTCCTACGACGATAACAATTACACCACGGGCACATCCACATACGGATGGAGATGTTATGGAATGTTTATAACTGGTAGATAGGTATTAAGTTGGCGACCTTAGTCGAGGGTGACCCGAAGGTTCCCTTTTCAGTAGTTACTATACCGAGGTGTAGGGCAGAGCGCTTCTCCATTTCCTGGATTGCTCCACTTTACCCTTGATCCTTACTTTATAATGCTGAGTGTTAAGAAAAGCGGCATTAAGTATCATCTTTGAGTCTTTGGTATGACTCGACTTGGGATTGAACCCCGGTCTCCCGGACCAATGATGAATACTCTACTCATTAGACTAATGTTCATAGAGGAAGTAGATGATAAGATTTATTACCATTACTCACACACACACACACACACACACACACACACACACACACACACACACATATATATATATATATATATATATATATATATATAAAGGAAGAAATACATACCGGAATGAACAGATAACCGAATAACGACCTCATTGTGGCAAAGAAGCAGAGTAAAGTGGCCACCTGATTTTTAAAGGAAAGATTTATAAGAGCTTAGCTCTGATTGGCTGTTGCAAAATTATATATAGAGCCTTTTCTGTGGTCATTTTTTTTCTCTCCTTGTGTGGATGCGCAGGTTAGCTGCCGGGATGGGAGTTGGAGTTAGATCGATGCACACTGGGTCATTTGGGTGAGGGGGTCTGATGTTGAAAGACCCGAAAGCCCCTATGAACCCAAAGGAAACATCACTGACGACCCATCCCGAAGCATCAACTAAGATGTATGGTATAAATGATATGTATTTTTAGAAAGCTAATTACATCACGTAACTTTGAAAAAAAAAAAACGCGACCAACAGAAATAGAATATTTCTAACTTTCTCATATTTTTTGTTTCATTTAATTAGTTTCATAAAATCATCTTCTGTTGTCCTTTTGTTTTTTTCATCTCTTTACATTTTCATACTGTTGGATTTATTTCTTGTTTTTACCCTGATATATATATATATATATATATATATATACACACACACACACACACACACACACACATATATATATATATATATATATATATATATATATATATATATATATATTGTAGATTAAATTGAGAGCTTCGATGAATAGATTTTAAAAATTTGATGTGAATGACCGATTTGATTTCCACTAAGGTCGTGAATGATCATTTGAAGTGAGCATCTAGTAAATACCAAGATTATATTCTTGAAGTACATCGCAATCAAAGCCAAAACGATCAAAGAGTATCTAAGAACAGCGGATCTGTCATTATTGTTGGATGGAGGCTCCTTGAAGATATTGGCTCCCCATTGAAATGGTGAGATTAATCTCGTAGGCAGAATGTGCATGCGTCGTAAATAAAACCAGCCACCGAGTAAACATAAACTTAAATGGACTCTTCTCATTGGGTGTAAGACTCAGAAGATGGTGGAATCACCGAGGATCGAAGTCACTAAAGAGATCTGAATCATTTGCTAATTACATCTCCCCGACAAATATCCGATATATTTATAAAGATTGTAATGTGCCTTATAATGATTAAATACCTTAGCACAATGTCTTGCAAGGAGAATGATAGTTCTATGGTCAGATTTTACATTTCTCTCTACAAACACACTTGCGCTAAACAGATACACTTACGTGTAAGAGATACAGTTTCGCTTAAAAGATACACTTACGTGTTAACAGATACATTTGCACTTAACAGATACCCTTATGTGTAACAGATACACTTACGTGTAATATATACAGTTGCACTTAACAGATACACTTACGTGTAACAGATACAGTTGCTCTTAACAGATACCCTTATGTGTAACAGATACACTTACGTGTAACATATACAGTTGCACTTAACAGATACACTTACGTGTAACAGATACAGTTGCACCTAACAGAAACATTTACAGTTTCGCTTAAAAGATACACTTACGTGTTAACAGATACATTTGCACTTAACAGATACCCTTATGTGTAACAGATACACTTACGTGTAACATATACAGTTGCACTTAACAGATACACTTACGTGTAACAGATACAGTTGCACCTAACAGAAACATTTACAGTTTCGCTTAAAAGATACACTTACGTGTTAACAGATACATTTGCACTTAACAGATACACTTATGTGTAACAGATACACTTACGTGTAACAGATACAGTTGCTCTTAACAGATACACTTACGTGTAACATATACACTTACGTGTAACATATAAAGTTTCACTTAACAGATACACTTACGTGTAACAGATACACTTACGTGTAACATATACAGTTGCACTTAACAGATACACTTACATGTAACAGATACACTTACGTGTAACAGATACACTTACGTGTAACAGATACACTTACGTGTAACAGATACAGTTGCACTTAACAGATACACTTACGTGTAATAGATACAGTTGCACCAAACAGAAACATTTACGTGTAATATATTCACTTACATGTAACATACAGTTGCACTTAACTGATACACTTACGCGTAACAAATACAGTTACGCTTAACAGATACACTTACGTGTAACAGATACAGTTGCACTTAACAGATACACTTACGTGTAATAGATACAGTTGCACCTAACAGAAACATTTACGTGTAATATATTCACTTACATGTAGCATACAGTTGCACTTAACTGATACACTTACGCGTAACAAATACAGTTACGCTTAACAGATACAATTACGTGTAAGAGATACAGTCGCGCTTAACAGATACATTTACGTGTAATAGATAAACTTGCATTTAACAGATACACTTATGTCTAACAGATACACTAGCATTTAACAGCCACACTTACGTGTAACATATATACTTGCAGGAACACCAAAGACACTTTGCCACATTACTGACACACTTACATATCGTAGACACACTTGCACAGATATAATAGACACACTTGCACGCATATAAAAGATGCACTTACATATAGTCATAAACTTGCACACAATTTCACATAACAGACACACTTGCCCAGAAATGATAACTGTACAAATGTAACAAAACTCAATTGTTCATAACAGACACATTTGTGCAGACATAACAGACACACTTGCACATAACAGATACACTTGCACTTCACAGACATCCTTGCACAAACACAGCAGACAAACTTCCATGGATACAACAGACACACTTGTACATAACAGACCCTTGATGGTTGGTTGGTTAGTTTTGTGGCATATCAACCTTTGTAGGTTATTTAACGCCAAATCCATTTTTATGTAAATAATCAGTTCTATTTCAAACAAGTCAGTTTAGCACGAGTACACAGTTTGTCAAAAACATTTCTATTTCAAACAATTCAGTTTATCCAAGTAGTTATATATAACATTTCAGTTTAGTGTAAGTACAGTTTCAATGTTAAAAACAGTTCAATTTCAAAAAATTCGGTTTAGAATAAGCACGCAATTTAAATGTAAGTACGGTTTAATTATCAAAAACATTTCTATTTCAAGCTATTCAGTTTAATCAAACAATTCAGTTTAGCATAAGTATGCAGTTGGTTCTATTTAACCCATAGATAGAGCCTTATCAGGTGCTTCCACGCCGGGCCAGAGTGGACCTGGGAGCAATTGCAATGAAGTGGGGCTCCGTATTCCCCAAAGCCCCAGCATTACTGGGAACTCACCATCAGATTGTTTAGTGTCATAAACAAGACACTCGTTGTGGGGGTCATCTTACTCCTCTGCATAGAAGCAGTTGGTGTATTCTACAGCCCCAGCCGACTGGGCAAACAGACCTTTGAATAGAAATGCCTGCATATAACAAACGCATTTACACTCGCATAAGAGACACACTTTCACATAATGAACACACTTATACCTACATAACAGACACTTTGCACGGACATAACAGACATATATATAACGGACACACTGCATATATAAAACCAACACATTCGTATATGCGTGACAAATACACTTGTACGTACCAGACACAATTGCACAGACAACATATATTTGGAGAGATATGTTTTAGGATATATATATATCATCATCATCATCATCATGTCGTGCCGCCAGCACGGATATCCTTGACCATCTCTCGCCACTTCTCCCTATCATTCATCGCCTCCGGCAGGTCTTCTGGGTTACATCCTATGTCCTCACATAGCTGCTGAATGTAAGTTCGAATATATATATATATATATATATATATATATATATGAAGAGTAAATAAAGGATTGTAATCCGACAATATGTAGAAAAACTGATAACAACGATCCAAGAGGAAGGAATGATTTATTAACGGGTCAACACTATAGCGTTTCGGTTCTACTGAACCATCATCAGGACCATGAGGGGTGATATTAATAATTTTAAGTTAACGATGGATGATTAGAAATGTGAAATACAAAAACCTACGGGAAAATATGTATAGTGAGAAAAAGTTAGCCGTTTAACTGGCAAATCAGCGTTTGGTGTTTAAATTACGTCATTTGACTTATTAGGAATATTGTATAGAATTATGTACGTTGTTTAACGAGAAAGATTACGAGACAGAAAGAATATATATATGATTCAGTAATCTTTTCTTCAGTCCACCTCAGGGCTTAGGTCTTCCTTAAACTTGTGTAAGACTTCCGGAGTAATGGGCTTTACCCCATGATGTACTGCAGGGCCTTTGATGTCATTCTCCAGGTCTGGCTCCTCTGTCAAGGCTGGAGAGCACAGTCTGTTGTACTATCTTGTTTATTGTTGAGAAGAGTAGGGATAAATTTGATTCCATTTTCTGCGTCGATAATCATCATGCTGTTGAGGAATGTATCGCTGTGGAGCAAAGGTTAGCAAACAAATGTCTACAAGATATTGCTACTACTTTCAGTTGAATGTTCATTGGATGCGCCACATTTGATGTCCTGCACCAGACTAAAATTAAGGACTGAAGATATATTTACCCAGAAAGAATTGAATGATGTATGAAACGCTAATTTTCTTCGAAATACTTCCCTCGTTATTCAACACACATATTCCACCGATTATTCTATGGTCGAAGCATCACGAAATACATCCCACAATATACATTTTCAATTCAGGAGCAAGAAAATACCACGAAAATTAATTTGATGAGAATGGAGAGTGAAGTGATTTACTCCTATGGACCCCCACATATGGCCGGGAAAATGCAGGACGACCAGCTCGAACATAAATCCAGCAGCTCTGTGAGGATACGGGATGTGGCCCTGAAGACCTGCCAGAAGCGATGAACGATAGTGAGAAGTGGCGAGAGAGGGTCCGGGATATCCGTGCCTGCGGAACGACATGATGATGATGATGATGATGATATATAGAAGGTGTGTGCAAATGTATCAAGACTGATGCTGTATTTACCAAGGTAGTGTCGATACTTTTTGCACCCCTATATATATATATATATATTGGCGATTGTATTCGAGGGTAACATGAAGGGTCTCTTTTCAATAGCTACAACACCGATGTGTAAAGAGGGCGCTACATCTTTTCCTGGAAGCTTTACTTAACCCTTGATACGTAGTTTATATTGCTGAGTATTAAGCAAGGAGGTATCAAGTAACATTTTTGGTGTCTTTGGTATGATTTGAGCTGGGATTGAACCCCGGTCTCCCGGGCCATTGGTGAACATTCTACCGACTAGGCCAATGTGTTAATAATAATGATACTAATACTAAACCTCATTAAAGGAATAAACACCTGGGCAGTCTCTCTTACAAGACACTGTGGACTATTCTTAAACTGGACAAAAGAGGAACATAGGCAAAAGACGAAGGGACAAAGGAATTGGTGACTATGCAAAATACCTTACACCTGTGAGATGATAAAGACGGACTCTGTGTGTAAAGAAAAAGAAAAAAAAAAGAAATTAACATAAACTTCGTCTCAATATAACCGACATTTTCTTCTTTGTTATACATTATCAATTTTTCTCTTTATATAACTGGTTCTTATGTTGTTTTTTTTTTTTTGTGCTGCTGTTGAAAGATATTTAGTTTCTCTCATGAGGTTTTCCTTTCGTAGCTATATTCAGATCTTCCCGCCAGTTTAACGTTTGAAGTATCCATACTGTTATTTGTCTAGTTTTCTTTTCTTTATTTTTGTGTTGACGTTACTTATTGCAGTAAATAGTCTTTCTTTGGTCTTTTTTATGCATTCCTCGAATCTTTTTATTGATGCATCTATGTAATTCTCAATGCTGGCAAGTTCCCTTCATTTTTTTTTTCGGAATTCACGTTTCTAGGCCTACTTTACGTTGTCTTATTGTCGAGGTTCTTGCGACCTGAACTAAATTTCTTCAATAATCTTGTTACTGTAATGTGATTAACGGTACCTTCACCTTTCGTACAGTAGATGTTTTGGTTGTTTCCTCGGCATTATGAACCAGAGGCTGTAGAATACCCCGACTACATCTCTGCAAAAGGGTACCCTTCGGCAACGAGAGTCCTAAATATGTCATGAAACAATCTGATATTGAGGCTCCAGCCTTAGAGTTTCGGGGAATATGGAGTACTCCATTGTAATCGCTCCCGTGTTCACTCTGAACTGGAGTGATAACACCTGATAAGGCCCTATCTAGGGGTTAGATTAAATTATTTGACATTTAAACTGTGTGCAAACGAATGACTTATGCTAATTTGAATTGTTTGAAATAGAACTATGTGATCCTTTAATTGTGTGTAAACAAATTACTGACGTTTAATTGAACTGTTAGTGATAAATCACAATATTTGGAACCATTTAACTGAGTGCTAACGAATAAGTAATGTTTAATAGAATAATTAGTGTTTAACAGCAATACTTGTAACCACTTCACTGTTTGCAAACAAATGATTAATAGCAAATAGAATTATTCGTGTAATATAGAAAAATAGGGTGTCGCCAAATAGAAGCAATCCATTAATATGATAATGATTTATTACTGAGGCAAGCGCAATGGTAGTCATTTGGAACACGTCATGTAAAAAATTCATCCTTTGAGGTAGATACATAAAATCAATGTTTTTTATTGTCATATTATCAGCTTTCAGGGCATGCATTCTTTTTTGTAAGTTTCTTCTCTCAGTAATAAATCATTATCATATTAATGGGTTTTATCTATTTTGAGACAGTTTGAAATGATTTTGTTTGCAAATAATTAGTGACGGAAAATATTTTTTCTCTTGTCGAAGGCGTTGTGATAAAGAATCAATAGTTGTTATAGAAGACTATTTTCAAATCTGAAACAAAAAAGAACACAGCATTATTATTATTATTAGTTGAGTTATTACCAGTCACATGGGTCCCATGTATATGGACACACCCCATACTTGAAACCATTTAACCGTATAGAAAAGAATGAACAAAGGCTCCTTTAAAAATGTATCTACAAAATGACTTTACAAATCAGAAAAATTCAATATGTAAAACAGAATTTGGTATTAAATAACTAACAATGGTTGATATGCCATAAAATCTACCCAAACCAAATCAAACATTATAGCCGAATTCGCGCTCGTAAAGTATAAATTCCCAAATTAGAATGCATCGCACATTTATCTATGTGGGTTTCAAATCCCATACAGAGTGAAGAAATGCAAAACGTGTCAGCGCACCGACAACCATAATACTACAAAAAAAAACCGTGTACCTGCTAGGGCTTGAACTGCTTCAGTCACGTAGTGTACACGCCGCAAACAACCACGTATTACCAAAATATTGCAAAACTTTTCATTCAGTATTGCATATAGATTTTAAGCAGAACTACAGATATAATTCTTTTCCTTATTTCTACATTAAAAAAAGAAGTTATTCGTTTGTCTAGTTTCTTGACGCCATAGCTGTATGTATCTTAGCGGTTTTAGCGATAACTTTTACGGTTTATACTACCTGTTGACCTCATCTATCATCGTGATCTGTGCAGACCTGATAAAAGAGAGAGGAGAACTCTCATTCTTCGTCAATATCCCCAGGGAGAGGCCCTTGGCTTTTCTGATTAGCAGACAAACATCTTAAGGACATGACAGCGCATGCGCCAGCACGGATTTAGCCGGATCTCTTCTGGTACAAGTCGACGGCGATGGAAAAGCAATCTTTTCATTTCTCTGTATCGACAAAGGGAAAGAAAAATATTAAAACAAGATATCGATTGAACGAATAACGATGTATGAGAAAAAGAAAAGAAAAAAGAAGCGATGCGATTTGAAGATAAGTCAGAATGATTGAAACGAAGAGATTCCTACAGAAATGGATGAAAAGAATATGGGGTGGTGAGGAAAGAAAAAAGATGGCGTTGTAAAGGTGAGAAAATGCCTGCGAAATGTTGAATTGATCAAAAGAGAAACGAAGAATGCAGAAATTATTAATCTCTTGAAGATGGTTAGAATTATTCATAAGTCAGTCAGTCAGATCCCTATTATATCTTTATATATATATATATAAATATATAAACCTTTATCATAGACGGTTTATTTCTATCTGTCGTCTATCTGGTTCTTTCTCTTTCTATTTTGTTGACTTCATTATTCATTTCTTCTCTTTCATTCAAAGTCTCTGTCTCTCTTTTCGTTATTTATTTATTTATTTATTTCCGTTTTTTTCCCATCACTCTATTATTCACTTTCCTTCGTTTCTTTCTTTCTTTCTTTCTTTCTTTCTTTCTTTCCATTATTCGCTTTCTTTCTTTCTTTCTTTCTTTCTTTCTTTCTATTATTCGCTTTCTTTCTTTCTTTCTTTCTTTTTTCTTTCTTTCTTTCTTTCTTTCTTTGCATTTGCTCATTATCACCGTTAGTTAAATTTCTTATTTATTCGTTTCTTTCCTTCTTACTTACTTTACCCCTTTACCTTCTCCACATTATTGGCTTTTCTTTTTTTCTTTCTTTCTTTCTATTATTCGCCTTCTTTCTTCCTTTCTTTCTTTCTTTCTTTCTTTCTTTCTTTCTTTGCATTTGCTCATTATCACCATTAGTTACATTTCTTATTTATTCGTTTCTTTCTTTTTTTTTTACTTACCTTACCCTTTTTCCTTCTCCACATTATTGGCTTTTCTTTCTTTCTTTCTTTCTTTCTTTCTTTCTTTCTCTTTTAGAAATGTTATTAACAGGTCACATGAAATGTTATCTCTCCGTGTTCAGCCATTTTATTGAGATGGATTTTAACCGAAAAAACCTTTGTATGTTCACAGTCTCCATTTGGTATGTATATACCTACATCAAAATATAATTGCCTATATGCAAAAGCTAATGCATTTTTATATGCATGAGTGAGATTGCATGCCAGCAGATAAATAAGAGGAAACTTAATCACCCCCTTCCACCACCACCACCACATCCACTCATATGACTCTGAAGTAAATGAAACGACTGTTACCAGCACGGAAAACGGAATCAGCAAAGCGGGATCGAATTTCAGTTGATAAAATTGGTTTTCACTTAGCACTAATGACATGCGGAAAAACATGAAACTACAAGCCTGTGTTCTCTTTCATCCTCTGATATCATGATAAAAATTCTTCTCTTCGGTATGCTACTGCGATCAATGAATAAATGAATATGGGTAAATGAGTACTGGGGAAAATCACTCCCCACAAACTCACACGCTCAAGCAGTAATGACAATAAAAATCTGAGATATATCTATTTTAACAGTGGAACTAGCCAGACTGTTTTTATCTCTCAATCATATATATATATATATATATATATATATATATTTCCAAAGGAATAGATCCACAAGGAGATTCATATCTTATTAAAAGTTATTTATTTAGTTCTTACGTACGTTTCCAGCATGTTGCTTGCTTTCTTCAGAGAACCTTTGATATTTTTTCAGGTATGGTATTGTTATATAATTAAGGAATGTTTTTTTTTTATATTAATCATTTTTCGTTTATTATATCTTATCATTCAGTTTGGTAAGGCTTTGAACTATTCGAGTCCCTTAAGTTCAGGTGCATAGTCATTTGGGTACAGTTTTACGCTCGTGCGCAAAGGATATGACAATCACCATTGTCATAATAAACCCTCAGACAGGAAATGGGCCTGGAGTGTGGATGACGTCATGCCTGGAAGAGATGGTCCTGAGAATTTGAGGATTTTGAAAAAGAGTCAGTTGAGATTGGACCATGGAGGCAAAGAGTTGAGTTTCTGCCGTTGAGGCATAGAGTTGAGATTGGACCATTGAGATATACAGTTGGGTCTTCTGCTGTTGAGGCATGTGGTCAAGTTTTGCAGATCTCTACCGTCAAAGATCTTAAACACCACGAGATATGCCTCACGTTGGGGGTGGGTTCAGCATAGTAAGAACTGTGTCTCTCTCCTCGTGTCGAAGTGTTGTATATTGACCTTCGACCCGGCCATTCCAGAGTGATGCACCGGAAGGAAGTGACACATTCCGATGGCAGTTATGGGAAGAAATCGCGTAGTCGGGCTTGGCTGACAATATGGGACAAGTTAAAATCCCAATGTACAGTCATTGACTGATGCACCGGAAGAGAGTGACTTGTGAACTGCATGACAGTTATTTCCGCCTGATGACAATCAAACATGCCATTCCAAAGATATTGAGAGGGAGATTGAACTATTATATAACTCGGTGAAGACAGGAAGTCAGTTAGTGTGGAGTTCCGTTGGTGACAAGTTGTGGTAGAGAAAGCCACCACCCAACAGAAGGGGCCCTCGGGACACCCGATTGAGTTTTGGAGACCAGTTGGTGAGAAGATGCTGGGATGAGAACATGTCCCAGAGAGGCTGGGCCCCCAGGTCCCCGGCTGAGAAGTCCAGGAAAACGAGAACGACACACGGCTATGTCCGGAGGGGCTGGAGAGGTCAATATGTTGCAGTTCTGTTCAGTCTCCAACTCCCTCTCACACACAAACCTTTCAAATAAAGTGAGAGGTATATTTTTCTAAGAACTGTGTCGCTCGTCTTTATTATTGAGTCGTTGTGTTCTGCATGAATCTGCATATGAGTATACAACAGAAGAACAGGAGCCAGAAGTTAAATAAACCGTTCGTATCTGAAACAACAGAGTCTGCCTGTTTTTGCCTGTGTTTTCATATCTGTATTTCTATTGTTATTACTGCCAACCCCAAATTATACAATAGTATTAACTTTATATAGAGGTCACTGTTTTGATGGTTTGGTTGTTTCTCTTAATTTCGTGATAGATTCCTTCTTGGGGTTGGTTCTTTCTCTTCTTTTTCTTTCTTCCTCTCTTTTTCTTTCTCTGAGCGTGTCACCTGTTCTCCCTAGTGGGTGGCTTTTTTTATTCATCTATTTCCCTAATTAGTCTTTGATATTTGATATGTTATAAAGCTTTTTTGCTGTTTTACTCAGGATCGTTGTGTGTGTTAAGAAAGAAGCATCTATCATATATTATATATTTAAAGGTCTATCTATATTTCTTCAACAATGATATCCGTATCAAAATATTCAGAGAAAGAGTTTCATTTGTTTATTTAGTGGCCAATCGTTCAATAGGAAGTATATGTCGTCATGGTCTAAAACAGAATTATAACGTTGACAAAAAAGAACAATCTTATAGTTGTTAGCATACGATTAAACATATTTGATCACAGTAACGCCAAAAATTTGCTCAAATGATAATATGTACTCGTTTAGCTCACAAGACATAACGAGTAAAGCGTACTTACATTTTCTCTTATCTATCTATCTATCTATCAAGTTAGATCGCTAGCTAGCTAGCTAGCTAGCTAATTTGCAAGTTTGATAGATAAATTGCTATCCAGATTGCTGGGCAGCTAATATAATAGATAGATAGATAGATAGATACCGAGGTAGATGACTGGAAAACTATACCAAAAGAAAGATTTTTTTAAAGAAGTTTGGAGACTGAAGTTGGATTTATCCAGACAGAAGGGTGAGGAAATTACTTTTCTTAAAGATAATATTTACTTAACGAACAAGAAATATGGAAACAACCAGTTTATCGACGTTAGAAATTCATCGTTATATTATCTCTCAATTTATCTTTGACTGTATGGCTGGCTTGTATTAACAGAATATACGTTTGTAAAGAAATATTACACACACACACACACACACACACACACACACACACAAATACAAACACACACACACACACACACACACACACACACACACACACACACACACACACACACACACACACACAAACACACACAGGTAAGCGATGTTGAAACTCTTCAGAACTAATTTAACTAAAGAAAGAGATAAAAATTAAAGAACTAAAGAATAAGAACTAATTAGTATAATCGTGGGCGGTCCAGTGGCCAAGGGGTTAGAGTGTTCGCCAATATCCCGGGAGAGGGGTGTTCAATCCTTGGTCATACCAAAGATCTGAACAAAATGGTGCTTGATACTTCTTTGCTGAACACTCAGCATTATAAGGTACGGATCAAGGTGAAGTGGAGCAATCCAAGAAAAATTGTAGCACCTTCCCCAACACCTCAGTGTAGTAGCTTTTGAAAAGGGAGCCTTAAAGTTACCAAATTTTCTTTAGGTATGTGTGCGTGCGTGTGTCCATATAAAATATCTATACATTAAAACGTAAATGAAATACTCATTTCCTGCAGTTTGTGTGCAAGCTAAATACATAAACACACACACACACACATATATATATATACAAATTTCATTAAACATAATAGACATTTTATGTTTACATATTTTCTTCTGGATCCGTTCGAATTCCCGTATTACTTTTATTGTATTCGGGGGGAATTGATTTATGTATTGTCCACAGTTGTATGTATCCCAAGTACTTTCTACCCGACTTTGGGCCACCATCATTGTATTAGATCCTCCCCTGATGATGGCCCAAAGTCGGGCAGAAAGTACTAGGGATACATACAACTATGGAAAATACATAAATCAATTCCCCCCGAATACGATAAAAGTTATACGGGAATTCGAACGGATCCAGAAGAAAATATGTAGACATAAAATGTCTATTATGTTTAATGAAATTTGCATTAACAGAGAAATGCTGCCTATATATATATATATATATATATATATATATCTGCGTGTGTGAACGTGAATATATAAAGGATACATTTTACTATAAATATAATTTATGGAGAAACGTGATATTTATGAATTAGGATCCATCAGCCTGCTCCAGGGTTGGGACGCCTTTCTTTATGTTCGTCCAGAAAACCAAAGCCTACAATACCAATTAATAGTTACTTTGAAGATTTGGAACATATGTATGCTGTTGCAAAATATGTTATCAAATTGTCATATCTCCAGTTGTTATTGCATTTCATGGACGGGGTAGAAGTTTCGACTATATTGCAATAGAAATATACGGTTTAACATCAAATCTATTTGAATTAGCATAATTGGTATATATATATATATATAAGAAGGGCTACTTGGCGTTGTCTTTGCCCAGTAGGCTGGGGCTGTAGAATACACCGACGGCTTCTCTGCAGAGGGGTAAGACCACCCCCCCAACGAGTGTCCTGATATATGACACTAAACAATCTAATGGTGAGGTTCCAGGAATGCTGGAGCTTTGGGGAATGCGGAGTACCCCTTCATTGCCATTGCTCCCAGGTCCACTCTGGCCCGGAGAGGGCCCTATCTATGGGTTAAATAGAACTAACAGCATTCTTATGCTAAACTGAATTGTTTGAGTAAACTGAATAGCTTGAAATAGAAATGTTTTTGACAATTAAACCGTACTTATGCTAAACTGAATTGTTTTAAATAGAACAGATTTACATAAAAATGGATTTGGCGTTAAATAACCTACAAAGGTTGATATGCCATAAAACCCAACAAACCAAACCAAAGCAATCGGCGTTGTCTGTGAGGAGGAGGAGGAGGAGGAGGAGGAGGGAATAAAATCATATAAGACAATTTAATAAAAAAAGGTTTTATAATATATTTCTTCAAAATTAGATAATTAATCAATTAATTCTATTTGTTTACCGGCTCATTAGCCAAGTGGATAGAGTGTTTGCCAATGGTCCGGGAGACCTGGGTTCAATCCTTGGTCGCGTCATACCAAAGACTTTAAAAATCGTACTTGATACTTCCTTGCTTAACACTCAGCAATTTAAGGTACGTATCAAGGGTAAAGTGGAGCAATCCAGGGAATGGAGTAGAGCCCTCCCCTACACCTCGGTGTTGTAGCTATTGAAAAAGGAGCCTTCTGGTGGCCCTCGACTTTGGTCGCCAGCTTTACTTTACTTTATTTATGCTTAGAACAAATCATCATCATCATCATCATCATTTCGTGCCACTAGCACGGATATCCCTGACCCTCTCTCGCCACTTCTCCCTATCACTCATCGCCTCCGGCAGGTTTTCAGGGTTACATCCTGTGTCCTCACATAGTTGCTATATGTAAGTTCGAGCTGGTCGTCCTGCTTTTGCACGGCCATATGTGGGGGTCCATTGGAGTACATCACTTATGAGCTCGTCCTTGCTTCTCCAGCAGTGTCCCGCGTGTCTGGTTCGTCTAACGTGTATAGTTTTCGTGATGGGGGGCAAGTGTCCGTATAGTTGGTGTCTCGTGGGGTGTTGTCGCCAGGACTTGTTCAATAAAAAAAATTTAGAATAAAAAAAAAGCAAAAACAAGAGAATTTTATTAGATTTTTTCTTTTTTTCGTTCGTTTGATTGTTATTCTTCTTGCATTACAACATTATGTGCTATTTACTAGTTTCAGGATAGATTTAATTTCAGAAGAGTGAAAGACAAGAAAGATAACTGTGGGGTAATGTGTAAGATGTGAATATTTTCCAATTTAGGTTCCCCAATAATTACCCATAACAAGGATTCAGTTTAACTTTCATTGCCGGCCAAATCTAGGAGTACCTTATTATAGAAAAGTTTATACTAAAATCTTCTTATTTCCGAAAATTCTATTCCAAGCAAACAGACGCTGAGATTATATATATATATATATATATATAGAAGAAATGAGTTGAATCTGACTGAATGTACGAAGAAAAGGTAAAACGGATGACAAATATGTTTGGTGGTTTGTTTATTTGCCAACGCGTTTCGACTTCAATCTTTTTTTAAATGCAAAAATGTTTTATCAAAATTATTTTAGTATGAAAAATAACTATGACAGATAAATTTTGATTCAATTAGAAGTCTTCATCAGGACTTTTTGATTTTGCTATGTAAAAAAAAAACAGATTAATACTGGTTGACATGTTCAAATTGCGTCATGTCATGCGATGGAATCTTTTTGAAAAGCAAATGGCGTTTCGTGGTTTGAGAAACAGATTTGTAACGTTTTACTGCTTTGAATGTTTAGAGAAAGGGAGCTGATCCTTCGTGTGAATTTTAAATTTTTTAAATATCATTTTTCCTATAGATGGTGAAATCTTGCAAAAACCTTGTCGTTGTAGTATTGTATTGTGTAATATGGAACATGTTTCAATTATTCTTTTGTTTTATTTTTGCCAAAAACATTCTGTCAAATTTAACTCATTTCTTTTTT
>OY757915.1:93670835-93705835 GCA_963585895.1 Sepioteuthis lessoniana | reverse complement strand
GTTTATACAAAAAAAAAAAAGTTTCAGTTACCAGGAGAGCGACACGTAATTACCTAAATCTTAGAGCTAGCACCACCACAATTGGGGTTGGGCTTCGATTTTTTTTTAATCGATCTTTCCTTGATTGACTTTAAAATACCACTTTGCACCAGTTCGGGTCAGTTTCGTTTTTTTTTTGTTTAATGGTATATGAACGTTCGTGGATTATTTAATGTCAATGCCATCCTTGTTGAAGATTAGTAGTGGGACTATTTCATCCATAGTTGGGGGAATAAGGGGGTTCATGCCTTTCCTAAGGGTATTAGTCGGAAAGTGAACATACTAGTTTGACTGGGGTTTGAACTCGCTTACAGTTCAGCACTTTAGCCACTACGCCACTGGAAATGCCTCCATTTGAGACCTGTTCAGTGGGTAGTTGTAATATTGAAAATAAAAGAGTGGAATTTTTATGTGACCACGTTTCTGACTTTTCCTTTCCTCATCTCTTCGTCTCCGACAACTTCCTTCGAGATGCCTGAAACGCTACATTGTTTTTATTCAGAAAATTGTATTAGTATTGCTTTAATACTAGTTCACTGACTTTCCGTCAATTCACACTGCTATGTCGGCAGAAGTTAAGCAGATATGAGCTTGTTTAGTATTAAAATGGGTGACGCCATGAGAACCCCCTTTAATCATGCAATATTATTCTATACTCTCCGTCTCTTAGGTAATATTCTCTCAGCATCAAATAACAGAAATTCGTAAAGTTCAAAGGTTTATTTTTCAATTGATTATTATTGATTTATTATCGTCTATTCATTATTATTCATTAACTTAACCAAACTAATCAGTAAAATTTGTGTGTAACACTAAGTGTGGAATCTATCTATCTATCTACGATGATTGTTTAAAAAGTCCTAAGCCTCACGTAAGGGAAAAAAACCATAGCTGAACATTTTGGTTGTGGCCACACACTACCAATTCTTATAAAACTAGAAAAAAAAACTAATTCAGATTGATGTCTTAATTTCTGTGCTGGTGAGTCCCATCTAAAAGTGAGAGTTGTGCGAGAAATCTAAAATCTGGACGAAGCTTAGAACTTTTTAAACGATCTATCTATTTATCTATGTAGTCTTTTCGAAACTGTCACAGTCTGTTGATGTTAGTCTGCGAATATTATCTATCTATCTATCTATCTGGTTTAGTTGCAGTATCCATATTTTAAGAGCCAATATATAACGGAACTCAAAGATATTCTAAAGATATATTCTATAGTCAACGGAGAAAAATTTAACATAGATATAAATAAACATAGGATAAAAAGAAAAAGATTGAATTCTGGGGTATATTTCCTAATTTTTCTGTCTTAATTTTCATTGATGAAGTTCATGTTCTTTCTTTAAGGCCCATTTTGAGTTTCAAAATTTGTGAAACTGCTGTAGTATATTTTGTTTGTTTGTGGCAGAAGTCTTTCAGGCTTTCTTTGTGAAATGCAGTATTTGAAGCTGATAGAAATTAAGAAAACACGACGTAAAAGTATGCAATTTAGAGTTATATCCGGGACACTCGTAGTATGGGTGTCTTACCCCTCAGCAAAAGCACAGTCGGTAAATTCTACAAGACCAGCCAAGAGGGTTATGTTTTGATCTTAGGAAAAGAAGAAATAGAACCAAAAATGTATTTGAAACACTTCTTGTACGAATATTCAAAACTGTCTTGATAATATAGTTGTAGGGTGCATTTTGCTCTTGCTGTTAAGAGAAACAGAAAAAAACTGCACGAAATATTAAAGAGAATTTTTGCTTTCAACAAATATCAAACTGGAACTTATAAAATATTTTAATAACTTCTTCAATAAATCCAAAAGAAAAAAAATGAAGTTTACTGTTGGTCGAATTCATACCATCAAAACATTTGGAAGGGGTGTCCTCGTGGTGTAATGGTTAAAGCGATGGACTGCGGAATCGGAGTAAGCGAGTGTGTACTCCAGTCGCGCTATTACGTTCACTTTCGGGCAAATACCCTTGGGAAAGGTATGAACCCCCTTATCCTCCCAGCTATGGGTTAAATAGTACCATTACTGTTCTTCTAGGAGAATGGCTTTGGCATTAAATAACCTATAAAGGTTGATATGCTATAAAACAAAGAAACCAAACCAAACCAAAATATTTGTTAGCTTCAGGATGTTGCGAGAGAAAAAAGAAGAGTTTTGCTTCATACCCAGACAAAAAAAAAATCGTATTTTTCTGTCTGTGTGACTGACGTTACAGCTGCATCGTGCCGTGTAGCCTTGTGTCGTATACGTTTTATTTTAATTGCCTGCAGCGCATGCGCCGTCATAATGTTGACACATGTGTAATTCGGCTGTCGGTCATAATTACCGGTATCAATACAACAATGGCCGACTTCGCTGATTTCATAAAGAAAGATATTTCACCTATGCCTGGTCTGTGTCAACAGATGGAATCAAGAAGACGCTTGACATGAGCCAGAACTGATAGGTAAAGCTGAATAAGTTAGAAGGAATATTTTCAGGGCGGTTAATTTTGGTTAAAAAGTTTTTTTCGTGAAAAACGAACTATGTTCTGCGTCGATGTTTTAAAGAGTCATATCCACGTTTATTCAGCACAGTCAACAGGGGTTGCTGAATACAGCGACTGCATCTCTGCAGGAGGGTAAGAGTGTCCAACAAGTATCCTGGATATGACATTAAAAAATCTGACGGTGAGCTTTTGTAGAGATGGAGAATTTTTTCATTGCCATTACTGTAGAGATGGAGAATTTTTTCATTGCCATTACTCCCGGGTTCACTCTAGTAGTAGTACGTGTTTGGGTTCCATCTATGGTCTAGCAGAATTATTATTGTTAAATAGTAATACTTGAAACAATTTGATTGTTTGCTAACAATTAGTTCTTAGTCGATGGTGACCCGAGGGCTCCCTTTTTAATAGCTACTACACCGAGGTGTAGGGGAGGGCCCTACTCATTTCCCTGGATTGTTCCACTTTACCCTTGATCTTTACCTTAGAGTGCTGAGTGTTAAGCAAAGCGGCATCAAGTACCATTTTTGAGTCTTTGGTATGACTCGACCTGGGATTGAACCCTGTCTCGCGGATTGGCGAACACTCTACTCGACCTTTTAATTCATTTAAGAATGCTGCTTTCAAACTATTCGCTTACAAATTATATATATCATACGTATAAACAGGATTTGGCACTAAATGACCCACAAGAGTTGACATGCCATAATACATAACTCAACCGAAGCACCTTTATTCGAAAGAAAAGTTTCTTATTTCAAGCCAATCCCAAGCGTAATTAGCGTAATTCGTTGAGAATGGAATCGGTGACACGAGTTCAAACCTGGACGAAGCTGTTTGTCTTCACTTCACACAAATACCCTGGGGAAAGACATAAATCCATCCGTTCACCTCTGTGTAAATAATAGAGCCTTTGAAAGGCAACCACTGTAGGAGAAGGAAAACTCTGAATTCATATCAGCTTTATTTCGTTTAATAATCGACCTTGCGCCTTATCCTGCCCGAGGTGGTGGGATTGGGTTACGATATATTGAAGGTGTTACCAAAAATATCGTCACGGAGACTTTGACATTAAAATTTAAAAATTCAGATGAAGAAGTCTGGGCATTGGGGAATTTGGATAATAAAGGGATGGCGTCTTGATGTCTAAATGAAATCTGGATGAGTCAGTGGTAATTTGAAAAATATTATGTAGCCAAAGTCGACATATTTTCAATGGACTTTTAGTAATTAAAGATAATATCCGTCCCCAATCATCATTATATATATATATATATATATATATATATATATATATATTATATTTCTGGTACAAGAAAATTTATATAAACAGATTAACAGAGACATTATTGGTAACGAAAGAGGGGAAACTATACTAAAATAGTGAAATGGCGAGAGGCCTTTCGTCAGGCACTTTTCAAGCTTATACACAGGAAATTGATAAAAAACGGGGGTATAAATTATATAATTTGGATTGCAGGGTCGAGGTGAAAAAAAGAAAATTTCATTTCCCCCCACCCAATCTAAAAAAAAAAAATTATTTTTCACCTCGTCCCTGCAATCCAAACATCATTTCAACCCATTAAAGGTTATTTCACAAGATCCTATCTAATACGAATAATTTTTGAACATTTTTGATACCATTGTTTCTCAAAAGATTTTTGTGCACAGTTAGATGATTCCCTTGGCAAAGGTATGTATTCAACTACTCTCCTTCCAGTTATGGGTAAATTATCGGAAACCAACGTAGGAGAAGGAAAAGGGAATTCGAATTAGTTTAAATCCACAAAAAATGATTTTGTGTTGCATTCAGCGTGAGACTTGGATAATTACAAAATAACGAGTATTCCTACCAAATGCTAATAACGTAAAGTTGGCGACCGTAGTCGAGGGTAACTCGAACGCTCCCTTTTCAATAGCTACTACACCAAGGTGTAATGGAGGGCGCTACTTATTAAGCAGGGTGGCATCAAGTACCATTTTTTTAGTTTTTGGTATGACTCGACTTGGGATTGAACCCTGGTTTTCCGGACCATTGGCGAACAGTCTACTCATTAAGCAAATGAATACTTTTATACAATTATATGGTTTTAGGCCAAGGCGAACCAGACATGCAGGACATTGCTGGAGAAGCAGAGATGAACTCATAAGAGATGTACTCTTATGGATCCCCACACACGGCCGCGCAAAAGCAGGACGACCGGCACGAACGTACATTCAGCAGCTATGTGAGGATACAGGTTGTTGTCCTGAAGACCTGCCTAGGGCGATGAACGATAGGGAGGAGTGGCGAAAGAGGGTCAGGGATATCCGTGCTGCCAGCACGATATGATGATGATGATGATGAGGCCAATGGGCCGGTTGTGGTTGCTCCACTTTACTTTTGATACTTACACTATAATGTTGAGTGTTCGACAATGGTCCGAGAGACCGGGGTTCAATCCCAGGTCGAGTCATACAAAAGACTCAAAAATGGTACTTGATAGCACCTTGCTTAACCCCCAGCGTTATAAGGGAAGGATCAAGGGTAAAGTGGAGCAACCCAGGGAAAGGAATAGTACTGTTCTGTACACCTCGGTGTCGTAGCTATTGAAAAGGGAACAAGGAGGCAATAAGTACCAATTTTTTGAGTCTTTGGTATGACTCTACTTGGGATTGAACCCCGGTCTTCCGGGCCATTAGCGAAAACTTAACCGCTAGGCCAATGGATCGGTCTCACTACGAATAATTTACAGTTATATTGTATCAAGTATTCCAATCTAATAGTAATAATTTTCAAACAGATTTATTTGACCCATAAATGGAATCCTGTCATTATCTAAAAATTAACACATCGATTCATAGTAGATCTGGGGTAGATGGCAGTGAAGGGCAACTCTACACTCCTCAGAACTGGAATCACACCATCAGATGCTGTTTAGGCTCATAATACAGTCCTTGTGTTCTAAACCCCGACTGGGCTGTAGAATATACCCAAAAGCTTTTCTGTAGTGACGTAAGACCCTTTCATAACTAGTGTCCTGGATATGATACTAAACAATCTGATGGTGAGGTTTCAGTAATGCTGGAGCTTTATGGAGTGCGGATTACCCCATCATTGCCATCGCTCCCAGGTCCTCTCTAACCTGGAGGAATAGGATCTGATAGGGTCCTATCTATGGGTAAAACAGAACTAAACTTTATACTTATGCTAAACTGAATTGTTTGAAATAGAACTGTTTATTTGTATAAAAATGGGCTTGGCATTAAATAACCTACAAAGGTTGATATGCCATAAAACCCAAACAAACAACCAAACTAAGTCCTAATGACAGGGCTTGTAATATGGGTAACTACTGCTAGTCATTATAATATAAAACAATTGAAATTTAATGCGGGGGAATACAAATAATTTTAATAATAATAATAACATTCATTATTGACCATTATCCATTAAATAATCATATAAGAAAATATTGCAAAAATGGTTTGCAGTCGCCTCCTTTGATAGAGTTCTGTTCTTTTATTTTTTTTCACCCTTTGTATTTTAATATACTTTCTTATTTTTGCAGTGCTTCTTTTCATCTATCTATCTTTTACAGGCAGACTGTCCCGAACCCATTCATGAGACCTTAACGCATACCGCTTACCCTAATCCACGTCTGCATCTAACATTCCTGATTTCTGTGTCGCACAACTACTTTTAACTATTCGGGAATAAGACCAGAGGAGATGAGCGGTAAAATGCAAAAGTTGCTTTTTTCTCCTGTCTGACTTGCGACCCCCCACACCCTCAAAACTGGAACCCCACCTACTATCCTCTTCCATTGCCAGCCTTATTGCTCAAGCTACGGAACCCATGCATATATATATATATATATATATATATATATATATTCATTTTCTTTTTCTCTTAAGAAAATACCACAAGTGTTTCCTTTCCCCATTTTTTCCCTTTATCTTACGAACGCATTTTTGGAATCTTTCGTGTGATTTTTAGATTATTAGACTTAAAAGCCAATGCTTGTGAATTCATTACTCGAAAGCCATTGCTATTTGGTTGATTTCTAGCTGATTTATCTACGAAATCAGTCTAATACCAAAATTGGCATGGTTCCATAACGTTGGACCCTTTAAGAGACTAAAATGTTATAACGACGACACATCTGTGATTTGGCTCAGTCGGCTGGAGCTGCAGAATACATCTACTACATCTCTGCAGAGGGTTAAGTCTCCACCATCGAGTGTCCAGGCTATAAAACTAAACAATAGGATAGTGAGGCTCCAGTAATCCTGGAGTTTTAGGGAACGCAGAGTACCCCTTTATTGCCCTTGCTGCCAAGTCCACTCTAGCCCGGAGTTTAGCACGTTTTATGAGTCAAATAGAACTAAACTGTGTGCCTATTCTAAAGTGAATTGTTTGAAACAGAACTGTTTTGACACTCAAACTGCGTACTTATATTTCACTTAATTGTTCGAAATAGAACTTTTTTTTTGCATTTAACTGTTAGTAAAAAAATAACTGATGTTATTTGAAATGTTAGTGATAAATAGCAATACTTGGAACCATTTAACTTTGTTCACTAAACTGAATAGCTTGAAATAGAAATGTTTTAACATATAAACTGACTACTTATGCTAAACTGAATTGTTTTGAATAGAATTGTATATATGTATAAAAATGGATTGGGCATTAAATAACTTACAATCGTTGATATGTCTTAAAACAAAACCGAACAAGTCATGTGTGAAAATTATTGACAAGGTCAACAAAAAAAAAATGATTCGGACAAAAACTATAATCTCATTATATAATTCTAGATTATGTTGTCTGTTTTATCAGATCTCTGTCATTATTTAAAAATTATTATGGATTTGGCTATATGTAATCTGCTAACAGAGCTACGAAAAAATAATAGAATGAAGAATAGACTAATCTCAAGTCATAGAAACGCTGCTTGTTTAAAAACTCATTTAATGAAAAAAAGAGGGACCGTGTTGAGTACATAATAATCATTGAATGAGTAACTTCAAGGCAGAGTAAATAAATCAGAGCCTCATAGTTATTTGATTTAGTTTGGATTTATGGCATATCAACTATTATTAGTAATTTAATGGCAAACCCTGCTTTTACATATATATTAAATATACATGGTTAGGTTTGATTTGGTTTTATGGCATAGCAACCATTGTTAGTTAATCAATACCAAACCCTGTTTTTATTTATATATTAAATATATATGATTGGGTTTGATTTGGTTTTATGGCATAGCAACCATTATTAGTTATTTAATACCAAACCCTGTTTTTTACATGTAAATTAAATATATATGATTGGGTTTGGTTTAGTTTTATGGCATAGCAAGCATTATTAGTTATTTAATACCAAACTCTGTTTTTACATATATATATTAAATATATATGATTGGGTATGGTTTGGTTTTATGGCATGTCAACCATTATTAGTTATTTAATGCTAAACGCTGTTTTTACATATACATTAAATATATATGATTGGGTTTGGTTAGGCTTTATGGCATATCAACCATTATTAGTTAATGCCAAATGTTTTATCATATATATTAAATACATGATTTGTAAACACATTTTCTAGATACACACAGATAAATGATCCAACAGTTCTACTTCTAGCTATTTAAACTAGCATAAGTCAACAAAGTTAAATGGTTCCAAGTATTACTCTATATCAGTAACAATTCAATTAAATATCAGCCATTTGTTTATTCACAGTGAAGTGATCAAATGGTTCTATTTTGCTTGTCATTCATTTGCACACGGTTTTAATCTCAAGCATCTCTATTTGACCCACAGATAGGACCCAATCAGGTGCTACCACTCCAGGCCAGAGTGGACCTGGAAGGGATAACAATGAAGGGGTACCCCACATTCCCCAAAGCTCCAGCATTGCTGGAACATCATCATCAGATTGTTTAATGTCATATGCAGGACACTGATTGCATTTCACATAGCACTAATACCCTTGGGAATGGTATAAATCCAATTATTCTCCCTCCAGCTATGGGTAAATAGTAGGACAGACTAAGTTCTTCAGCCTTGGTGAGGCAACTAGTCTAGGATTCATACATTTTTCAAGAGAATTAGTGCGATGGGAAATGCAGTCAACATTGATTTCATTGTACATTTATATTGACATTTTTGTGAAGTTGTTTTTCAATAGTCTTTGCATACAGTTATATGATATAAAGATTTTCTTTCTAATACAAATAATTTGCATACTGCTGTTTGATTTCAAATATTCCTATGTTATACTGATAATTTTATGGTTTCAAGTAATTATTTCTATTTAATAATAGTTGGTTGTTTATTAAGAGTTATATGATTCCCTGTAACGAATACTTATCTTTTCTAAAGAGTTATAGTTTCAAGTCATCATCACCATCATCTTGTCATGCCATTAGCACGGATATCCCTGACGCTCTCTCGCCACCCCTCCCTATCGTTCATCGTTTCTGGAGGTCCTCAGGGCTATGCCCCTTATCCTCACAGAGCCGCTGTATGTAGGTGCGAGCTGGTCGCCCTGCCTTTGTTCGGCCATGTGAAGGGGTCCATAGGACTTATGAAATCGTCCCTACTTTCCTGCATGTCTGGTTCGTCTAGCTTTGATAGTTTTCATGATAGGTGGTAGGTGGCTGTATAGCTGCTGATTTGTGGGGTGTTGCCTCCAGGACTTGTTCAATATTACTCGCAGCATTCTTGTGTAGTTGCCGTCAAGCCTTTTCTCCATCCGTTTACTTAGCGTCCATGGAGTGCATCCATACAGCTTCAAGTAAGTAAAAGTAAAGTTGACGACCGTAGTCGAGGGTGACCCGAAGGTTCCCTTTTCGATAGCTACAACACGAAGGTGTAGTGGAGGGTGCAACTCCTTTCCCTGCATTGCTCCACTTTACCCTTGATCCTTACCTTATAATGCTGAGTGTTAAGCAAGGTAGCATCAAGTACCATTTTTTGAGTCTTTGATATGACTCGACCGGGGATTGAACCCTGGTCTCCCGGGTCATTGGCGAACACTCTAACCAGCTTCAAGTAATTATACTTAATATAAATAATTTACACTTATATGACATCAGATATTCCAACCAAATACGAGTGATTTTTAACAGATCAATTAGACCCATAGTTTGGCCCTTAACGGTCCGAGTCAATGAACGGTTCTTCCACACTCCCCAAATCTCTTCATCGTGTCATACTCATGGTTCCTCTTTGGGTAGGGGAGAAGTTACCTCTCTGCCGGGGATATAGTCAGCGTATTCTAAGACCCGTCGACAGGTTGGTAGGCGCAAAAGTTTAAAAAGAAATGTGAAAAATACAAAGAGATATTTGGAGTTTTTAATTTTGTAATTATCTTTGTTCTCACGAGATCTTAGTAGATTAAAAAGTGAGAATGCAGACCCCAGAAAATTGTTATTCAGTCGCAAATTAGAATTGAATAACTCTCCAGTGTAGAGCATTTTCGAGCATTGCTTTATTGTTTTTAGTTTTTAACTTTTTCTTTTTCATCATACAACATGTGAAAGCACGTGCGATACCCTGCCCTCAGTAGCCGCCAACCAGGGGTGATAACACAGTTTCAGTAGCTCAAGACGCTACTGCCACTCCTGGCGCAAACAAGCAGCTTTTGCCACCGGACAGGGTATTTAAAATAAATATATATCTATATATACGTCAGATCAACTAAAAGCAGACATTACATTGGACGTTCGTTCGCCAACCAGGGGTGATAACACAGTTTAAGTAGCACAAAGCGGTATTGGCACTCCTAGCGCTACCAAGCAGCTTTTGCCACCGGACAGGGTGTTAAAAGAATTATATATATATATATATATATATATATATATACGCCAGATCAATCAATAGCAGAGACAACTTTGGACGTTCATCATTCTTAGTGTGCGGTTTGTGATTTTAAAAAAATCGCGTTTACTTTCGGCCGTTGATGTCATTATATATATATATATATATATATATCTTGCAGTGATGTGTGGTTTTCATCGGTTGCAGTTAGATATATACCAACATTATGAAAATTATGGTAATGTACTCGACAACCTGGGAACGAGTTGGATTCCCATTGTACCATCGATCATTAATAAGATTGATACTTCTATTTAAGAAGGAATAAATAAAGATTCTTATTAGAATTAATTATTTCTGTAACATCGATAAGTCGGATGATTAAAAACAGACGTCTGGCCCGACTGCTAACACAAAAAAATCTAGTTGGAATTTGGATAGGTACTTTTCTTTGAGTTAGAGATATTTGAACGCATCAATCTAATAAAAGATCGCGCTATGATGTGCCGTTTATGCTGGGTTACTATGATATATATATACCTATCATGACAATTTAAGTAATACATAAATAGGCACCAGGCAGTCTTCCTTTGTATTTCACCACCTTTGTCCGGGTGATTAAAATAATGTTCTTTGTGAATGCAGACCCCTAAAATATCTTGCAGTTGAAAATTGGAATAAAATTTGTTTTATTCTCTAGGAGCACTTCCAGTATATTGTTTTAATAAAAGAACTCGCAATGATAAACTGTTTTTTGGTTTGGTTTGGTTTTATTGCATAGCCACCATTGGGGGTTATGTATTGCCAAAACGATTTTTGTACATATGAACAGTATTATTTCAATCAATTCAGTTTAGCATGAGGACATAGGTTCAATGTCAAAAACGGTTCTATATCAACAATTCAGTTTAGCATAAGTACAGTTTTTTTTGTTTACACACAATTCAAATGTAAAAACAATTCTACTAAGCATAAGTACACAATTAAGTTTTGTTTAACGCATAGATAAGACCGTTTCAGGTACTACCACTCCGGGCCAGAGTGGACCTGGGGGCGATGGCAATAAAATGGTACTTTGCATTCCCCAAAGCTTTAGCAGTATTGGAACCTCACAATCCGATTGCTTAGTGTCATATCAAGGACACTTGTTGTGGGCGTCTTACTGTCGGTGAATTTTGCAACACCAACCGACTGGGCCACATTTTTTGTTTATAAATAAAGGCACAATATCAATTAGCAGGCATATATCTAAAAGAACAGAGAGAATACATACAAAATCTGATAGATAAGATTAGAGACTCAGTCGAAGATAGGCAATCTAGGATAGCCTGGCAAACAATAAACAATAAACGAAATGAGTAGAAAGAAGAGCACAGCCAAAACAAAATTGAAAGCTGCAATCCAACAAGAAAGAGTAAAACTGTGGAAACAGCATTTCGAAAATCTTCTAGGAAACCCACCGAAAGTTACGCATGAACCAATCACCAGAATTATTAGTAAGCAATTGTACATTAAAAAAGGACCGTTCACTCAAGAAGAACTCGACTAGGTTCTTAGAAAAATTAAAAATAGAAAAGTTACAGGGCTTAACGAGATTCTCCCAGAAGTATGGAAGACCAGACAATTCAACGACATACTGCTCCGACACTGCAACGCAGTCTATAATCAAAATCCGATAGACAGATGGATGAAGGGATGCATCCTCCCATTCCCTAAAAAGGGTGATTTGGGATTAGCCAAGAACTACCGAGGTATAACACTTACATCCATAGCCACCAAAATTTACAATGCCCTGCTTCGAAACCGCATAGAACCCAAAATCGATAACATCCTTAGGAAATACCAAAATAACTTCCGAAGAAATAGATCCACGACCTCACAAATATGAACCATCCGTAGAATCCTTAAAGGCGTACGGGCAAAAAACCTACAGGCGACATTTCTATTTGTCGAATTTACCAAGGCCTTCGATTCCATTCACAGAGGGAAGATGAAACAAATCCTACTAGCATACGGCCTACCAAAAGAAACCGTAGCAGCAATAACGATTCTCTATAGAAACACCAAAGTGAAAGTACGTTCACCAGATGGAGACACAGAATACTTCGAAATTGTAGCAGGAGTACTACAAGGGGACACATTAGCCTCATAACTCTTTATCATCTGTCTAGACTTTGTGTTTAGAAAATCGATTGATAAAATCAGAGAAAACGGCTTCGACCTGACAAAGAAGCAGAAGGTAACCCGCAAAACCAATTACCGATGCCGACTACGCCGATGACATAGTGATACAACACACACACACACACACACACACACACACACACACACACACACACACATTACAACAACAATAACAAAAATAAAACAAAAACTTGATAACATATCAAATATTAAAGATTAATTGGGGAAATGTATTCACAAGGCAGACGAAGAGATACACTTTGAGAAAGGAAAAGAGAGGAGGAGGAAGAAAAATCTAACAAAACAGTGACCTCTATATAAACTGATATAAAACTGGAAAAAATTCGACTAACAAACCTACACGAGTGAGTTCGAGTCTCATTTGGTGCACCATTCATATCACCTTGTGCTACATCCAAGCAAAAAAACAATTGAATTACTAAATGTTCTCTGACGAAAGCAACAAGCTGCAAACATACACGTATGAAAGAACGAAATAAATAATTCTTTAAAAAATACAAATCTCTTAGAGGAACTATTCATTTTGGAATATTTACTTTTTTCTCTCTTTGGACCAACAAAAATTTTGTAAAAAATCTACATATATATACAACTGAATTTTTTATACTAAAATTATATCGTGGTATATATACATATGTATTTTCTTTTGTGTATTCGGCACTGTAAATAATTTACGTATTAAATCTCCCTCTCTCTCTCTTTCTTTCTCTGTCTGTCTGTCTGTCTGTCTCTCTCTCTCTCTCTCTCTATATATATATATATTTAAATACATATATAAAAGCTTACAGCCTCGTCCAGGTTTTTAACTCTGGTTACCGTGCCCATTTTCAACGACTATAGTTATTACACGCCTTCAAAATTTGTCTATGTATTACAAAAATTCTCATTACGAGGATCATCAAATAAGTTTCCAGACTTTTTTCGTATGGGCACTTTTATTGATAGAACACACATGAAACTCTAGTCCCCTTCGAAGTAATCTCCTCCGGTTGCAATGAACTTGTTGTACCGTTTCGACGACTTCTGGAAGGCCCCGTGGAAGTCCTCTTGTGTCGGCGTGTCAATGACTTTCGTTACAGCCTCTTTCATCTCCTCAATTGTCTCATAACGACAGCCTCTGAGCTTAGGGAATAACCAAAAGTCACAGGGAGCAAGCTCTGGACTATAAAGAGGGCGAAGAAGTGTCTTGATGTCCATCTTGGTCAAATAGCCTGTGACAAGGATGGAGTTGTGGACTGGAGCATTGTCCTGGTGGAAATGCCGCTGACTCGATTTGAAGTGTGCTGGCCTTTTCCCTAGGAATCTCTTCCAGAACTCGCTTAAAACCTCAACATAGTAACCCTAACCCTAACCCAACTCAGGTGTAATGACTTTCTTACTCCTCCCACACTTCTCATCACCCCTCACAGACTCCCTTCCTTCCTTGAATTTCTTATGCCATTCAAAAACTGATGCTCGATTCATGCAAGATGGTCGAAAAGCAGTCTGAATCTTTCCATACGTTTCTGTGGCATTTTTTTCCAAGTTTAAAACAGAATTTTATTGCATATCGTTCTTCTAAAATTCAGTTAAGTGTAAATACAGTTTCAATGTCTAAAAGCAGTTCTATTTCAAATAATTCAGTTAAGTATAAGCACGCAGTTTAAATGTAAGTACGGTTTAATTGTCAAAAACATTTCTATTTCAAGCTATTCGATTTACTCAAACAATTCAGTTTAGCATAAGAATGCTGTTAGTTCTTTTTAACCCATAGATAGGGCCCTATCAGGAGCTTCCACGCCGGGCCGGAGAGAACCTGGGAGCAATAGCAATGAAGGGGTACTCCGTATTCCCCAAAGCTCCAGCACTGCTGGAACTTCACCATCAGATTGTTTAGCGTCATATATCAGGACACTCGTTGGGGGGGCGGTCTTACCTCTCTGCAGAGAAGCAGTCGGTGTATTCTACAACCCCAGCCGACTGGGCAATATATATATATATATATATATATATATATATATATGTGTGTAAAACATCATGATAATTTTAGTAAAATATCGATAGATATTGTATTTTATTTAAGAGCGAGAGTGGGGGTTTCCTTGTGGTGTAATGGTTAAAGCGCTGGCTGCGGAATTGTAGTAAGAGATTTCGAACTCTATTCACGCTTTTAAGTTCACTTTCAGAAAAATACTATTGGGAAAGCTATGAACCCTCTTATCTTCCCAGCTATATGCAAATCTGTATTACTACTGTTCATTTAGAAGGACGACTTTGTCATTAAATAACCTAAGAACCTTGATATGCCACTAAACAAAGAAACAAAACGGACTATAAGAGAGAAAGAATAAGTGATCTATACATTTTCTCGTCAGGATTTTGTCTGTTTCTCCTTTTTCTACTCAGTCCCCTTTTTGCTTTTTTTTTTTTTTTTTTTTTGTCTGTCTTCTCTTTTTGGTCGTGCGGCGTTTCACCTGTCTTTCAAATAACAAATCTGCTCGACGCGATAAAAATCTCTTTTCTTAAAGTGAGAAGTTTCATCCTGGATGATAAAGGTTCCTCACATAATTTGACGAATAATAGAACACATTCTGCACTTGTTGGACGCCTGAGTAACAGCGCTGAGAGATATTCAAACGACAGACGAAACTTGACGATGCAGCTATCTAAGATCTGAGAAAGCAACCATGGGGAGCATGCATTAAAATATATATATATATATATAAAGTATTAAATATTAATACAAAACATTCCCCAAAAATAATCTAGGAGAAAATGTAACAAATGCTTGGCCTTTAAGCAGGGAACTATTTTTACCACTTGGGTGATCAAGGATTTTAGAAGAGCACAATTGTATGAACTTCTAGAGAGAGAAGGTCATCTGGTGCTGTTGACTGACATATCAAAATTAGTTCACAATTTGCCGGAACTTAAGACCAACTCGATCTCCTCATATTAAATTGATATACTTGATAAATAGAATAGCTAATGCTAAATAGCAATAATTGAAGCCATTAAACTGTTTTCAAAGAAATGACGAATATCAAATTGAATTTTTAATGTTTGATAGGAATACTTGAAACCACTTAATTATGTGTCAACAAATGACGAATATTAAATAGAATTATGAGTTTTAAATTATAATACTTGAAGTCATTTAACTGCGTGCAAACAAATGATTAATATTAAATAGAATTATTTGTAATAAATTGCAATACTTGAAACTATTTATGTGCAAACAAAGAACGAATAATAAAAATAATTCTTAATGATCGCAAAATTTGAAACAATTTAATTGTGTGCATACAAATGACTAACATTAAATAGAATTGATAGTGTTAGATAGCAATACTTGAAACCTTTTAACTGTGTACTAACAAAGGACTAATGTTAAATAGATATATTAAGGGTTTGGGTTACTTTGTTTAATGGCATATCAACCTTGGTGGGTTATTTAATGCCAAAGCCATACTTTAAGAAGAACAGCAGTGATGCTATTTAACCCATAGATGGGAGGATAAGGGGGTTCCGCAAGTGAACGTAATGGGGTGATTGGCGTTCGAAATCGCTTATTACGTTTCTCTAGACCAGCGCTTTAACCTTTACACCACAAGGACACCCCCGGTAGCTATATTAATGATAGATAAGAATATTTGAAACCATGCGTGCAAATGAGATTTAATTCTCTGAAAGATTGTTACAAACTATTCACTTATAAATTATATATATATATATATATTAAAAGAAAAAATTCAATTCTTTGGTATCATTATAGATTTGGTTCAGGTCTATGATAACCGTCATGGGATTTGGTATTAAATAGCCGACAAATATTGATATGCCATGAAAACACCAACCAACCAACCAACCAACCAGTTAACTAACATCAGCATAGACTGATATATCCGCACACAAAAATAAATGTTTAATGAATGTGATGAGTTAAATAACAGCTGAAGTACCCGTTTACTTCGAAGAGTGAAGCGTAGCGAAGATGCACTCGACTGTAGTCGAGGGCGACCCGAAGGCTTCCTTTTCATTGACTACTACACCGAGGGGTAGGAGAGGGCGTCACTCCTTTCCTTGTATTGCTCCATTTTACTCTTGATACGTACCTTATAATGATGAGTGTTAAGTAAGGAGGCATCAAGTACCATAACTGGAGTCTTCGGTATGACTTGACCCGGAATTGAACCCTGGTCTCCCTAGCCATAGGCGAACACTTTACTGACTAGGGGAGTGTTTATGAATATTTAATCACTCTTCTGTGACAGTGTCATTGCTGCCAGTTTTATGTCGAAAAAAAAAAAGAAATGCAATCATCAGATGACACTTGAAGTATACGTTTTCAAAGACGAATGTTTGCTTACAAGTTTCAGGCATTAATGGCGGCGATCTGCGTGGTGTAATGGCTGACGAGCTAGACTTCGATATCGTAGTATGTGAATTTGAACTGCAGTCACCCTATTGCCTTCACTTTTGGATTAACACCCCTGTGGAAGAGATTAACCACCTAATCGCCCTCAGCTATGGGTTAAATAGCACCACTACAGTTCTTTTTTAATCAAACTTTGGCATTATATAACCCGCGAAGGTTAGTCAAAACAAAGAAATCAAACTGATTAAATGTTCACTGTAAAACAAAGACACACGTACACACATGTATTTTAAAGATGGACAAAAAGACAAGACAAATATAAATATTTCTTTAAAGTTATATATTTTAGACCTGGATACCTCCTTGCTTAACACTCAGCAATATAAGGTACGTATCAAGGGTAAAGCGGAGCAATCCAGGGAAAGGAGTGGCGCCCTCCCCTAAACCTTGGTGTAGTAGCTACTGAAAAGGGAGCCTTCTGGTCGCCCTCGACTACGATCGCCAACTTTACTTACTTTACTATATATTTTTTGATTGTTCTCAACTCGTTTCGACCTTGGGTCTTTGTCAGGAGAAAATATTCTTGCGAAGAAAAATATTCTTAGAAAGTGTTTTTAAATAGTTTTGAAAAGAGTTAATATGCAAGGAAAAGAAGCGACCATTAATAGTATTTGAGACAAGTTTGGTAACTGTCTCACCATTGCGAAGTAGCCTAGTTATCTCGCTACTCCAAGAAATCCCTTCGTGATTTATAGCTTTGTAACATTGGAAGAGAATAAGTTCGTCTGGGTCATTCTCATTACACGAAGACGAGATCATCCCCAAAGGAAATTGACCAGTCGGCTGGGGCTGTAAAATACATTGACTACTTATCAGCAGAGGAGTAAAACCCCCACCCACCCAACGAGTGTCCTGTATATGACACTAAACTTATGCTAAACTGAATTATTTGAAATTGAACTGTTTTTTTTTACATTAAAACTGTACTCACACAAAACTGAATTGTAATATATATAACTGCTGGAATAAACTGAATAGTTTGAAATAGAAATGTTTTTGACAAACTGTGTATTCATGCTAAACTGAATTGTTTGAAATAGAACTGATTATTTACATAAAATGGATTTGGCGTTAAACAACCTACAAAGGTTGATTTGCCATAAAACCAAACCAAACCAAACCAAACCCAAAGGAAATGCAAAGGTACAGCAGGTGGGAAACATAATCCTACGTCGACTTGGAGAAAAGTTCTCTTTTAGGACCAGTGAGACTCTACGTAAGCGGATTTCCTTATTGACTAATGACTTATGATTCATATCTCTGACTGATGACTCATATCAACAGTATAAGGGAATTCCTCATTACTCTAGTGAGATCACGCTGTGTGACATACATACACACACACACACATATATATATATATATGTGTGTGTGTGTGTGTGTTCAGCTGTGGCAGATTTTTTATGTCATTCTCCCCAAAAATTAATATTCCTTTGTATTTTTTTTTTTTTTTCGTTTGAGTTTTTCTTCAGGGAAACATTTAGAAAACAGGGAGGAAGGTTTAAACGTTTAAATAAACTCATGCCGCCAGATTTAATAAAATTTGAAATTATCAGTCGTTTCTTGCTATCTATCTATCTATGTTTGTGAATGTATATATGTACGTATACATACATGCATAGATATATGTATGTATGTGTATGTATGTATATATGTATGTACATACATACATACATACTTGTATGTGTGTGTGTGGAGAGAGAGAAAGAGAGAGAGAGAAGGAGAGCTAAACAAATGTGATATGAAAAAAAAAAAAAGGAATATTTCTTTGTTGTCATTTATTCTTTGTATGTTCTTAAGCAGGTTCGAACTTATGTCTTTGTTAGGAGAAATCATTTTTGCGAAGAAATGTTTTAAAAATAGTATTTAAAGGAGCTGTTTAGCTATAAGGAAAGTGACGAAAAAGGAACTGGTGACGAAGCATTTTCATTTAACGAATGAATACATTCGTTGAATGAAAATTATTTTCTGGTATCCAACTGTCTTCCACTGAACTTTAAAAGACCTCGGCTATCGGCTGGGGCTGCAGAATATACTGAATGGATCCCGGCACAAAGGTAAGACCTACCCAACCAATGTCCTGGATATAATACTAAACAATCTGATGGTGAGGCTTCAATAATGCTAGAGCTATAGGAACGCGGAGTACACCTTCATTGCTATCGCTCGCAGGTCCTCTCAGGCCCGGAGTGGTAGTACCTGATAGGGTTCTATCTATGAGTCAAATAGAACTAAATTGTGCATTTATGCTCAGGTGAATTGTTTGAAATAGATGTTTTTGACGTTGAACCTATGTCATCAACATCATATCGCGCTGGTAGCACAGATATCCCTGACCCTCTCTCGCCACTCCTCCCTATCCTTCATCGCCCTAGGTAGGTCTTCAGGACAACATCCCGTATCCTCACATAGCTGCTGAATGTATGTTCGTGCTGGTCGTCCTGCTTTTGCACGGCCATGTGTGGGGGTCCATAAGAGTACATCTCTTATGAGTTCGTCCCTGCTTCTCCAGCAGTGTCCTGCATGTCTGGCTCGTCTAACTTGAATAGTTTTCGTGATAGGGGGCAGGTGGCCGTACAGTTGGTGTCTTGTGGGGTGTTGCCGCCAGGACTTGTTTAAGATTGTACGTAGCATTCTTGTGTAATTGCCGTCTAGCTTCTTCTCCAGCCGTTTTGTTAGCGTCCAAGTAGTGCATCCATATAGCAGTATCGATGTGACCGCTGCCTGGAAGAAACTGCGTTTCATTTTATTGGTTAGGTCTGATTTCCAAATAATCGATAACCTATTGATAGCTGTCCATGCTTTCGCTAACCTCGTTTCGATGTCCTTTTCGGTTGATTCGAAGCTGCTTCCTAGGTAAGCGAATTTGTCTACTAGTTTAAGAGGGTTCCTTCTAGAGTGGAGATGTCCCCCGTTTGATTATAGCACATATATTCCGTTTTGCGTGCATTAACATAGAGGCCTATGTTTGCTGCTGCTCGTTCCAAACTATGCAGTAGTGTTTCGGCTTGGTCAGGTGTATTTGCCAGTATCGCTATGCTATCGGCGTTGTCGGCGTCGGTAATTGTTGTTGCGGGGTACCTTCTGCTTCTTTTCTTCGTCAGTTCGAAGCCATTCTCTTTTATTTTGTCAATCGATGTTCTAAGTACGTAGTCTAGACAAGTGATAAAGAGGTACGGAGCCAGCGTGTCCCCTTGTAGTACTCCTGCTTGAACCTATGTACTTATGCTAAACTGAATTAATTGAAATATAACTGTTTATATGTATAAAATGAATTGAGCATTAATAACCTACTATGGTTGATGTGCCATAAAGCCAAAACAAACCAAACCAGTCTGCTATGGAAGACATCTGGCACGGACCTATTCATTTTGTAGGAATAATTTAAACATGAGTAAATTGTGTTTCCAATTACTATCGACCACTAAGTCAGCCATTTGTTTATTTAGATGTTTATTTCTCATCCCAAGTTTATGTAACATGTTTGGTGTTTGGATTTTAATTTAATCTGATGTTAAAGCCACTTGGAGTAAGTGTTTTGATATGCTTTATCTATTTATCTATGTGCTTTTTTATCACCATGATACTGACCGATACGTTTTATGATTCTTTTTATGATGATAAAATTTCTATCTCTGTTAAAATGCTAACCGTTTGAGTGAAATTGTTGTTCTACCAGTATATGTATGTTGTAATCCAAAAATTTAAATTTGTGTCTGTTGTTATTTAGTCTCAAGGCATTCTGAGTTAATAATGTATCGTTTTGGGCAGCGTGCACAGTTCAGTAAACACGTTACTTTTTTCTTTTGCATCTAGATTCGTGGTTGGTTGGTTGGTTATTTTGTTTTACGGCGTATCAATCTTTTCGGGTCATTTAACGCCGAAATAAATTCTTTTGATAAAAATTTCAAGCAATTTAGTTAAGTATAAGTGCAGTTTTTTTTTTGTTGTTGTTTACACACAGTTAAATATCAAAACAGTTCTATTTCAAACAATTCAGTTTAACATAAGTACACTGTCTAAACACACAGTTTCATTTAAAAACAGTTAATTTCAAACAATTCAATTCAGCAACATTACACCATTTAGTTCTATTTGACCCATATCAGGTGCTACTACACCGAGTCAGAGTGGACCTGGAAGCGAAAGCAATGAACTCCGCTTTTCCCAAAGCTCCAACATTACTGAAGCCTTAACATCAGATTGCTTAGTCTCACATCCAGGACGTTCACTGGGGAGTCGTATCCCTCTGCAGAGATGTAGTCAGTGTATTTTGTAGCCCCAGCTGACTGGACCATAGATTCTTGGTAAATTAAAAAAGAGACTTCTCAGATTTTGAAACTAGTGAATGAGTTGGTTGACTTGAGGTTATACATGGTTATATATCATCACCATCATGTACGTTGCTAGCATGGATTTTCTTGACTCCTTTTCCATCCGTCCCTATCATCCATCGCTTTCGGAAGGTCTTCCAGACTATATCCTGTGTCCACACAGACTTGTTTTCGGTAAGTTCTTGTTTATAGGGTAACACCGGCACGTCCGTGTGAAGGGCTCTATTGGATAACGTTACTAATGAGCTTTTCCTTGCTTCTCCAGCAGTCTCTTAGATGTCTTGTTCATCGGATGGCTTTAGAGATAGCAGGTAAGTGGCCATGCAACTGATGTTTTGTGGGGAGTTGCTGCCAGAGGTTATACACACACACACACACACACACACAAACACACACACACATATATATATATATATATATACATATGAGTTTGGATATCGTAGATACATTCCGATGGTTACATAGGCAGAAAACTGACAGTTAGCGAACTCCGTTGACCCTGTGTCTACCTATCCTTACTTGTATATATGAATATATATATATATATATATATATATATATATATATATATATATATGTGTGTGTGTGTATATTTAGGCAGCATTTCTTCGTTAATGCAAATTTCATTAAACATAATAGACATTTTATGTCTACATATTTTCTTTTGGATCCGTTCGAATTCCCGTATTACTTTTATTGTATTCTGGGGGAATTGATTTATGTATTGTCCATAGTTGCATGTATCCCTAGTACTTTCTGCCCGACTTCTGCTAAAACAAAAGTTACATCACTTTTGTAGTAGATCCTCCCCTGATGATGGCCCAAAGTCGGGCAGAAAGTACTAGGGATACATGCAACTATGGACAATACATAAATCAATTCCCCCAGAATACAATAAAAGTAATACGGGAATTCGAACGGATCCAAAAGAAAATATGTAGACATAAAATGTCTATTATGTTTAATGAAAATATATATATATATATATATATATGTGTGTGTGTGTGTGTGTGTGCGTGATTTATTACCGATATTGGGAACTCTTTATTTATAAATATTACTAACTATATTATTAATTTTTTTTTCATCCATTGCTTCCAGCAGGTCCTCAGGACTACATCCTGTATCGGCTCAGTGCTGCTGTATGTAGGTTCGAGCTGGTCATCCTGCCTTTGCTCGTCCATGAGGAGGTGTCCACGGGAGTACATCACTTATGAGCTCGTCTTTACTTCTCCTGCAGTGTCCCACATGTCTGGTTTGTGTAATTTCATAGTTTTCGTGATAGGTGGTAAGTGACCGTACAGCTGCTGCTAGGGAGGGGTGGCGAGAGAGGGTCAGGGATATCCGTGCTGATAGCGCGACATGATGATGATGATGATATTATTAATATTATAATCACACACATACACTCATATACAGACACACCATCCTAAACTCTCTCTCTCTCTCTCTCTCACACACACACACATATATATATGCGTGTGTGTGTGTGTTTAACAATCCCTTTTGCTGCATTTGTGAGCAAAATTTAAGGAATAGAAATGGTGAAAGAACTCAAGTTAATTGTGGCAAAAGAGAGAAGGTTGATATCATTATTAAAGAAATCCTTCTTTGTTCGATACGCTTCGGATATATACTGGCAAAAGATAACATGCGAAACACACATATACACACATAAATACAGAGAGAGAGAGAGAGAGAGAGAGAGAGAGAGAGAGAGAGAGAGAGAGAGAGAGAGAGAGGTGGGTGGAAGGTATCCTTATTACAATCAATTTCCGTTCAAGACCCTTGGGACAGCGATTCGCAAAAGATAGAAAAGGTGGAAGACAGAAATGGTAAAAGAGAGAGTGGATTGTACTATGATTTCAACCAAGCCTACAGTGGAACACAATGTGGACTCCTAGTTTTGAAAGAGAGAAACAAAAAAAAGAGAAATGTCAGGGAGGTTCATTGTATTATCACCATTTTACTCCTTGCGAGTTTTTCACTCTAGAGTGTGCCAATGGCTTTTCATTGGAGTCTGAATGACAAAAAGTCTCCTCAGATCTTCATGACTCTTATCATTATTCTAGCCGATCTCAATAATGCTGTTGTTTGGGTGGTCTTGATTCATCCTCCGATTTCCAACTCTTCCAACCCCCTTTCCAAACCCTTGGAGATTGTTTCTTAGCACACCAATTACAATTTGTATCACCATCAACTTCCTGTTCCACAACTTTCTTTGTTCTCTAGCAAGGTTTAAGTACTTCTCTCTCTTTTCGTTTTCTTTGATTTTCATTCTGTGGTTCGCTACGATGGCAAAGTCCACAATACGGCCAAATCTTTTTTTTTTTATGGTTAATAATCACAAGGTTTAGTCTTCTGGTTAGAATTAGGTGATCTGTTTTTATCGTAAAATCTCAGAGAATTTTATGTGTCTCATTTGCTAAGACCGATTCTGGTTTGTGAATGAATTATTATTTTACATCTTGCAAGTTGTTCCCACCAATTTTAACTAAAGGTTCTTCACAGAAGTTTTAGTGTCAAGAAGATCAGTCAGGTCTCCGGGACTTTACAAAGTATTCAAGCTGATTTTAACTTTGCTGTAGTCTGGATGGTCTCGATTCTTTCTCTGATTACCAGTTTTCAGGTTTCTTTGCCAAGCTTTTGGGGACCGTTCTCAGGACACTTATTACGCCGCCACCTTCATGTTTCACTGCCTTTTCAGCTCTCAGGCAAGATCCAAATATTTGTATATCTTCATTTCCTTGGAACAGTCTGCTTCGGCTGCAGAATACACTAACTGCATCTCTGCAGATGGGTTAGACTCCCCCAACGAATGTCCTAGATATGACATTAAGCAATCTAATGGTGAAGCTTCAGTAATGCTGGAGCTTTGAGAAATGCGGAGTATCTCTTTATTGCCATCGCTCCCAGGTCCACTCTGACCTGGAGTAGTTGCACCTGATAGGGTCCTATCTATGGGTCAAATAGAACTAAATTGTGTAATTGCACTAAACTGAATTATTCAAAATTATCTGTATGCTAAAGGGAATTGTTTGAAATAGAACCGTTTTAGACATTTAAACTGTGTTCTTATGTTAAACTGGATTCTTTGAAATAGAACTGTATTGACATTTAACTGTGTGTAAACCAAAAAAAAATTCCTTATACTAAACTGAATTGTTTGAAACTTTTATCAAAATGACTTAATTCGGCGTTAAATGACCCAAAAAGGGTTGATAAGCCGAAAAAAACAACCAACCAAACAAACAACCTTCATTTTCTTTTATTTTTAAGCATTGGTCCGCTGGAACTGCACAATTCACTAGATGACCCCTTCTTTTCTTTTTGTTAATTAATATTAAATCTGGTTTTCTGACCTGAATTGGGTGACCCGTTTTCATCTTAAAGTCCTATGCGTCTTGTTTTCTTGGACAGATTCTGGTTTGTGAATATACCATTTGTCATCATGATAAAATTTTAATCTCTTGCACAATTCTCAGAAGATCACCTTTCCCATTCAGTCATGCCTTGCCTTGTATTCCTTTTGTGTCAGTTTGCTAAACTCGTTTATTGTATGATTACCCCTTTCATCTCTGTCAACACTTAACTTACACTTGCTTTTCTTCAGTGATTTATCAATTATTGCTTTGACATAACTGGTTCTTATGGTATCATTTTGTGCTGCTATTAGAAGAGATTCAGTTTCTCTCTTGAGGTTTTCCCTTCTTAGTTAAGTCTGGGTCATCTTATGAGGAGCTTGCTTACTTCATTGATTAATTATCACAAATTCTTTGACTTTGGGCGTCCCTTAGACTTTAAATGACGAACTGGAAAAGCGGTTTTAGGGATCGAACCTGGCATTTAGAACCTAGAATGATGAAAGAAAGGAAAGGCAAAAGAGAATTGTTGTGAAGGAGAGAAGTTGTGACGAAAAGAGGAAATGGCAAAAGGGTAAAGGGATGGCGAAAAAGAGAAGTAGTGGCGTGAGAGAGAAATGGTAAAAAATAGAGTTGTGGAGAAGGAGAGAAATGGCAAAAGAAAAAAAAGTGATGGTGAAACCGAGAAATGCGAAAGAGAGAAGTCGTGGTGAAAGAGAGATTTAATGGCGAAAGAAAGAAATGAAAAAAAGTCGTGATGAAAGAGAGATTTAATGGCGAAAGAAAGAAATGAAAAAAAGTCGTGGTGAAAGAGAGATTTAATGGCGAAAGAAAGAAATGAAAAAAAGTCGTGGTGAAAGAGAGAAATCGTGGCGAAAGAAAGAAATGGCAAAAGAAAGAATTGGTTGTGAAAGAGAGAAAGCAAAAAAGAGAAGTTGTGGCAAAAGAGAGAAGTTGTGGCAAAAGAGAGAAGTTGTGGCGAATGAGAGAAATGGCAAAAGAGAGAAATTTTAGCGAAAGGGAGAAGGCAAAAAAGAAAAGTTGTGGCAAAAGAGAGAAGTTGTGGCGAATGAGAGAAATGGCAAAAGAGAGAAATTTTAGCGAAAGGGAGAAGGCAAAAAAGAAAAGTTGTGGCAAAAGAGCGAAGTTGTGGTGAATGTGAGAAATGACAAAAGAGAGAAATTTTAGCGAAAGAGATAAAGCAAAAAAGAGAAGTTGTGGCAAAAGAGAGAAGTTGTGGTGAATTAGAGAAATGGCAAAAGAGAGAAATTTTAGCAAAAGAGAGAAGACAAAAAAGAGAAGTTGTGGCGAATGAGGTAAATTGCAAAAGAAAAAAATATCAAAAGAGATGAGTTGTGATGAAAGAGAGAAGTGATGACGAAAGAGAGAAATGGCAGAAGAGAGGAGTTGTGATGAGAGAGAAGTTGTGGTGAAAGAGAGCAGTGGTAACGAAAGGGAGAAATGGGAAAAAGGAATAGTGATAGAAAAAGAGAGAAGTGGTGACGAAAGAGAGAAAAGATAAAAGAAAGAAGTTGTGGCCAAGTCGACAATTGGGAAAAGAATTAAATAGCAAAAGAGATGAATTGTAATGAAAAAGAGAAGTTTGGTTTGGTTGTTTAATGGCATATCAACTCTTTTTAGGTTATTTAATGCCAAAGCCATTCTCCTAGAAGAACAGTAGTGGTACTATTTAACCCATAGCTGGGAGGATAAGGGGCTTCATACCTTTCCCAAGGGTATTTGGCCGAAAGTGAACGTAATAGCGCGACTGGAGTACGAACTCGCGTACTACGATTCCGCAGTCCATCGCTTTAACCATTACACCACGAGGACACCCCCAAAAAGAGAAGTGGTGACGAAAAAGAGAAATGGCAAAAGAAAGGTGTCGTTGTGAAAGACAAGTTATAGTGAAAAAGAGTTGTGTGCGAATGAGAGAAGTTGTGGCGAAAGAGAAAAATGTGCAAAACTTATGACGAAAAAGAGAAGTAGCAAAAGAGTTAAGTTTTAGCTGAAGAGAAAAGTGGTCGCGAAAGAGAGAAGTAGCAGCGAAAGAGATTAAGAGCTAAAGAGAAAATTAGTTATGAAAGAGAGAAATGATGAAAGAGAAAATTAGTAGCGAAAGAGAGGAGTATTTTGGTTTGGTTTGATTTCTGGCATTTCAGCTTTCGTGGGTTATTTAATCCCAAAGTAGTACAACTGTGGTACTATTTAACCTATAGCTGAAGCGATAAGGGATTTCAAACATTTCCCAAGGGTATTTGTCTGAAAGTGAATTCAATAGCGCGACTGTAGTTTGAACTCGTTTACTTATGATGTCATGGTTCAGCACGTTAACCACTATACTTGGAGGACTTCTTTCGAAGTAACTAGGGAAGCAAGATAAACAGCGATTGACTACTGGTTGCAAAACAGCTTTTAATTTTAAACGAAGAAACCAAACCATACAAATTGTTTTGATACATCCTGTCTACGTTTGACTTCAGTCTTTCCCTAGATTTACTCCATATTTCGTCGAGAAGTATCATAACATTTTATTTTGGAAAGAGGTTACTGCAAATTGAATTATGCGGACCAAAGTTACAGATTTTTGAAGACGAATGTCTGCTTCCAAGTTTTCATTACAGATGGTATAAGTTCACAGAATCTTGCAAATGTACAATTGAAATAAATAATACATTAAACTTAAGAAATAAAGATATCTAAAATTTTATTCGGAATTATTTCTATATATATATATACTTTGCATCTTATGAATACAATCTGACAATTCGCTCTCTTTTCTTTCTACGCATTTTGGAACCAGATTAACGAAAGAGACAAGCGGTGAAGGAGAGAAATGACGAAAAGGCGAACGTTGACCATTTCATTATTATAATCGATCTTATTTCTTTCGATGAAACAAAATTGGCGAAAGGTAGTAGAAGGATGCAGTTTATGTATGTATGCATGTGTATATATGTACGAGTACGTATTAGTGTGTATGTATGTATGTGTATGCATATATGTGTATGTATGTATTATGCGTACGTATTTGTATGTAACCGGCCCATTGGCCAAGTGGGTAGAGTGTTTGCCAATGCACCGGGAGACCGGGGTTCAATCCCTGGTCGAATCATACCAAAGACTCAAAAATGGTACTTGAGGTTTTCTAGCTTAACACTTAGCATTATAAGGTGCGGATTAAGGGTAAAGTGGAGCAATCGAGGGAAAGGAGTAGCGCCCCCTCTACACTTTGGTGTAGTAGCTATGGAAAAGGGAGCCAACGTATCCTCCACGACTACGGTCGCCAATAAAAGGTTTGTTTGTATCTATGTGAGTATGTATGCAAGTGTATGCATGGGAGTAGGGATGTGTGTATGTATATGTATAAATGTATATGAGTGATTGTGTGTGTGCGTATGTATGTCGATGTATGTTAATGTATGTACCCGACCCAAGCAGGATGCAACACATGGTCTATTTTTAAGCAGAGTACAGCTGGTTTGAATTCAGTTTTCTTTCTTTCAGACTAGTTGCCATTACAAATTTAAAGAGCCCACTCTGCCCTACTATTTACCTGTACATGGAAAGAGGAAATCAGATAGATTCATGCCTTTCGAATGGGATAGAATTCTTCATTCCTTCCTTAATAGAAACATCTTCACGGAACGCTATTTGAACGGTAACTGACCAGGTTTACGGATCGTCAAGAAGCGTATTCAAATTTATTTTCGAAACGCCCACATTTGAACGATTGGAGTTGTGGTTAGAGTAACGGTTATTGGAGTAGGAAATGGAATCGACAACCCGAGTTCAATTCCTGGAGGAAGCTGTCAGCATTTCACTTCATGCTATCATCCTAAGGAAAGGCATGACGCCATCTGTTCTCCCCCAAGCTATGTTTAAAGCAAGACAACCAGTCTAAGAGAAGGAAAACTCTGAATTCAGACTCGCTTTATCTCTCTAAAAAATTGACCTTGTGTCGCATCCTGCTCGTGGTGGAGGAGTTGGGTAAATATATTATGTTGAATGATAGTTTACTAACTTGTCTCGCGAGATATATTTGTCGATTTCAAGATTAGTCACTGTCACTCACTGCGTGAAATTGGGTTGTTTCCTGAGTGTCTGCTCTCCAAAATGGAACTTTCAGAGGAAATCATAGTCACCATAAATTGTGGCGTATAAGTCGCCCTTTCAAGCCTGAAAAAATCTCTATAAAACACGTGTTTTATAGATCTTTATTTTTAAAGATCTTTTTATAGATTTTTCAGAGGAAATCATAGTCACCAAATATTGGTTGTCTTAAACGTCAGGGATATGATTTAAACCTTTAAATCAGAGTGATCAACTAATGGAACAGTACTCTTAAGGGCTGATATACACTACTCACGGTAACTCCAATAGGCAGCCAGAAGCATTTCTTACTTAAATCCGCGTTTGGTTAAAGTATTTAACAAATTAATACGGAGATTAATATTTAACGATAAAACTAAAATACAACTGAAGTATAATATTAACGCTATATCACAACTATATATATATATATATATATATATATATATATATATATATATATATATATATATTTTCCAACTGTAAACACTAACCGGAACATCACAGTCAGGAAATTACGTTATGTTTATCTGCGCAATTTCATGATAGCACAATAAATTGTGAATTTACATAATAATAATAATAATAGTAAACAAAACGAATGTAATTGTAAAACTCGAAATGATTGTCCTATGAATGGATTATGTAACTTAAATAATGTAGTATAACAAAGAATTATTTACCCAAAAGAGAATATTAATGATAGAAAAACTTATATTGGAATTTCCTCCACGAAATGGAAAATTAGACACGCCAATCAAAAATATTCTTTCTCCCATGAACATTTGAAACACCAAACTGCTCTATTTAAATATTTTTGGAGTTTGAAAAATAAAAGTTTAACCCCTGAGATTCAATGGTCCATATTAAAAAGGTCAAATACTCCAAAATATTTCGATAGTAGATGTAATCTGTGTTCAGAAGAAAAAAATACAGATAATCATTTACCCAGACCCTGGAAAATTGTTAAATAAGATATGTGAATTAATAGCAAGATGTAGACATAGGGCTAAATTTAAACTATAGAAAAATTAACATAGATAATGTTTTTTTAAAAACATAGGATTAATTTGAGAATTAAGGGAAATGAATAAAAATGAAATAAAATGAAAGATAAAAATGTGAAAAAACCATATCATATATACGTACTATTCAAAATAGTGTAACTAAATTAATAGGCTCGAAAATAAATTTGAATTTAAAAAAATTAGATTTAATTAAATCTTGAATTTAATTTAATACAATTATCACTGTATCATTGCGTAAAGTTATTGAATAAAGTTATTTTATCTAAAATAGAATTAATTCTGGAGTTTTAAGTCGAAATGAAATAAGAATTTTAAAAAATTAAAAATTAAAAAAATTAATTCTCTATAATTCCAACTGGCAATAAAATTAAAAAAAAAAAACAGGAGGTTGGCCTAATGAGGAGATAACTCTTCACCCCTCTTCTATCCCCCTCCCACTCTTCTTTCCTGTGTCTATTCTGATTTATTTTATCCATGAGATCTGAAGAAGTCCTGTTAATTTTTTTTCGTGTTTTTTTGATTTTATCGAAAACCCATAACAGGATGGAAATAAATTTATAATCCTAATGTGACCGGTTTTGTTTTTTCTTAAAGAAATATATAAATATATATATATATATAAGCTATGATGAGAAAGATTTGCATGTTTCATGTATTCTATATGTATCCTATTTTATGTTTGGGGGCAACTTATACAGCAATTATTGGTTTAACCTCGAATTTTGTCCTAAAAATCTTGAGTTCGACTAATATACCAGATTGACTTGTACGGCGCAATTTACGGTAAGAAACTGGCTTGCTCGTGATATAATATTTTTCTTTTCCCTGTTTTACAAAAAAAAATTTTCTATAATTAATTTGTTTTCTATAATTAACATGTTTTCTATGACTAATTTGTCTTCTATAACTAATTTGTATAATTCCGTTCAGGATTTATTCTTTTCGCTTTTTTCTCATTCAAATTTCTATAAAAGTATATTTCCCAGTCCCTCTACACGAACAGGATGGGACATACAGTCAATTTAAGCAGAGTTTAACAGAATTTTCATTCTCCTAGACAGGTTGCCATTCCAAGGTTAGATACCCCTAGTCTGTCTTACTATTTACCCGAGCTGAAGTGAAAATAATTGGATGCATACCTGTCCTCAGGCTATTAGTGCTCTGGGAAAGTACATTTAGCCGCGTCCAGGATTTGAACTCTTGTCACCGTGTCCATTTAAAAATTTTGTTAAAATATTTGGATACTTTTAATTGTTTTTAAGTTAGTGTCTTCAATTAATGCAAAAGGTATAAGTTAAAAGTGGTTGGAGACTGAGACAATTACCCCATTGGTCCCATATCCTGCTTTGGTCGTTTGTGCGCTACTCCTGTGTGGTACGAATAGCGTTTTGATTTCAGAGCTTTCCTTCAACTTGAATGTTTGTCATACCATCGGTTCCTTCGACAATAAGTGTTATTTTTAGCAAACCTCCATTTAATTGTATCGGTTTAATGAGTAAAAAGATTTTTCCTATCTGTCTAAAATTGTTGCAATTTAGAGCTTCCATACGAGAAATGGTCGATTGCTTGATCCACCTCCCCAACTACTTCTCTCCCCAAATAAAGGCAATGTAGCCAGACCCTAAAATTGAAAAGCAGTTCAATTTACACTTCGGATTATTAATTATACTCACATCAAAATTGTCAGTCGTGTAATAATTCTTCAAGATTTAGTTACAGCGCGCCAAACGAAGAAACACTTTTTCTTTCTCTCTATCCGTCTTTCTCTCACTTCTTCTCTCTGTTTCTTTATATCTATCAATCTGATCCTATATATATATATATATATATATATATATATATATATAAAAATTTATTGGCACGTCTGTGAGAGCGGTGTGTCAAGCATATATGGATAAATACAAGTTATGCTGTTCAGTAATTCTCACCAAGTAGAATCGAGAATATGAAGTTTATATTGCGCCAATTTTCTAAATTAGAAAGTTATATCTGCCTAAAAAAATCAGCCTTTACATTAAAGTTTTACCTTGGTTTGATTATTAAGTGGGAGATACTTGTGCCCGGGAGGTACTTGTGGTGTAACGGTTATCGTCAGAGAGAAATTGTGGGGCACACTGAGCTCTTAAATCATAATTTTAATTCCCTTCTATAAAACCTGTAAACGCGTCATTCCCCGTTCTCACGGCGGTCCTTGATGATATAAATTTTATTCATTATTTTGTAGCAAGAAATATAATAATAATAATAATAGTAATAATAATAATAATAATAATAATAATAATAATGATTATATTAATTATTGTTTTTACTCTAAGAGTTTTTCTCATCAGCGTCAGCTGAGGGTTTTTCACTGCAGTCTGAGTGACAGCAAGTCTCCTCAAGACTCCAGGACTTGTCTCAGGATTCTGGCCGTTCTCAGCAATGCTGTCGTTTGGATAGTCTCTACGCGTCCGCCAACTTCCAAGTCCTCCAGGCCTTTCAATAATCCTTTAGTTATTGTGCCTAACGCACCAATCACAATTGGCACAATCATTACTTTCATGTTCCACAGCTTTTTTAATTCTCTAGCAAGGTCGAGGTACTTATCCTTCTTTTCACTTTCCTTCAGATTTATTCGGTGGTCTGCCGGGACAGCAAAATCAACAATTTTGCAAATTCTCTCTTTTTTTGTTGATTATTATAAGGTCTGGTCTTCTGGCCGGGATTAGGGGATACGTTCGTATGTTAAAGTCCCATAGGAGATTATGCGTGTCATTTTCTAGGACAGGTGCTGGGTTGTGCATATACCATCTCTTTGTATGGTCAAGTTTAGATTTCTTGCATATTTCCGAGTGGATCACCTTGCCGTCCCAGTCATGTCTCGCCTTATACTCCTGTGCTAATTTGCTGCATTAGCTTATTATGTGATTGATCGTTTCGTCTATGTTGCCGCATAGCCTACATTTGCTGTTTTGTTGCGTCTTATCTATTCTCGCTTTGATATGATTGGTTCTTATGGCGTTGTCCTGTGCTGCTATTTGGAGGGATTCCGTTTCTGTCTTAAGGTTTCCTTTTCTTAGCCAGGTCCAGGTTTTCTGGTGTGAGATGTTGTTTATTAGACGTTTTATAATAATAATAATAATAATAATTATTATCATTATTATTATTATTACTATAGTAAGAAACACTGGTATGAAAAACTCTTATAAAAATAATAATAATAATTATTATTTTACTCTTTAGAGTTTTTCACCCCAGCGTTAGCTAATAGTTTTCAATTGGAGTCTGAGTGACAAGCCTCCTCAAGTCTCTTGGACTCTTCTTAGTATTCTGGCCAATCTCAACAATGTTGTAGTTTGGATGGTCTCCACTCGCCCTCTTATTTCTTAGTCCTCCAGTCTCTTTATCAATCCTTTGGTGACGGTACCGGGCACACAACTTACAATTGGTATCACCGTTACTTTCATGTTCCGCAGTTTTTTCCAGTTCTCTATCAGGGTCTATGTACTTATCTCTCTTTTTGCGTTCTTTAAATTTTACCCTGAGGTCAGTCGGATCGGCAAAGTCCACTGTTCGGCAGGTTCTCTTTTTTTGTTGACTATCACTAAGTCTGGTCGAGATTAAATGATCCGTTTGCATCTCAAAATCCTGGAGAAGTTTGTGCGCCTCATTTTCCTGGACAGATTTTGAGTTGTGTATATACCATTTGTTTGTATGATCAAATTTAAGCTTCTTGCACAATTGTTATTATTATTATTTTGAGATTTTTCATGCTAGAGTTAGCCGATGGATTCTCACCGGAGTATGAGAGACTGCAAGTCTCCTCAAGTCCCCAGGACTCTTCTCAGTATTCTGGCTGATCTTAATAATGCTGTTGTTTGGATGGTCTCCACTAGTCCTCATATTTTAAGTCCTCCAGTCTCTGTGCCAATCCTTTGGTAACTGTACCTAGGGGACCAAACCAATCATAGTTGGAGCTCTTTGAACAGTTGCTAAGGAAAGAAACTGAGTAAACTGCAGATCAGAGGAATAACTGAGACCATCCTGACCACAGTACTGCTAAGTATCGCTGAGCATACTTTGTAGAGTCCTGAAGATTTGAGAAGACATGCTGTCATTTTGATTCAATTGAAAAACCATCTGTTAGACCTGGCTATCCTGAAACTGGGCTTAGTAGATCGTTTTGTAAAGGGTAAAGGACGCTGATGTAAATAGGTGTGGAAAGCACCATTACTTTAATTATGAGATCTATCAATCTATCTATCTATCTGATAAGAAATAAACTGCAAAGATAAAAATGTTAAACCAAATGATAATAAGTGAGCAGTGTAGGTTGCATGCATAATGATACTATAAGGTACAGTTTGAAATGAAAAGATTATATATATGCATATATAGATTTATTGATCGATTGATTGGAGAACGAATAGAAATATATGAGTGAGAACGTGGTGTAGATAGATAGATAGATAGATAGATAGATAGATAGATAGATCATAATATTCGGTAGATATACAGATGAAGAAAATGATATGGCAAGAAAATGATAGTCTTGGACATATTGCTATTCGCATATATCTGTTCATTTCTTTCTTTCTTTCTTTCTTTCTTTCTCAATCAGTTCATTTCTTATATATCTACCAGGAGATAGATTGATAGATAGATAGAGAGAGAGAGGGAGAGAGAGAGAGAGAAAGAGAGAGAGTGGAGGAGACGACTGTATGACAACTGAAATGTATCTATTGAGAAAAAGATTGATTAAACAAATCTAATAATGGTCATAGATAGATAGATAGATAGATATGACCTGAGTGAGATATGACCAGAGTGAGATAGATGTATTTATAGCTATACAAAGAATGCGATACTCTAAGTTGCTTGATAGATAGCTATCTAACAAGATGAATATCAAGATCGTTGATAAGCAGTACTTACCGACTTCTCCCCTCATCTAAAAACATTTCCTAACATCAGAAAACATATCACCGCTTATCGGAAGCGAAAATAAATCTTCCATAATAAGCATGACCGTAGAGTTGTTGCTTTGAGCCAATCAGAAGCTTCCAAAACCATAAAAGGTGGCCATTTTCTCTCGTTTTTAGGCCGAAGGGGCCGACCGAAAAACCAATCTATCGTAAGATACTGGCCATAAATATCCCTTTAATAATCAATACGTTCACTAATCAGGGCTTATCGCCAGGTCTGTCGGGGTTAGGTTTCAAAGGGGAGCAGGTCAGTCTCTGTGTCTG
>OY757915.1:93520835-93665835 GCA_963585895.1 Sepioteuthis lessoniana | reverse complement strand
TATTGTACATACATACTTAAACACACACACACACACACACACACACACACATATATATATATATATATATATATATATATATATATATATATATATATATATGTGTTAATACTTGTCGGAATAAACATCCTTTGAAATGCTAGCTTTAATGGCAACATTTGGCAAATATAAATATATGCATACACCCTCCATATCTATATCTATATCTGTATATATATTGGAATAATGCATAGAGTGTTCGCCAATGGCCCGGGAGACCGGGGTTCAATCCCAGGTCATGTCACACCAAAGATTCAAAAAATGTTTCTTGATACCACCTTGTTTAACACTCAGCATTATAAAGTAAGTATCAATGGTAAAGTGGAGCAATCCAGGGAAAGGAGTAGTCTCCTCACCAACACCTTGGTGTAGTAGCTATAGAAAATGGAGCCTTTGTGAGGCTATCGACTACATTCGCCAACTTTATATATATATATATATATATATATATATATAAAAGCCGAATCAACAGAGATCGAATTCTTGCTGATTCTACTTGTTTTCAATTAGTTAATTTGTAAGAATTCTGGTTGTAAAGGCATGAATTCATGTTCTTTAATTAAATGCCTATTCATAACAAATAGGGACTTGTACGAATGATTATAATCACTGAATCATAAGTTCAATCCCTGTGAAGGGCACAGCACAACTTGATTTGAAATTATATATGATTATCGTTCCGTTACATAGATGATATTAATATTTATATAGTCATATACTAAACAAAAAAATATAGATAAATTGCATCAAATAGAACCCGCCATTAGTTTTACCTTCGAACTAGAAACTAACAATGCCTTATATCTTTTTTAGATATATTAATAAATAATCATCATCATCATGTCGTACCGCTAGCACGGATATCCCTGACCCTCTCTCGCCACTTCTCTCTATCATTCATCGCCTCTGGCAGGTCTTCAGGGCTGCATCCCGTATCCTCACATGAATAAATCAAATAAGTGATTAATTGGTTGATTTATGGATTTATCTTAGCGGCATCTCAAGCCGTCTAGGGTCATTTCATGACTAGAGGTTAGGAAATCGCATTCATTCTGGTCTTCAGGGCTACATCCCGTATCCTTACATATCTGCTGTATGTATGTTCGAGCTGGTCGTCCTGCTTTTGCTTGGTCATATGCGGGGATCCATAGGAGTACATCACTTATGAGCTCGTCCCTGCTTCTCCAGCAAGGTCCTGCATGTCTGGTTCGTCTAGCTTGGATAGTTTTCGTGATGGGAGGCAGGTGGCCGTATAGTTGGTGCCTTGTGCGGTGTTGCCGCCAGGACAGGTTCACTATTGCTCGCAACATTCTTGTGTAATTGCCGTCTAGCTTCTTCAGCCGTTTAGTTAGCGTCCAAGTAGTGCATCCATATAGCAGTATCGATACGACCGCTGAATAAATAATACCAACACATTATAATTCATAGTTTATCATAAATCCACTAATAGAAATGACCTTATCGATTTTTACTCACATAATACCAAATTTAAAGAAATAGATTAATCTTAGGTTTTCACCTTGGAGTCCTCAGAATTTCTCGTCACAAATATTTAAGTGATAAACTCGTTTATATAGAAAATTCCTTTGTACACCTTCAGTATCCCATTTTTTATACAAGGTACTAAAATTAAAGCTTTTAAAATTTACAAACGAAAAAAATTGCACAAATGATATCAGCAACACAACAATTTTTCCAATAATAATCTTTTACCAACTAATTCAATCGCTTATATCATGGAAGAAAATTCTAAGTAATCTCAAAGAGGTTAGGTTTACCACCTGACGCCTGAGGTGCCCGATTTTAGGGGAATGCCGACGAGGTCTGAGGTATTTTTGGAGTTACCAGGCGTTTCTGGGCCACGGCCCTGCGCCCAGACCCACCAAAAAAGGCCTTGTGCCACACTCGTCCATCTGGTGGGAAGTTCGTCAAATATCAATACTGAAAGATCTCTGTAGAACGACCAACTTCGGACGTAACACCAACAGCGCAAGATTTATAATATTTATGGGACTGTACCACTTCAGTTAATAGTTTCACCGAGTATTTCTTCCTTACTACGATGCAACACTGTTCAAAACTTTAACTATTAGGCATTCAAACATGATTTTTAGCGGCGAAGCAGTTCTTTGAGTTCTGTAACTAATACTATAGTGTAAACTTCTTGTGCACATAAATTATAGGTGGTGTCCTCGTGGTGTAACGGTTAAAGCGACGGACTGCGGAATTGTAGTAAGCGAGTTCGTACACCAGTCGCGCTATTACGTTCACTTTTGGACAAATACCCTAAGGAAAGGTATGAACCACCTTATCCTCCCAGAAATGGGTTAAATAGCACCGTTACTGTTCTTCTAGGAGAATAGCTTTGGAATTAAATAACCTACAAAGGTTGATATGTCATTAAAAACAAAGAAACCAAGCCTATAAATTATACTATTTAGGGTTGCGTCATTTATGATACAGCCTGAACATGTCCATGCACTGAAATCAGAAGTTTTTAAACGAAATTAAAAGAATTATATTCTGTTAGTTCTTCCAGGCTGCGGTCACATCGATACTGCTATATGGATGCACAACATGGACTCTAACAAAACGGCTGGAGAAGAAGCTAGACAGCAATTACACAAGAATGCTGCGAGCAATCTTGAACAAGTCCTGGCGGCAACACCCCACAAGACACCAACTGTACGGCCACCTGCCCCCTATCACGAAAACTATTCAAGTTAGACGAACCAGACATGCAGGCCATTGCTGGAGAAGCAGGGACGAACTCATTAGTGATGTACTCTAATGGACACCCCACACATGGCCGTGCAAAAGCAGGACGACCAGCACGAACATACATTCAGCAACTATGAGATGATACTGGATGTTGTCCTGAAGACCTGCCAGAGGCGATGAACGATAGGGAAAAGTGGCGAGAGATGGTCAGGGATATCCGTGCTACCAGCACGACATGATGATGATGATGATGATATTCTGTTAGCATTTTTTGACATTCTTTAGAGATAATTATATAAAAGAAACACACCAAGAGATCTCTTTTATGCCAGGAAATATATCTATTCTTTGATGAATAGAGGTAATATATTCCACATATATCATAATTTTATACTTCTCTTTTTCTTTTTCTTTATCTTTTTCTCCCTCTTTTTGATTCGAAATCTTTCTCGATAAACTAACGGAATATAAATTCTATACAATATTCCTAATAAGTCAAATGACGTAATTAAAAAAAAAAACACGAACAAATGCTGATTCACTAATTAAACGGCCAACTTTTTCTTGTTACACAATTTTCCCTCGGTTTTTGTATTTTGTATTTTTAAACATCCATCATTGAATTAACATCAGTAATATCATCCCTCACAGTCCTGATGATGGTTCATTAGTACCGAAACGCTATAGTATCGACCTTGCTTCTCAATAAATATTTCCTTCTACTTGGATTACCTGGTTATCAATTTTTTCTCTATATATCTATTATTTATTGCACTTTTGGACATTGAATACACCGACTGCATACCATTCTGGAGTGTAGAGTCATTTTTTCTTGCCTTTACCTCCAGATCCCATCTAAAAGTTAAACAGGTCTGTTTGAAAATTATTGGTATTAGATAGGAGTACTTGAAACCATATATCTGTGAAAGTTGTTTGTATTAAGAATAGTTACGTGAAGCTATAATTGTTTACATTGTATTAATGTTACTTACATGAGGTCATATAATTACTCGAAAAGAAAATACTGACTTAAGAATTAAATACCCCAACAAGGGTTGATATGCCGTAAAACTAACCAACTAAGCAAGTCAAATATCGATGACATTATTCTTACTGCTGGACTTGAAGAGAATATTATCCTTCCCACCCAGTTTGCATGCACTAACGTGATAATGTAAAATCATCGGTTGAAGTTTCGCCTCGTTTTGGTTAAAAAAGAAAACTCAATACTTGTATCAGATAATCATTCCCTTTTTATTTGGCATGGTTTATCTTCGAGCGTAGATCTTTGCATGAAAGCCAGGAGATCGAAAGCGGTACATCTATTCAGTAGCGGCACCGGAGAGAGAGAGAGAGAGAGGGAGGCAGAGAGAGAGAGAGAGAGAGAGGCAGAGAGAGAGAGTGAGAGAGAGGGAATCTTTTTCCTTCGACCATATACGTCGTCTCGTGGTCATCCTAGCAATACCACGTATACCTATCTTCGCACCCAGTCATTTTTGACTACTTCGAGTTTTTATGCTAGTGACGTTTCTACCTACGGCTTTCGAATCTGCACGCAAGAGACCTCTTTTCGCACATGCTCAGGTCGGTTCTTTGGTGCTAGTTTCGCCGGCATCCTTTTTCTAATTTTGGCACAAGGCACTTTGCTTCGAGTGCCTCTCTCATCGCATACGTTATAGAACATTAATATCAACAAGTTGAACCAGTTAAAATTTTACGGTTCATTTAGAAACAACACCCACAAGAGTTAAAAACCACTATAATGCTTTTTAATGCTTTACTAGATAACACGTGAACCTGTGTGGTTCTCGTTATAACAGGGATCCATGATGATTCTGATACTTCTATTTATTTTGGAGTGGAGTGTATTGTTCTTATAAAATTGCAACGGTGTAACGTTTTGCTGAATGATGATTACAAATATAGAATATATATATACACATATTTCATATTTGTAATGATGGAAATTTACTAAGCTTTTTGCTTAGATGTGGCACAAGGCCATATGAAAGGTGCACCCAATGAAACTCGAACTCACTGGTGTAGGTTTGCTAGCCGAGCTTGCTAACCATTACACCACCAGAGGCGCCTTTTATATTTGTAATGATGATTACAAAACGTTACACCGTTGCAATTTTATATATTATATATATATGAAGAAAATACAAAAACAAAGTAATCCAAAAGTGATGGATTTATTATAATGGAAAATCAACGTTAAAACGTTTCGGTTTTAGTAAACCTTCATTAGGGACTTCGAGAAGGTGACAAGAGTGTTGCTAGAACCACGATGGCTGTTTTAAAACATTTAACGTTAACTTTTCAATATAAAAAATCCATCACATTTTAGTTAATTAGTTTTTCTATTTTCTTCATACTGTCGGATTCCATTATTTACTTCCATATATATATATATATGGATTCTCTCCTATACATCCTCTCTTTCTCTCTCTCTTTCTCAAACGTTACTCATATATATATATATATATATATATATATATATATTAAGTGCTGGTTGTAGGTTTCTAGAATTAATTTTCAAACCAGTGCTAATGTACTTAAATGTCTTTAGTAACTATTTACAGAATTACATTTAAAAGCAAACGCCATAATCTTCAACGGCCAAGACGTCCTTACACAGTATATATATCTATATATATATATATATATATATATATATATATATGATATTGAAAACATCCGTAAATGAAATCAAATACTCTTAAAAAAAAGGTTCATGCTGTGAATACTACAATTTTCAAAAAGTCAAAATGATAATGAGGATATTTGCACGTATTTGTAATAAATAAATAATACCCCACCGGGGAATTATGCAAGAAATTAAAATATACCAGTGAGGCTAAATGGTATATGCACCAACCATCCTGGAGAATGAGACTCATAAAATTCTCTGGGATTTTGAAAAACAAACGGATTATCTAATCCTGATGAGAAGATGAGACCATGTATTGATTGACAAGAAAAAAAGAACTTGCCATTTTGTAGATTTTGCCGTTCCATCAGTCCACTGACTGAAAATACTAGGACCTTGCCAGAGAACAAAAGAAAACCCAAATAAACTGTGGACCCATAGAGACTGACAGTTTCACCTTTCTTTATAAAACCATTTAAAAACACAACCGAAGGGTTTTTAAGCGCTGAAAAATATAGTAATAATTTTTTTTCTATCTATCATAGAGAGACTTGTGGTGTAATGCGAATATACTGAATAAGAATAATTTTATTAAATAGACTTTATCGAAATACTGTAGTACAGTAACGAAGTGCTGGCCTGCGACAGCGATATTTGCGGGTTCGAGTTCTAGTCGCGCTATTACGTTCAGTTTCGTACTAATTCCCTTTGAGGAAGGCATGATACCCCTTGTTCCCATAACTATGGTAATTTACTAAGCTTAGATGTGGCACAAGGCCATAATTTACTAAGCTTAGATGTGGCACAAGGCCATATGAAAGGGGCACCCAATTAGACTCGAACTCACTCGTGTAGGTTTGCTAGTCAAGCTTGCTAACCATTACACCACCCGAGGCGCCTCTTGTTCCCATAACTATGGGTTAAATAGTATCACGGCTGTTCTTCTACAGGGTGAAACCATAAAATCGTCATCCTAAAGAAAACAACACTACAGCTTTATTTTAAAACTTTTATTGAAAAAATCAATTCAGGTAACTTGATTATGTAGTTGAGCTGACATCTATTCAATGTAGCCGCCTTCAGCCTCAATCACCGCCTCGATACGGATCCGGAACTGGGAGCATGCCTTTTCCACAAGTGCCGGAGAGAGCTCGGCGGATGGTGGCAATCAGGCTGGCTTTGGTGTTGTGAGAGGTCATGTTGGTGATGTTCTCGATGTATGACCAAACGAAGTAACCCAGCGGGTTCAGGTCGGGGGAGGAGGGGGTCCTGACGGACTTGATTAGCCTGAGGTTCTTTGTCTTCTCAGTCAAGATCTGGTTTGTCTGGCGCCTGTAGGACCTACACTTCAAGTCCTCCTTCACACATGCATTCACGCCGAAATCTCTGGAAATCTGCTTAATAGGCCACTGGGGAGTTTCATCAATGATTGCCTGGACCTTTTTTATGAACTCCTTGGTCTGGGTATTCCTGGTGGTGTCCTTCCGCTCCACCACCTCCAAAGGGTTGTCCGATGCGTTGAGCTATGCCCTTAAGCGTTGAACCGTCCGGATTTGCATTTTGAGGGTGCTGGCAATAGTCCTGTAGTCATAACTTGGATCGGTAAAGAGCATGAGTTGTACAGCGGCGCTTCTCCGATCTCGCTCGTTGAACATTGTGTCCCTTTCAGACATGATAGAAGGCTCCTATCGCTCTTGGGATTTGTACACAACTGGACAACTAGTAGATGGTCTGCACCAAAAAATGTAAACCGGTTTTCATTAAACGGAAATGAAATCTTGTCGTCTTTTCTAGGGCGACAATTTTATCGTTCCACCCTGTACTTAGGTTGCTTAGAGATTAAACAACCCACGTAGGTTGATATGCCATTATAAAAAGCAAACAAACCAAGCACTTTGATGGTCCAGTAGGCTGGGGCTGCAGAATACACCGGCTGCATCTCTGCAGAGGGGTAAGACTCCTCTAACGAGTTTCGTGAATATGGCACTAAAGCTGGAGCTTGGGGAATACGGAGTACCCCTTTATAGCCATCGCTCCCAGGTCCACTTTGGCCCAGAGTGATAGCGCCTGATAGGGTCCTATCTATAGGCTAAACAGTGTACTTATATTAAACTGAATAATTTGAAATAGAACTGTTTTTTGACATTTAAATTGTGTACTTATGCTAAACTGAATTGTTTGAAATAGAACTGTGTATATGTGTAAAAATAAGTTTGGCATTAGATAACCTAAAATAACTTATTAAATAACCAATTCTGCGTTAAATGACCCGAAAAGGGTTGATACGCCGTAAAACCAACCAACCAACCAACCAACTAACCACTTTGAATATAGATTGTGGTGATTTATGACTCAGACACGCTAAACTGCGATTTAATATTTGCGATCTTTTAAGCGTCCACTAAACCCCCTCCTTCCTATTGAGAAATAATTCAGGAACGAAAGGAGCGTTTGCATTTATAGTTTATTGATTCTTTTCTCGTGTAAATTGTATTAAACATTGGTAAATTGTTTATGTTTAGTGATTCAGTTAATTTATTTTTTGTGGGTCGGGGTGAAAGAAAATTACATTTGGTTCGAAGGTGTACATCAAGTAAAATGTTTAAGGTGACCTAGCCTGATTAAAATACTGTATGAGGAGCCCTGGTCTGATAAAATACTCAGAAATGGCGCACATTCATCTAAACTTCATATTGACGTGAAGAAATCATCACTTTATTATATGAGCTCTTTATCAGCATTATGAGGCTAGGGGAATCAGTTGGTTTTTTATTTGTTTCGTTTGATTGGTTGTAGTCGGTTTTGGGTTTCGATACCTGACTCCATTTGTGTCTTCTCTACTCCAATAATTCGTTTTCTTCTTCTTAGTCCGTAGGGGACTGCAAAAGAATTATTGGAGGAAGGTAGAAAAAAGGAGATAAAGATAGGAGATACCTTTTGAATTTCAACTTTATTTCTGGGTTCAACAACCATTCTGTGAGTTGGGAAATTCTTCCTGGCACCAAAGGAAATGGTCGCGTCTCCCAGACAAGGTACACAAATTTACTTTCGTTTTCGATGGTTGATGCATCCAAATTCGGTGTGGTCATGTCCAGTAGGTGTTTTTGATATAGGGCGTTGCTCGAGGAGACACGGTCTTTCGCCAAGTACTAGTTTTTGGTGGACACGTGAGCTGCCTGCTTGAAGTCTCGGGAAAGAAAGTCCGTCTTGTATCAAATCTAAAGCTCAAGTGAGTTCGAAGGTTTACTGGTGGGAGAGTGAGCCAGCGTGCTGTTAAGCAGACACATGATTTTTCCTACCAGCAGAAGAAAAGAAGTAGGTCTTTCCAGTCTAAGTGGTCACTGCTGAATGAGAAAGAGTAAGTCTTTTTTCAAGTGTGCGCGGATTTCGCTTCCTGACAGAGGCTTTTGGGAACTGCCACATCCTTGGATCCATTTTATTAAATTTTTATTTTTATTGACCTCCACAGCCCACACATATTTGCCACACTTTATTGCCTGGGAGCGATGGCTATAAAGGGGTACTCCGTATTCCCCAAAGCTCCAGCTTTAGTGCCATATTCACGAAACTCGTTAGAGGAGTCTTACCCCTTTGCAGAGATGCAGCCGGTGTATTCTGCAGCCCCAGCCTACTGGGCCATCAAAGTGCTTGGTTTGTTTGCTTTTTATAATGGCATATCAACCTACGTGGGTTGTTTAATCTCAAAGCAACCTAAGTACAGGGTGGAACGATAAAATTGTCGCCCTAGAAAAGACGACAAGATTTCATTTCCGTTTAATGAAAACCGGTTTGCTTTTTTTGTTACTAAATTTGCTGAAGAAAAAAAAAAGAAGAAAAGAAAAAAGATTCAGACACGAAATATTTTGATGACAACTCGTACATAATCCATTCTTTCCTGGCGTTGCACACACGAAAGATAATTTATAAGTACATAATTATATAGGTTCAAATAAAATAAGACAATTTTGAAGTTTGAAAATTAAACCTGTCGGTCATTTAACAATTCATGACTTGTCGTATTTTATCGTGTTTATTCAATGCCAGGTCGATAGGTGGCACTGCCTATGTCTTATCGCATAGAAATAATCCAATCAGATGTCGGCACCGTTGACGACAGCATCCGGTTTTCTCTGTGGGCAAGCAATAATCCACCTCTTAACAATGTAGCACTTATAATAGAACGTGAAATGCGTATAACAAAAGATTTTGTTTGATGGAGTTACAATTTAGATGAATTCGCACAATGGATTTATGGGATAGCAGATGTTAAAAGAGTGTTATTGGATAGATTAATAGACTCTATTTACTTAAAGGTCTATCAGTAGAGTACCTTTCTGGTTACCATTACTGCTATGAAGATGTAGAAGTATATTTGATTTTACGATAAGGGAAGCTATAGCTAAGGGTGACAACATTACCACAATTAATATTAACATCGCTTTTGTCTTAATGACAGGATTATTTAATCGTAGAATGGAGTTTTTCTCTATTAATAACTTCAAGATGGTTTTATCAATCGTATTTACGACTTGAGAATACGTGGACATCGTTCGACTAAAATCCTTTGACATCATTCGTGTTAACAGAAGAAAGAAAGAAAGAAAGAAAGAAAAAAAGCATGAGAAGAAGAATGTGAAGAAAGTTGGAAAGAAAGATAGATTGAAAAAGAGAGAAAAAAATACGAAGTGACTCACAAAAAGGAGAAGAAAATTTCAGTGAGAGAGAGAGAGAGAGAGAGAGAGAGAGAGAGCTGTGAACAAATATATATTTGCATGCGTGCATATATATGCCGTTACTAAAAGTTTCATGAAGACTAAGAGAGAGAGAGAGAGAGAGAGAGAGAGAGAGAGAGAGAGAGAGAGAGAGAAACCTGTGAACAAATATATTTTTGCGTGTGTGCATATATATGCCGTTACTAAAAGTTTCATGGAGACTGAGAGAGAGAGAGAGAGAAAGAGAGAGAGTTTATTCAACTCATTATTATCTTTGAAATCGCGAATGTATTTGAATTTCTTTTGTGATATTATTTGAAGAATGATATATGAGTGTGAAATTAAGAAACGTCACCGAAAAAATAAAAGTTGCTGAATTTAATAATCTATTCATATAACATATGTCGGTTATACAGCTTCATCACATACTACGACATTGTTTTGAAAATGATAACAGAAATTGTTGACGTAATTATCATAGAGACAGTCAACGAACGCTGGCTGCTTGGGAACTTTTAAATTTATAATTTGAAAATCATTTGAAAGTCTGTAGACAATCTAAATCTATTATGCAAATGAAATAAACCTCAATAACGCAAAATATTCTAAACCTATACTCGTCAAATTTAAACGTGTTCCTTTCCACCTTTAGTAAAATATTTTCCTAAATTTTCTGTCATTTTAATGGTTAGTTTTTGAGATTTTTAGAATTTACAAAAATGCACTAACCGATGTTTATATCCATATTAAACTAATATTAGGTTAAGACATCTGAAATTTAATAAAAACTATTTTTCCTTTTTGCCCATAAAGTATGTTAAAACGGGTTCAGAGGAGGGTGTAACAACTGCTGAAAAACACAAAATCACAAAGTTATTGAATAAGGGAATCTCCGCTTTGGAGATATTAAAAAGAGCTTTGCAGAGAAAGCTGTTTAAAATATAGGTAAGCCCAAAACTCGAAGCAAGGAAAAAATAATCAAGAACGTGATCATTCGAGATAAACGTAAACTAAAGAGATTTACTGCGAAACACACACTTTTGACTTGTAATAAGATCTTTGAAAAGGTTGGAATCGACAAAGTCAAGAAGAAAAACGGAGATAATACTTTGTGAATCGGAAGCTGCAAATAAATGAATAAAAAACACCTCCGAGGCAACCTCCTCTCACTAAAGCAAATATTTTAAAGTGTTAAAATTGGGCCAATAAATTACTGAAAATTACTTTAGAAAAGTAATTGTCACAGGCGAATCTCGAGTGACATTTGATGGATGTGATGGATGGGCCAAAAGATGAATTTTATCCAATTGAAACATACCTGTGCTTAAAAATGCCACAAAGTAACGGTAGTGTGATGATAAGAGATGTAATTGTCGACCAACCCCAAATTGGGCCATTTAAGTCGATTAAGGAGTTAAATTAAATAGTGCTAACAATTACGATTTTATAGACAATTCTCACTTTGCATGATACAATTCTCAGTTTCACAGTTTGAAAGTGAAGTGCGTATTTATTTACCACAATACTCCTTCTCACGTACCTAAGCTTACCACGGATTTTTTTTTTTACATAAAAGATTTACAAGAGAGAATGGCAAATCAAAATGGCAATCATCAAGTGTTCATAAGAATCTGATCAAATATTTATTGTCAGTTGTGAAGATGAAATGATATTATAGTGGCAAACAATATAACTGAAAGTAGACCTATACGAAGCAATTAAAACTACTAAACCAGAAATTGTGTCTGCTGAAGTAAAGAATTAACAAAATCAATGGATATTAGATTACTGGTTGTTATTGAGAAGAAGTGTAACTATATTGAAAAGTAAAGGATTTAATGAATAATCATATATGTTCGTTATTTGTTCTATTATAGACGTTGATCAATTTTTGATAATTTTATTACCTCTTCATTGAAATAAAACGTGATTATTTGGTTTATTCTAATAACTTCAGACCGCAGGATTTTTTTTAATACTTCAAACAACTTTAACGACTTCAATAAAACATATTGATACTACCTCGGGCTTTGTTTTGGCATCGAAATTGATTTGAATTATTTTCCTTGTTTTTTTTTTTTCGGACTATTGTCTGTATCTTTATTATTGTTAGTTGAAACACAACGTTTCGGCCGAAAAATCATAACCAAAATAAGTAAAGTTGGCGACCGTAGTCGAGGGTGACCTGAAGGCTCCCTTTTCAATAGCTACTACACCAAGGTGTAGGGGAGGGCGCTACTCCTTTACCTTTGATACGTACCCGATATTACTGAGAGTTAAGCAAGGAGGTATCAAGTACCATTTTTTAAAGCCTTTGGTATGACGCGACTTGGGATTGAACCCTGGTCTCCTGGACCATGGGCAAACACTCAACTCATTAGGCCAATGATTCAGACAAATAATATTTAAATCAATTGTTTAGAATTTGGCATTTTTCGTGAACTTTATGTCTTTTAAGTAATAACTTCAGACAGAGTGTACAACATTTTTGATAAATGATCTTTAGTCATATATTTTAGTAATGATAGTAATCAGAAAAAATATTTTCAAATAATTGCCAAATTAAAAACTTAAAAGCTTCTAAGAAACCGGTATTCAGCGTCTATTTTCATGACGATTTATGTCAACAAATTCTATAATCATTTTAAACACAGTTATATCTGATAAAATCCCTACGGGGAAATAAAAATTCAATTATTTTTCAGTAGCTCGGTATTAATATTACACTCATATTTTTAACCACACACACACACACACACACACACTTTCAGAATATAGAAATTTTATTTTCAACGAGTCAGTATGTTTATAAATATATATGTATTATCAGATTATATTCAAAATATTAGGATATAGCAGAAAATGACGTTGATTGACAATGTGGAGGAAAGAACGGGATCTGAATACGCGTCTATTTGGCATCTTTTTCCCTTAAAATATATAACGTTTGGAGTGGTTTGCCAATGGAAACTATGCAAACGATATGAAGTTGATCATGCTAAGAAACAAAATGATCAATCAACAGAAAATGTTCGAAAAAAGACAAAAGATAATATTTCTTTGGAATTTCCAAATTCAGATAGATCACCTAGCAGGATTGGGATAACATTATGAGGGGGGATCTCACGTGGAGCAGTGTCGGGCTGCGACATCGAAGTTTGTGAGTTCGAACACCAGTCGTGCTATTACGTTCACTTTCGGACTTATACCTTTTGGGAAGGCATAAACTCTCTTATCCCTCAAGCTATGTGTTAAATAGTACCACTACCGTTCTACAAGGATGGTTTTGGCGTTCGAGAACCCACGAAGGTTTATATGCCATAAAACAAAGAAAACAAACCCCAAGCCAATGATATTTTGATGACTTGTATTAAAAAAAAAAATAAAGAAGGTAGAATTCACCAAGAAAATACGTTGCTTTATTATTTTCAGAAAACGAGCTCAAGTATCGAACTCCTGGCTTTTAAGTAAATTTCTGCAATGCTTAACTAACTGCATTCATTTTAATATTCTTAAATTTGATGTCATTTTTTGTCTGCCTTTTTAACCAGTATTTTTTTTTTTTAGTCGGAGTCTGCCTGGAAGTCACGAGTTCAATCCGTATGAACAGATCCAGCCGAAAGAAACATGACGATACAAGGGCGAAATAAGTGACACGAGATATGGGCAGTAAAATAAGAGGTGCCCGTGGTGTAATGGTTATCGTCGTAAGAAATGGACACGGCGACGCGAGTTCAAATTCTGGACGAGACTGATAGCATTTCACATAGCACTAATACCTTGGGAAAGCTATGGATCCAATTTTCCTCTCTCCAGCTATTGGTAAATAGTAGGGCAGACTGGGGTCTTCAGCCTAGGCAAGGCAACTAGTCTTGGAGAAGGAAAACTCTGAATTCAAACCTGCTAAACTCCGCTTAAAAATTGACCTTGTGTCATATCCTGTCCGAGCGGAGGGGCTGGTAAATATGGTAAAATAAGAGCACTCCCACCTCGTATATTGAAAAAAAAAAGTTTGAAAATACCTAACGGTTACCAATTACCACAAATGTCTACTGAAGAAGGCTGGATTGAATAACAACCGAGACGTTGTAAATATAACAATCAAGATATGGAAAATAATTTAAAACGTCTAATCAATGTAAATAACTGTTGTTGTTAATACTAGGTTTTAGCCGCGCCTTTCTCCAGCCGTCATCAGGTGTAAAGAAGAAGAAAAAAAAGGAACCCACATTTCTTTCTATTTTGTCACCATTTTCTGAAGAAATAGTGTTTCTTTTCATTTTTTTTTTTCCGCCATGATGCTTTTTCCCGCCCGGAGCAAAGCGAAAAATGATTCACTCGTTATTAAACAATAATTTGTATTCTATTACCATTTAATTACGAAAGATGTATCGGAAGATGAAATAGTTGACAACTGAACTGAAAGAAAAAAAAAAGATAATAAAAAGCACAAATCTGTCCCCCACCCCGAAAAACTAGCCGGAATATAGGACATATATATATATACTGCCTTCAGTGTTCACTTGGCATAAAATACAGAGAAAGAAGAAGCTAAATATGTCTGTCGCCTTGTTGTAAAATAATATTTCCCATAAATAATAACATTTGGCATGCAATGATTTCATTTGATTTATCTCTTTTTTTTTATTTGTTTGTTGCTTGGTGATGTTGGCTGGGCATTTTTTTAAAAAACTTTAGCTGAGCAAGAACTTCAACGTAGGGTAATGGTAAACGAGCTAATAACCTTTGAGTAACGAGGTCTACAAAGCCGACTGACCGCTATTTACCTCCTTGTACCAGACTTATCTAAGCTTTGTATATATTTAAGCTCCTCACCACCATAATATAACAGTAATATAGCTAACCTAGCTGACCATTGGGCAGTGAATTTGGCTCGAATTTTACGGTCTCATGCCATACAAAAAGCTTTGTAAATATTTTCTGCCCAGTCGACTGGTGCTGTAGAATACACCGACTGCATCTCTGCTTAGGAGTAAGAACCCACCAATGAGGGTCCTGATATGACACTAAACTGCATCCGATGGTGAGGCTCCAGGGCTGGAGATTTGGGGAATGTGGAGTGCCCCTTCATTGCCATCACTCCCAAATCCACTCTGACCTGATGTGGTAGTACCTGTAAGGGCCCCATTTGTGTGTAAAATAGAAATATTTAATCATTTTCTACACTTTAATACATCTAATTGTGTGTAAACAAAAGACAAATTGAATGATTTGCATTAAATAGCAATACTTGTAAGAATTTTACTGAGTGCAAACGAATGAATTATGTATAATATAATTACTAGTTCTGCATAGCAACAGTTGAAACCATTTTACTGTGTTCATATAAAATTATTAGTGTTAGATAGCAATAGTTGAAACCATTTTACTGTGTTCATATGAAATCATTAGTACTAGATAGCAAAAGTTGAAACCATTTTATTGTGTTCATATAAAATTATTAGTGTTAGATAGCAAAAGTTGAAACCATTTTACTGTGTTCATATAAAATTATTAGTGTTAGATAGCAATAGTTGAAACCATTTTATTGTGTTCATATAAAATTATTAGTGTTAGATAGCAAAAGTTGAAACCATTTTACTGTGTTCATATAAAATTATTAGTGTTAGATTGCAAAAGTTGAAACCATTTTACTGTGTGCAAACAAATAAACCCTGACTTGTTTAAAGGTGGTGCTACCTATACACTATTCATTTACAAATCATATATATTTAAGGTATATGTATAAGCTGGATTTGGCATTAAATAACCCACAAGGGTTGATATACCGTAAAATGCAACCAACCAACCACTGACCTATATTTTTGCCTCGTCATGGAAGAACGGTAAGCAAAGGAGTCTAGTTGATCATTTCGATTGGCCAGTTGTTACCAAGAGAACGAAATCAACATCCTTTCATAAAACTAAGCAAAATTTACTAAATATCTGGGTGGCTTAGCGTGATTAGCGGCTTAGTCTAATAACCATGTTGGGTACAAGGTGAAGGGTATAGAGCAAACAATGAGAATTGAACTCATTAACAATATTTTGTTGATCTAATTCGTTAACTCACTTTGTTGGCGGGGATACATTCCCTACAGGAGTATGATCTTCCTCTCCAAAAGGGAGGTATGACAGTAACCACCAGTGGTGAGTCTTCTCTTCTGAATCTTTGGGGAATGTGAAGTCACAAGTCTCTCGCCATAACTTCTACTTTCATTCTTACCTGGACCGGTCATAGCTTTTATAAAGAAATTTTAAAGGGAATAAAATTTGCAATTTAAAAGAATTAAAGAGAGAGATAAGATTTAATATATAAAGGAATTTGGAGAGAGATAGAGAGAGAATAAAATTGATATGAAGGAAATGACACTAAAGCCAATTTTAGTATTTAACTGGATAATGTTTCGTGTGTAATTTTAAAACGTAAGTTCAAATGGTAAGTTCTGCAGCTTTCTAGTTCGTATACTGATTCGAAAAGATAACACACACAATAAATTTTTTTAAACAGTAATTTTATACAAAAGAAACAAGAAAGAAAGGGATAGAAAAAAATAAAGTGTTGCAAATGTTAGTGCAATTTGCGGGAACTTATCTGAGAGAATGTCCAGTAAACAATGTTCTTTAAATTTGAGTATTTTTCTTTTCTTTTTAGTTCTGTAGAAATGTTTCAGTGTTCATTTAATTTCGAGTCTTCTGTAAAGTTATTTTTATCAGAATTTTCGGTTCAATTTTCTTACAGTTGTTTACCTCGGTAGAATTTCAGTCGTCGACTTTCGTTTAATTTTACTTTTATTTTTTAGGAAGCTCCTTGCCTGTTTGAACTTATCGGCTGTTCAAGAAGCGAGTGACGAAACCTTTCTGTGGGCTATTTCTTCCTGCCCTCAGTTTGGTCCCCGAATTCGTACTATCGTTTGCTTTTGGTTTTATTTCTTGGGATGTTTCTTGCCTGTTTAAAATATTTGTTGGTTATTCAAGAAGCGAGTGACGAAATCCATCTGCTGGCTATTTTTTCCTAACTTCCAGTTTTGTCCCCGAATTCGTACTGAGAGTCCTAATAGTAGTTCTCGACAAAGAGTAGGAGGTAGCTTTTTGGTGTCGCATTCTCGGGAATTACTTCTTCCTTTTCCACTCTGGCCAAATCAAGTGCCGCACGTGGTCAGTTTGATTTTTTTTTTCTTTGTAATAAATCTTTATATTTAGGGTCTTACCTATGGGCTAAATAATCAGTATTAGATTGAAATACTTGAAACCATATAATTGAGTATTATAGTTACTACAGGCTATAATTGCTTGCAAAAAAATAGAATGACTTTAATATTGGTTTCCTTTGGTTTTACGGCACATCAACCATTGAAGGTTATTTCATACCAAATACATTTTTATACAAATAAACAGTTCTATTTAAACAATTCAGTTTAGTTAGTTTGTTAGTTTTTATAGCACATCAACCATTGTAGGTTATTTAATGCCAAATCCATTTTTATACAAATAAACAGTTCTATTTCAAACAATTCAGTTTAGCACAAGTACACAGTTTATTTATCAAAAGCATTTCTATTTCAAGCGATTCAGTTTGGTCAAACATTTTTATTTCAAACAATTTAATTTAGTATAAGTATAGTTTTTGTTTACACAGAGTTAAATGTCAAAACAGTTCTATTTCAAACAATTCAGTTTAGCATAAGTACGCAGTTTACATGTCAAGACAGTTCTATTTCAGGCAATTCAGATTAGCATAAGTACGTAGTTTAAATGTTAAAACTTCAATTTCAAGCAATTCAGTTTAGCATAAGTATACAGTTTAGTTCTATTTGTCCGATAGTATGACTTATCAGGTGCTATTACTCCGGACCTGAGTAGACCTGGGAGCGATATCAATGAAGGGGTACTTCACATTCCACATAGCTCCAGTATTACAGGAAACTCACCATCAGATTATTTAGTGCCATATCCAGGACACTCTTTGGGCGGTCTTAATCCTCTGCAGAGATGCAGTCAGTATAGCCTACAACCCCAGCTGACTGGGCTATTCAGTTTTGAATAAACCAACAAGGGTTGATATGTCGTAAAGCCGACTATCAAACCACAAGTTTTATACTAAGTTTCATTGGGTGTCCCATTCAAATAGCCTTGCGCCACATATAAGCAAAAAGCTTAGTAAATACTAGTTTTATACAAAGTTCAAAATTGCAATTTTCATACCAAGTTGAAAAGTAGAAATTTAATTCTAACTTAAGAAATAGATATTTTATGCTATAGTAAAAATACAAATTTTACAATAAGTTAAAAGATACAAATCTTATACAATGTAGTCATTCTCTAGTGAGCTTGGAATAAATATTTCGCTTGGAAAAAAGATGACAGTAAAAACAGTTTTTCAAATATGTATTCATTCTTAAAAACATGGTTGCCAACTTTTACAAGGACAAATAAATTGTGTTGTAATCTGGTGAGGTTTTCTTAGTCTGGCACGCAGAATTCATGTTACTTTTGTCCCTGACTAAGTGGTCATCCATCTGAGGACTAAACAGGATTGTTATTGCTTAACTTTAGTGATCTTGAAGGAACTGGTGATTTCGGTATGACTTGATTATAAGTCCAATAATAACTTGGATAAATGAAAAATTTTGCCCCATTTTGTTTTAAAGAAATATTCATATACATGTGATATTGATGCTTTTTGGGAATCCCAACGCAGGAAAGATTTCAGATCTTACACACACCACTGCATTTATCTCCCTTATATTTCACCCTTTTCAAAATCAAATTTAGACCAAAACTAATAAGTATTGCCGCTATTTTGCGTTGCTAGAATGATAAAAATGAGAAAAAAAAAAAAGAAAAAAAAAACAACCGACAAAAAAAGGAAATAAGTAATGATAAAATAGCGTTTTATTTTTGTTTAAAATAAATATCTACTCGAGGAAGAAAAATAAGGGATTTCTCGTTTGGTTTCTTTGTTTAATGGCACATCAATCTTCGGGGGTTATTTACCGGTCCATTTGAGTGTTCGCCAATGGCCCGGGAGACCGGGGTTCGATCCCAGGTCGAGTCATACCAAAGACTCAAAAAATGGTACTTGATGCCGCCTTACTTAACCCTCAGCATTTTTTAATGAGTAGGAATCAAGGGTAAAGTAGAGCAATCCAGGGAAAGGTGTAGCGTCCTTTACAACACTTCGGTGTAGTAGCTATTTAAAAGGAGCCATCAGGTCACCCTCAAATATGGTCGCCAACTTTACTTACTTTTTTTTAGTTAATGTCAAAGATATACGTGTAGAAGTGTGACAATACTCCTTCGTGCGGCCCCCGTACTTATCAACTGCTTGAACAATTCTCTCTTGGCCAGTGAATCATCTAGTGGCTTCTTTATGGCCACAATAAATACAACCGAGGGAGTGGGAGAAAAAGAACAAAAAACAAACGAACAATATGGGCTTGGGTCAACTCAAAGTGCAAGAAGGGGAGTTCTGTAACACTGCATTCCCTATGCATCAGTAGACTAACGCTAGCGTGTATTTCTCGCGAAATTTCTACAAAGCTACTCGGAATGCCAACTCATCCTGTCTGGCCCTCCCTCACTGCTTCCTTCTGCTGACCGTTGTCAACTCCGGACTGAGAACTCATCTTGTCTGTCTTCCTCACTGTCTGATTGGTCTTTTCTGCTGTCCGTTGTCGACTACCCCTCTGCGTCACCCTTCGCCAACTGCCTTCTCTGGGTTCCTTTTTCCAACTATCTTGACTGGCGTTCCCTTGCCCACTTCCGGTCGCGTCGAAGATTTCGATTCTAAGCCCTTTGTTTGGTTTCGCGCCAAAACAAAGGGATCATCTGCTTGGCGGACCACCCACATAGTGTCACAGAAGACCAGCATTGATACAGTTTAACCGTTTGCTGAGGTGAAAGGACCAGTTTATATCTTTTTCAAGTGTATTAGTTTGGAAGTGAGTATTGTTGGGCGACTGGAGATCGAACTCGTTTATTTTTAGGCCACACTTCAGCCATTACGGTTCACTAAGGAGAAATGTATATAAAATAATCACAATCATTAATATTCCCGTTTTTAGTATTTTATCTTCTATATGAATAAAAAAAGACGAGGAATTAAGCGATTTCATTGTTATTTCTTAGCTTTCTTAACGATCAGGTAGTTTGCTTTTATTAAATCACATTATTTTCTTAACAATCTCATACTTTCCTTAATGATCACATAATCTTTTAATAATATTCATAATTTTCTTTATACTCACGTATTTTCTCAATAATCGTCTAATTCTTTAAATAACACACAATTTTCAAAAGAATAGCATAATTTTCTCAACACTCCCATAATATTTTCAATAACCACGCACTATTCTCTTAATAATCACATAATTTTCTTAATAATTACATAATTTTTAATCATCGCATAATTTTCATAACAATCACATAACTTTCTCACCAGCCACACAATTTTCTTTATAATTACATAATTTTCTTAATAATTACATAATTTTTAATTATCACATAACTTTCACACCAACCACACAATTTTCTTTATAACCACATAATTTTCTTAAAAATAGATTAAGCGTTTCTAAATGATTTTTTTTTTCAAAATAATTGAATAAATTTTAATTAATTTCGCTTTCAGAATTTATTCACAAACGAGATGATTCTCTGTTTTGATAAAGATTTTACTTAGATCCACTTCTAAGTAAAAATAAACGAATGAAATAAATGAATTGATAAATTAATTTACTATAAATATATCGAAACATAATATCTTTTCTGTGCATAACATTCATTTTATAAACACATTTCATTCCTCATTCCCTTCACCCAATGAAACAAAACAATCCACTTTGTCTTGTGCTCTCACAAAATCATATTCGCCTTCAAACTATTCGCTTACAAATCATACATTAAAAAAAAAACAAAAATAAAAAAATGAAAAGACAAACAACAACAAAAAAAATCACAAAAATCCCCCTCCCCCCCAAAAAATAAAGCAAAAACAAAACAAAACAAAAAAAAAAACAAAAAGACAAAGAACAACAACAAAAAACAATAACCCCCATAAAAAAAAAGATTTGGCATTTAATAAATCACTAGGGTAGATAGGTTATTAAACAAAATAAACTACAAATTAATATGATCTACAACCTCACACAATAACAGTTCTTTAATAACAAAATTATTTACCTACAAACTATTCGCTAACAACTTATACGTACAAGTGCCCCCACCGAAATATTTGACATTAAATAGGCAACAAGGGTTGATAAGTCATTAAACCAACGAAAATCATTATTCTATCCAGTTTATCAATTGATTAATTCACCCTGAATGTCCTACAGACATTGGGACTCATAAGCCTTAGTCTGCCACACAAATGCAAGACTTCATTGCAATGCTGTTGAATCTAAGGGTTTTCTTTCACATTGGTATAAATACAAAATCTAAAGAACTTTGTTTCTACCCCAATGTAACAACATGTAATAAGTAATCAAGAGAAGCCGCCCTTATTCTATGATTACCTCCCTTTCTAAGGAACTTTTTAGTTAAGTACCTAACTATAAAATCTTACTACACGTTTATCAGTTATTTTAAGCAGAATAAACCTTTCTCAAGCCTTACTGTTGTTCACGTTTGTCATTACACAATAGAATCGGCACTATATATATATATATATATATATATATATATATATATATATATATATATATATATATATATATATATGTGTGCGTGTGTGTGTGTGTGTGCATGCGTGTGCGTGTGTGTGTGCTTATCTGCGTGCGTTCGTACATATATATAATTGATTATATTTATTTTCATAAATAACACTCGCAAAATGGACGAAAATTTCATTATAACTAACATTTTCGATAGGGTTAGGATTAAACTACTTAACCCTTTCGTGACTTTCAAGAAACCATACTGACACATCCATATATATATATATATATATATATGTGTGTGTGTGTGTGTGTGTGTGTGTGTGTGTGTGTGTGTGTGTGTGTAAAGAGAGAGAAAGAGCGAGAGAGATTGAGAAGGAGCTGCAAATATAATTTACAAGTATGCGTGAGTTTCTGCATGACAAGAAGCTCTTCTCATTCGCCTCCGATGTTTTCACGAATGCAAGGCTATTTTTTCATTACATGTCAAATTGTACGCATGCGTATTACCGCACCTGATTCCGCCACATTTTTTATCGAGTTAATTTTCTGGGATTCAATCTAATGTCCACATTTTTCCCCACTTACAACCGTTTCTCCAATGTTGTTATTCAATCTAAAGACTTACCTAATACCAAGACGCTAAACTCGATGAAAAGAAAATGGAACAATCCAACCTTGTATTTCATGCGATAATATAGACGATAATCTACGTATAATTTTGTTTTTATTTGTCTGTTTTCTTCCTCTTTTACACTGTTATTTCTTTCTTTTTACTGATTCATCTTTTTAACTTCCATATTTTGTAAATACGTATCTCTTGATCGGTCTGAATTGGTAGTTTGGTTGATTGGTTGGTTGGTTAATTGGTTGTTTGATTGGTTGGTTGGTTGGTTGGTTGGTTGATTGGTTGGTTAGTTGATTGATTAGTTGGTTGATTGGTCGGTTGTTTGAGTGATTGATTGATTGATTGGTTGGTTGGTTGGTTGGTTGGTGTTTTATTAACTCTTGTAAGTTATTCAATGTCAAATCTTGTTTTCTGTATTCGATTTGTAAGCCAATAGTTAGAGGATAACTTTAATCTTTAGACGAATCGTTAGAACTCATTTGTTTGCACACAGTTAAATAATTTCAATTATTCCTATCTAACACTAATAATTCTATTTAGTATTAATAATTTTTCTATTCACAGAGAAATGATTTCAAGTATTGATATTTAATATTAGTAATGCTATTTATCAAGTATTCACATCGAAAAAAAATAATTTGCACACAGCAGTATGGTTTCAAATAACTAAAAATTATCTTTAGCAAATGATTGAACAGTTCTGTTTGATCCAAAGATGGGGCAATAACAGGTACTACCACGTTAGGTCCGAGTGAACCTGGGAGCAATGGCAATTAAGGACTACTCCACACTCCACGCAGTTCCAGGACTAGAGTCTCGTCATTAGATTTAGTTTAGTGTCATACTCTTTGGGGGCGGGGTTCTGAACTTTTTCTAAACGTGTAGTCAGCCTATTCTACAGCCCATTTGCAACTGACTGGGCAGAGCTTTGAATAGTTATACAATTATATTAATGGACGTCTCTCGAAATATAATGGTTAAGTATTTAGCTTGATTTTAAGAAATATCTCTACATTTTTTGTTCTTTAAAAGACTAATTTGTAAATAAACTCATTCATTCAACAGGTTTATGCATAAAAATTGCTCACTACGAAACAAACACCTGATGTGTGAATGTTGAATTTCATTCATCCTTATTATTTTTATTACCCTCCCATTATCACATCATCTCCCCTGTGGTATGTTATAATACAACTAAAGTAAGTTTTTTTGGCGTAGTGGCTAACACGTTAGAGTACGGTATCGTAGTAGCCGAGTTAGAGCTCCAGTCATGCTATTACATTTATCTTTAGAACAGTACCCTTGGGAAAGGTGTGAACCTTATCCGCTCCAAATATGTGTTAGATAAGTAAGTAAAGTTGGTGACCGAGTCAATGGTGACCCGAAGGCCTCATTTTCAATAGCTACTACACCGAGGTGTAGGTGAGGACGGTACCCCATTCTCTGGATTGCTCCACTTTACCCTTGATCCTTACCTTATAATGCTGAGTGTTAAGCAAGGCGGCATCAAGTATAATTTTTTGAGTTTTTGGTATGACTCGACCTGGGATTGAACCTCAGTCTTCCGGGCTATATGCGAACACTCTACCCACTAGGCCAATGAGTTAATTGCCACTAATGTTCTTCTACAATTCAATTGGTTTCTTTGTTTAATGACGCATCAAACTTCAAAGGTTATTTGATGCAAAAGTTATCCTTGTAAAAGAACAGTAGTGATAATATTTAATCCTTAGCTGGTGAGGATTAGAGAGTTCATACGTTTCCCAAGTGTTTTGGTCCGAAAGTGAATGTTCTTCTACAAAGATGGCTTTGCCATTGAATAACCCACGGCGGTTGATATGGCATTAAAAGGAATTCTGTGAATAAATGATGCTGGAGAGCGAAGTGCTATCTTAACCCCGCTCCCCAAAGTATTGAATTGTAAAGAACGGGAAAATTAATTTCTCATCGGGATTTTTGTTTGGGTTCTTTGTTTAATGGCATAGGTTTATTTTGTAGGTTATTTAATGTCAAACCCATCGTTCTAGAAGAACAGTAGTGGTACTTTGTAACCCATAGCAGGAGGTGGTTATGAGGCTGCTAATAACTTGCCTAAGGGTAATTATTCGAAAGTGAACATATTAGCGCGACTGGAGTTCGAACTAGCTTACTACAGGTCCGCAGTCTAGCGCTTTAACCATTACACTACGAGAACACTCAAAAGTCTGTTATTGAATGAATATTATATTCTTAATCAATTTAACATCATTGATGAATATGCGTAGCTCACCGAGCACACTAAGAATAAACGACCTTGATGAGTTCGATCCTCACTGAGTCTCCCACACGTATAGTCTTATATATGATGAAGCTAAGTTTAGGTCGGTTTGTTTTTACGGCGTGTCTGTTCTTGAATTATTTTTTTGATTAATTTACTCAGTCTCCAGTTACACACTGTGTGACATGAACCTTTGCAATCATCTTAAACGGTTAAACACGTCATCCTTAATTGTAATATCAAAGTTATTGGGGCCATTATATCAACAAAGTCCCCAATGATTTTAATTAGATAAACAATTCATACTTCAGTAAAAACTATTCATTGACAAATCATATATATTCAATAAGTATGTATATACATGATTTGGCATTAAATAACCTACAAGGGTTGATATGCCGCGAAGAACCAACAAACATGATATGGTTAGAGCCATACAATTCAAAGTAGAGACACAATTAAGTATAAACCTATAGGGATCTGATTTGGAAAAGATATCGGCATCAATTAATTTTCTGAGAAAACAAGGGAGGGTCACCTGGTGATGTCCGTGGGGTGTAGTGGTTAAAGCGACAGACTGCGGAATCGTAGTAAGCAAGTTCAAACTCCAGTTGCGCTATTACGTTCACTTTCGGACAAATACCCTTGGGAAAGGTATAAACCTCCTTATCCTATGGGTTAAATAGTACCGCTACTGTACTTCAAGGATATTAGCTTTGGCGTTAAGTAACCTACTAAGGTTGATATGCCATTAAACAAAGAGAGAAAAAATAAAAGAAAATAATGAGCATGATCAATAAGATATTTCTTTAAAAAATTATAGTTTTGTAAAGAAATCATATCAACCTGAAAAGATACAATTGCTGAAATGATTAGAGAAGAAGGAAGAAGAAAAAAAGACATGCTCTGCCCTATAACAAAGCCTTATATAAAATCATGTAAACAGGAGTTTACATAATATTTCTATCAAATACTGATATTTAAGCTGGTTAATTACAGTATTTTGTTCAGCGTGTAATATAATGGCCGAGGGATTTCGTTTTATGCCTTTGGGTTTAGTTAGGCTGAGAACCTTTCGACTCAGTGCATGGGTTACTTAGGTGCAACGTTAACGCAGGTGTTCACGCGCACGCATACGGAGCGGACGTGTCACTCAGAGATGTCACATTAGCCCAGATGGGAAACGGAGCTACAGAGTGCGGGTGACGTCACGCACCGGAAGCTCGCAGAGGATTTTGGGGATTTTGAAAAAGTTAGTCAGTTGAGTTGAGTTCTGCCTCGGGAGAAGACGGTTGGCTTTCGCTTGCTCGCTGAGGCCAGACGAATTTGCGCGCTACGGGCGTTGCACGAAATGGGGGTGGGGGGCAGATGGAAAAGCCAGAATAGAAAGAATGTGTATTTCTCTCCTTATGTCGAGCAACCTTTAAACTCAAATGTAATAAAAAAGTTTCGCACCGAAACAAAGAAGTCGTAAGGGTTTTTTGTGTTTCGGGACCCCTATGTTCTACGTATATATGTAATGAAAATTCTAATGTACGTTTCACACATAGCCGTATCTGGCTATGGTACAAACGTTCATCAGTCGTCTAAATCAAGAAAATTTTTAAGAACAAATCAAGCAGCAAAATTGCTTAATTTTACGTTCACTTTCAGACGAATACTCTTGGGAAAAGGCATGAACCCTTTTATCTCCTCCCTATCTATGGGTTAAATGGTACCACTGCTGTTCTTCTGCAGGATAGCTTTGGTATCAAATAACACAGGGATGTTGATACGCCATCAAACAAAAAGACAAAACCAAATCTGACAAATGTATTTACCCAGTCCCTAAGCCACGAATAGGATATGAATCAAAGTTTTATTTTTGAAGCTGATTTGAATTCAGAGTTTTCCTTCTCCTAAACTGGTTGACTAACCAAGGCCAAAAAACTCTGTTTGCTCAAGAGTTAAAATTACGCTTGACAGGAAATTTTTGTGACATCGGATGAAAACAATTACAATAATTGCTAAGTCTAAGTGGCTAAAAATAAAAGCACACGTCAGAATTTCTGTACAGAAATGATAGAACATTATAAAAATGGTTTGGTTTATTTGTTTAATGGCATAACAAACTTCGTGGGTCATTTAATGCCAAAGCCACCCTTGTAAGACAGTAGTAGTACTATTTAACCTATAGCTGGGGAAAAAAGTAAATATGAGTTTATGGAATATCTTGCTAAGTAAGTACTGTCTGAAGTTTAGGCCTCGCAGGGGGCCTGACGATCAACTTTAACCCACCAAACCAGCGCGAACACCGGGTTAGTCCTACATTTGGTAAGTATGGACATATCGAACTCTCCACCAGATCAGATTTGACATTTCGTTGCCGGGGAGGAGGCATACACGAATCGAAACTCGTGCGTGACCATTTAGGAAAAATGCTTGGTTACCCTAGGTATTATCCTTCAGGGGCGTCTCGAGAGTCGAGCATTTAAGTCGGCTCTGCTAAGCAGATACTGCCTGGGGAAGGCCTTCCCTGGGACGAGATGATTAACTTTAAACTACCTACCCAATGCGCATCTTCGGTGAGCTCTGCACAAGGCAAAGGAAAGAATAGAATAGGTTGTATCAACCTTTAAGTGTTCTTCTACAAAACTCTGCATTATTAGTGTCGAGAATAAATTTGTTAAACTCAGTTTCTTTCATAAACTATATATATATATATATATATATATATATATATATATATATATATATATATATATATATATATATATATATATATATATATATATATATATATATATATATATATATATTGTTATTTTGGATACTATATTTGGTATGTGCATGAAGCGGTACTTGAAAAAAAATCTATATTCAAATTAATGACGATGCTTACAGCAAGTTGGCTTCGTGGTGTAATGGTTACATCGTTGAACTGTGGAATTGTTGTAAGTGAGTTCGAACTCCGGTCGCTCTATAACGTTCACTTCGGACAAAAACCCCTAGGAAAGGTTTGAACCTTCCTTATCATCCCAGCTATTGGTTAAAGAGTATCACTGCTGTTCTTCTAGAACGAAGGTTAATATTCCATTAAAAAAAACAGCCTACATCTGTTTCTTTTTCGCCATTTTTATAGATTTATATCTATTCTGCCATCACGGACTATTAAAGGCGTTAAATCTTAAATCTTTCACAGTTTGAATTTTCACTAGATTCTTAAAAGAATAGCTCAGTCACCAACCTTGAGATGGAGTCAGAAAGAAAAGTGCTTATCTATTTTGATCAATACATTACGTTTAAAACATATTCCTCTTTCTCGAGTGCCCTGTAATATAGATTCAAATTGAATGAAGAAATCGATCGATTTGGTGACCAAGAAACAAAAGAAAAGAAATTACAAATATAATAATTCATCTTTGTTGTTTTGGACTGGCGTGGAAGTAATACTATTTAGATAATTAATTTTGCATATCAATATATTCAAATCTTTACGTATTTTTTTAGCATTTATTAATTCTTCGTTAATATCATTTATTATAAAAAAGATCCTACGTCAGCTGATCATATTAGATTAATAAAAATTCTACTACCTAAAACAGTTCTTTTATAAGGCTGAACTGGTTTTGCCAAAATGAAATACACACACACACACACACACACACACACACACAGAGATATATATATATATATATATACATCATCATCATCATCATCAAATCATGCTAAGAGCACAGTCCTTTTCTCTCTCTCTCTCTCTCTCTCTCTCTCTCTCTCTCTCTCTCTCCCTCCCCACTCGTCCATCCATCCCAGGAAGTCCTCTAGTCTGCATTCGGTGTCCGCGCAGAGCTGTAAATCTTGACTGGTCGGATGTATAGGAATCCATTGAAGAACGTCTCTTCTGAGTCTGTCTTTACTCCCCTAATAAGGCCCAGTATCTCTTATTCGTCTTATTTATATGATTTGTGAGATGGGAGGTGAGTGGCCGTACAGTTGATGTTTTGTGGGGTGCTGCTTACCGGAATATATATATATATATATATATATATATATATATATATCGGTGAGGCTTAGAATACACTGACACTTTCCTTTGCAGAGAGGTCAGACTTCCTCCCCAACCAAAAAAAGAAGCGTCATGACATTAAATTGTATCCGATAATGTGGCTCCAGTTTTGAACATCTGGGAAGTGTGAAGTATTCCTTCATTGTCATTATTTCCAGGTCTACTCTGACCTGGAATGGTAGTACCGTTTAGGCTCCTATTTATGGGTTAAATAGATACGTCTAAAAATTATTCGCGTTCAGTCGGAGAATATGCAAAAAAATGCCGTTAACAATTAACCAACACACACACACACACACACACACACACACACACACACACACACACACACACAGCATCATTCGTGGTGTAATTGTTACCAGCATAAGAAATAGACACGGCGACCCGAGTTCAAATCTTGGATGAGACTGTTTGCATTTTACATAGTGTTAATACCCTTGGGAAAGGCATGAATCCAAAGATTCTCCCTCCGGCTGGGGATAAAAAGTTGGGCAGACTAAGCTCATAAAACTTTGGTATGGCAACCAGTCTAGATGAAGGAAAAGTCTGAATTAAAACCTGTTAAACTCCGCCAAAAATTGACCTTGTGATGGATGCTGGTCAAAGAGTGGGGTAAGTTTGGTTTGATTGGCATTTATCGCATATCAATCATTATGGGTTATTCAATGCCAAAACCATTTTATGCATATAAACAGCTCTATCTAAAACGATTCAGTTTAGCATAAGTACAGCTTTTTGCTAACACACCCTTAAATGTTAAAAAAGTTCTATTTCAAACAATTCAGTTTAGCATAAGTATGCAGTTTAGTTTTATTTGTCCCATGGATAGGATCCTATCAGGAGCTTCTACTCCAAGCCAGAGTGGACCTGGGATCGAGTGTAATATAAGTATAGATTTTATTTATATACAATTAAATGTCAAAACAGTTCTATTTCCAGCATTTCAGTTTAGCATAAGTATGCAGTTTAGTTTTATTTGACCCATAGATAGTAGTGGACCTGGGAGCGAGGGCAATAAAGAGGTTATCCGCATTTAAGAAAGCTTTAGCATTACTGGAGTCTCACCATCCGATTGTTTAGTGTCATATTCAGGACACTCGTTGGGGGAGTCTTACCCCTCTGCAGAGAAGCAGTTGGTGTATTCTACTGCTCCAGCCGAATAGGCATGGTGGGCTAGGTGAATACACGCATACATGCAGACAAATATATATAACTATAAAAAGTACTACTCTCCTGTAACTCGGAGTTTCGTGTTTTCACTCTCAGTAGACAGGAAGATGATAGAAGTAGCTACGTCAAAGCTTAAGACTCAGTATTAAAAGGTATAAGCAAGGGTAAGTGGAGCAATCCAGGGAAAGGAGTAACGCCCGCTCATACATCCCGGTGTAGTAGCTATTTACCAACCCCTCTGCTCGGGCAGGATATGACACAAGGTCAATTTTTAAGCGGAGTTTAACAGGTTTTGAATTCAGAGTTTTCCTTCTCCTAGACTAGTTGCCTAACAAAGGCTGAAGAACCTAGTTCGTCCAACTATTTACCCAAAGCTGGAGGGAGAATAAGGGGGTTCATACCTTTCCCAAGGGTATTTGCCCGAAAGTGAACGTAATCGCGCGACTGGAGTACGAACTCGCGTACTACGATTCCGCAGTTCATCGCTTTAACCATTACACCACGAGGACACCCCGGTGTAGTAGCTATTGAAACGGGAGCATTTGGGTCGCCCTCTACTCCAGTCGGCCAACTTATATATATATATATATATATATAAAGGTCAATCTATTGATAAGAAGAGCTTTTTTGAAAAAAGCAAAATATCTTTTTTTTTCAGATTTTTTCCATAAATATAAACTTTAGATTTTTCAAAATCGGCTTATAGCAAAAATGATTTCAGACTAGGAAAATACTTGTTTTGAGGCTAATCACAATGGTGATCAATCAAACAGAGTGCTTCAGGTTTGAAAAAAAGGTCTGTCATCACATTTTTTGGTGGCTGAGAATAGCAAAACATACGAAATCTACAGAAGAACTTTTTATATGTACGTAGAAGCGTGTTTTAATAATAATTTTAAAAATGTTTACAAATGGAGTAAACATGCATTTGCCACAACGAACCTGGATCGAAAAGACAGTCCATGGAGTGGAAACACACTAACTCTCCGGTAAAGAAACAGTTCTGGGCACAGTGGTCAATAAAGAATGTTATGTTGACAGTCTTCTGGGATATGAAAAGACTCATCACTCTTGATTTCTTTGAAAAAGATGCAACTGAAAACGGTGCTTCTTATTGCCAATTCCTCAGGTAAAATTCCCCTTATTTATACAATGATCCTTGAATATATAAAATAAGCAAGTATTACTGGTATTATCCTTCATCTTCCTAGTTCTAGTTGTTTTGCATCGTAACTAATTCTGGCCGGCACGACAGTGATGAATACTGAATCTCGGAAACAAAGATAAATAATGGGCTCCTCTTAAGATTCGAACTCTTTCTATCTAGTTCTTTATGCCAACGGCAACATTAAATCAGCTACGAGAAGAGAAATCTAAATAAGACCGATAAATCTATTCAATACTCTTAACTCCAATTGGTAGATATTGTTTTCATTTCTTAATCTGGTCTAGTTCAATACAATACGTATATATCTATGTGTATAATGTGTAAATATATGTGTGTTTATATACAAATCTGAACGAAATAGAATTAAAATTCTAACCAAAGAAGTAGTTAAGTTTGTCTATTGCAAAAGAAAGAAAAAACTAAGCATATACAGAAGAGTTTCATGATTAGAACTATTACATTATTCCCTAAAGTACACGCTTCTATATCTTCATGTCGCACAGCTGACACAGATATCTGTTGTACAGGGTGACCCAAAAAAAATCAGCACCCATATATTTTTGACTGAAATTCATAAATTTAATTCTAGCCTTTTCTTTTTTTCAGGATATGAAGTAGATTCTGTGCATAGCATTCACCAACATGTCCAGAAGTTCGAGTGTACAAAATTAGAATTATTTTGCTTTATTTTTATAGAAGTAAGAAAAAAGTTTATGGATTCTGTTTTTTTTGGGGGGGGGGGGTCACCCTGTATATTACAGCTGTGTCTTGATGAACAACAAGGAATACGTATATATATGAATATAAGATTATATTCTTATTATTGACGATGATACTTGTTTGGAGCAGAAGAGTAATCTCAGAGAGTTCGCACTCATGAAGGGGTTGTCGGGAGACGGAAGAGCCAGTGAACAACTGACTTTAGCCAAAACTCGGGAACTTATGTAGTCTATAACTACCACGTGACCTGCAGCAATTCTTCTTTTTCATTGGTTATGGTTACGCCCACGTCTCACTTCTTTGTTTTCCATTGGTTACTGATCACATCCATCTGTTGTTTGTTCCCCATTGGCTACTTGCCCAAGCCCACTTCTATGGGCGGACTTATCTGCCATGATTCGCCGTGTTCAACCACGTCCATAGGTCCAGGTGACATTCTGATATTCGCCTTGTTGATATTATCTTCTACCGGATGAAGCTGTCAACAACACCCGCCGATACACAACACCTGTGGGACATGGTGACATTCCGGTAATCACTCCGATCTTATCAATGTATCTGTCAACAACATCCGCTGTATTCACACCTGCAGGTCACGTTAATATATTACATATCCCTAACTTTCTCACTATTATCCATTGCTTCCGGTCGGTCTTTCAAACTACATTCTGTGACAACATAGAGCTGTTTAGGTAAGTTCTTGTTGGTAGGCCAATGCTTGCACATCCATGTGAAGTAGTCCATTGGAGAACGTCACCTATGATTTCGTCTTTGCTTCTCAAAGAGTGTTTTGCATATCTTGTTCGTCTAATTTGGATAGTTTTAGAGATAAGAGGTAATTATCCATACAGCTGTTGTTTCGTTAAGTATTGCTTCCAGGATTTGTTCAATCGGGTTCGTAACATTCATGTACAGTGACCGTCTTGCATTTTCTCGATAGAGGTTTTCAGCGTCCATGTGGAGCATCCATACTATAATATTGATACAAACGCTTCTTGAAACACCCTCATGTAAAAGAACTTCCACTTAAACTCACGAATATTCCTTTTTAAAATTCACCTAGTCGGTTGGGGCTGTAGAATACACAGAATGCTCCTCTGCAGAGGGGTACGACTCCCCCAATGAGTGTCCTAGATATGACACTAAACAATCTGATGGTGATGTTCCAGTAATGCTGGAGCTTTGAGGAATGCAGAGTAACTCTTTATTGCCATCGCTCCCTGGTCCAATCTGGCCCGGAGCGGTAGTACCTGTTAGGATCCTAACTATGTGTCAAATTGAACTAAACTGTGTACTTATGCTAAACAGAATTGTTTCAAATAGAACTGTTTTGACATTTAACTGTATGTAAACCAAAACTATACTTATACTAAATAGAATTGTTTTAAATTTAATTTGGCGTTAAATGACCAAAAATGGTTGATACGTCGTAAAACCAACCAACCAACCAACCAACCAACCAACCAACCATTCCTTTTTAACCTTTGTCACATTTCGTAAAATAAATTTCTGTTATTGTTGCAAACAATAATAAATTGGACAATGCAGATATTTTGGATCAAATTAACCGCCCTATTTAAGTTATCGTTCTATTCCATTAAACACATAACATTTAAAATGTTTATAATCAATTTCAAACATTGTTTTGTTATTCTTATTTTCAAGCTCTTAAAAATGAAAAATGATGATTATATTAGGAAAGGTTAACACAGAATTAAAACGAAAACAATTACACTGCCGCCTATATTCATCTGTTATATTGTCATCTACAGCATCATAACGACATAATAAATAAACAGACGCAGGAAGACTTCTTTATAAATATATGTACCTCTCACTTTATTGTAAGGGTTCGAAAAGGGTTACTCAAGGTTTTCGTGTGAGAAGGTGTTGGAGACCGAACATAACTGCAACATTTTGACCCCCACTCTTATGGCCGTCAGCGTTGTGTCTTTCTTGTTCTCCAGATGCTCAGCCGGAGGCCCAGAGGCCCACTCTGCTGGGTGATGGCTTTCTTTACTGCATCTTACCAGCAACTTCTCTGGTCCCCGAACTCCATCTGGTTTCCTGAGGGCCCCTTCGGCCGGGTGTGGCTTTCCCTACCACATCTCGTCTATCTCTGACTGGAACTCGAACTGTCTTGACTTCTGTCTTGACGCCCACTCGATCGCCCACTCGATCTTTGAAATCGCATGTTTGATCATCATCAAGCGGAAATAACTGTCATGCAGTTCAGAGGTCACTCTTCCGGTGCGTCAGTCTATGAGAGTATCATGGGATTTTTTAGCTTGTCCCATTTTGTTAGCAAATTTCCGCCCACGCGATTTCCTCTCCTAACTGCCATTGGAATGTGTCACTTCCTTCCGGTGCATCACCTTGAATGGCATTTTGGGCCGGGTCGAAGGTCAAAAAAGAATACATCTGCAAATGTTATGACGTTCATAGTTGAGTTTCTGTTAAAAATAGAGGATTAAATCTTCGTCTAAATTTTCGGATAAAAAGATACAACGATATAAAAGTAAAGTAGAATTGTCTCCCTTTAGTCGAGGGCGACCCCATGGCTCCCTTTTCAATAGCTACAACACCGAGGTGTAGGGGAGGGTGCTACTCCTTTCCCAGGATTGCTCCACTTTACCCTTGATATGTACCTTATATTGCCGAGTGTTAAGTAAGGAGTTATCAAGTACCATTTTTTGAGTCTTTGGTATGATGCGAACTGGGATTGAACCCAGGTCTCCCGGACAACTCTCTACTCACAAGGCCACTGAGCCAGTTGAAACGAAATAACGAGTTCTAGAAATTGAACAATTGCTAAATATGTAGAAATAACAGTGTATATATTTGGTTGTTTTTTTTTGTTTTTTTGTTTTGTTTTACGGCATATCAACCCTTTCTGGGTCAGTTAACGCCGAATTAAATTTTAAACAATTCAGTTTAGTATAATTGAAGTTTTGGTTTACAAACAGTTATATGTCAAAACAGTTCCATTTCAAACAATTCAGTTTCGTATAAGTACGCCGTTTAAATGTCAAAAAGTTTAGTTTAGTTCTATTTGACCCAAAGATAAGACTCTAACAGGTGCTACCACTCCGGGTCAGAGTGGACCTTGAAGCATTGGCAATGAAGTACTCCGTATTCTTCAAAGTATTACTGGAACCTCACCATCAGATTGTTTAGTGTCATATCCAGGACACTCATTGGGGTGGTTTGTTTCGTTTTACGGAGTATCAACCCTTTTCGGGTCAGTTAACGCCAAATTAGATTTAAAACAATTCAGTTTAGTATAAGTATAGTTTTTGTTTGCAAACAGTTAAATGTCGAAACAGTTCTATTTTAAACAATTCAGTTTAGCAAATGTTCTGTTCAGTTCTATCTGACTCATAGATAGCACCATATCAGGTGTTACCACTCCGGGCCTGTGTAGACCTGGGAGTGATAGCAGTGAAAGGGTACTCCGCATTCCTCTAAGTTCCGTTATTACTGGAGCCTCACCATTAGGTTGTTTAGTGTCATGCCAGGACACTCGTTGTTCTTATCCGTCTGCGGAGATTCAGTCGGTGTATTTTACAGCCCCAGTCGACTGGGCAGTGTACATATGAATGTGTGTATTTATATGTGCATGTATGCTATCATGTATGTGTGTGTTTGTGTGTAAGTGTGGGTATATATTTTTGTGTGTGCATTTATGTATAAGGTATTAGTCGAATTGCTAGATTTTTCTAATTGTTTAAACTCCACGAAAATTTGTGTAGCACACACACACACACACACACACACACGCACACACACACACACAAACGCGCTCGGTGTCGTAGTTATCATTTTTCTTGCGTTATATATATATATATATATATATTATTGAAAATATGATATTACATTTATTTTACTGGCACATTAAATTTCACCTTTTATGACTCTGGTTTTTGCTCACGAGCCAGAAGTGTGTGATAATAGAGAAGTATACAGAAATATAGGTGGTCAATATATCTAGCCGAACAAAACACCAGTCTTTGCAAAGTTCCTATGATAACGGTGTTCCTAATCTGCCATACCTATTTTTATATTACCTGTGAACCAGCTTACCGCTTCCACTAATAATATGGCCAAGATATATATATATATTTTAAATTATCGGTTGATACGAAGAAATAATTTGGCAGATTGAGTCATATCAATAGATAAAAACGCAGACAGCTAAATAAGTATATATTCTACCAGTTTTACTTGAATATGCAATACAATGTTAAAATATAGTGATTACGATTCCAAAATGTAAACATGAATATATATTATCTCTTGACGCACATACATATGTATATTTAGCTTTACACGCAGACAAAAGCGTCCACGTTAGCACGCACTCACAAATAAGAAAAATAGGTGAAAATAAACGAAAGAAACAAAACAAAACAAAAACAAAAAGGAAAAAAAAAAAAGAAAGAAACGCTTGACCGTAGTGCTCCTATAACTATCAGTCAATTGCAAAAATGGCGGCAATCGATGCCGGGAAAATAACAGCCCTCTATCGTCTGCTTGAGTGGAATTATCACTCATTAATATTCATTGGTGTTGACCTTAAAAAAAGAGATCCCTTAACCAGGGCGTTTCACACGAAACTCTCATGATTTATTTTTTGTGAATAGTTATTCTGTTTTCTTTGTCATGTTTATAATTTATTTTCCAATCATTTTAAAACAAACTAATAAAAGAACAAGCAAGACAACAAACAAAACAAAAAAAAACATATTTATTCATTTAAAAATAATGTTCTGGAATAAATCGTCTTTTTCCAATTTTCATTGGAAACTTTTTTCTTTTTAACTTTTTGTTGTCTGTTGTAATTCTACTCTTTATACGTTTTACTATTATTTATTTATTGATTTTTATCTTATTTCATTTTTTTTTTATTAATTTCTTAAATGATTGTACAAGATCTCGTGGCCACGAGAACTTACACAAGATTCATCTCTTGAGCGTGATTCAAAATGTATTTTTTTAATTAAAACACCGTTTACCGGAAAATGTGTCGTGGTATTATTTCCTAGTTCCAGAAATTATATTCACGAAAATAAATTGATCAAAAAGACAAAATTAACAAAAAAAAGTTTTTTTACAAAGTTATATAAAAGCTTTTACAATTTTCATTATGTTTTACATGACTGTTTATATATGAAAAATACAAGCAAGAACATATGAGGAAGAGCACAAGTAAGTTTGTGTCTCATTGGGTACCCCCATTCACATGGCCTTGTGCTACATCTAAGCCGGAAGCTTAGTAAATTACGACAAAGATGGGCTAAAAAAATTTTATGTTTAAAAGTTCATACGATGACGTCGTATCTGCGCTTGATTTTTTTTACCAATGAGATCCAAGGATAGCAACACCAAAAGAAGAAGTGCATGGACCACAAAGGGGACAATGTTGAAACATGAATATCATTTGGTCACATTTCATGAGTGTATCTTGGTCAGTCTATGAACTTTTCTGCCGACTCTCGTAGAACATTTACCGGAAGAAAATTGCTTCAGTAATAACTAAGATAAGAAAGAATATGAGACGTCCGGGATTAGAATACAATGACTATCTCCTGTAGATTAGTAAGAAATACCCGCCCTTTTCAAAAGGGGATTCCTGAGTATGACAGTAAACAGCATCTGATGGTGAGGTTCCATTTCTGTAAATTTGGTTTGGTTTGATTTGGTTTTATGGCATATCAACCATTGTAGGTTATTTAATATCAAATTCGTTTTCATGCATATATATTTACCAACACCCCCGCTCAGGCAGGAAATGACACAAGGTCAGTTTTTAAGCGGAGTTTAACAGGATTGAATTCAGTGTTTTCCTTCTCCTAGACTAGTTGCCTCACCGAGGCTGAAGAACCCAGGCTGCCCTACTATTTACCCATAGCTGGAGGGAGAATAATTATATTCATATCTTTCCTAATACTTTTCATGCATATAAGTAAAGTTGGCAAATGTAGTTGAGGGCGACCCGAAGGCTCCCTTTTTAATAGCAACAACACCGAGATGTATGGAAGGGCGCTACTCCTTTCGCTAGATTGCTCCACTTTACCTTTGATCCATACCTTATGATGGTGAGTGTTAAGCTAGGGGGTACGACTTTTTAAGTCTTTGGTATAACTCGACCTGGGACTGAACTCCGGTCTCCACTAGGCCACAGTTGTATTTCAAGCAACACATACACACACACACACACACACACACACACACATATATATATATATATATATATATATCGTCATCCACAGACAGATCTGTTTCGTTCTATCAGAACTCATCAGTGTGGCTAGACAGTATCTCCCCGTAGCTGGGATCGAAACCCGGTTGACTGAAACACCAAGCCAAAGCTTCTAACCATTTAGCTACGAGGAGAAATTAGCTACGAAGTACATTTTTAAACGGTTATGAATCACAATTAGTATTGTTTACATACATCCGTTCAAACGGCCGCCGAGATCTCAATTCAAATACGAAGAGACTTGCAAAGGCGCTAATGGCAACACGGCTACTTCTTCGCTAGAGAACTCAACCCTACGGGGGTAGGGGAGTATATATATATATATATATATATATATATATATATATATATATATATATATATTCAGTGTGGAACGATAAAATTGTCGCCCTAGAAAAGACGACATGATTCCATTTCTGTTAAATGAAAACCAGTTTTTTTTTCTTGCGGCACATCTACTAGTTGGCCAGTTGTGTACAAATCCCAAGAGCGACAGGAGCCTTTTATCATGTCTGAAAATGACACAATGTTCAACGAGCGAGATGGGAGATGCACTGCTATACAACTCATGCTGTCTACCGATCCAAGTTATGACAACAGGACCATTGCCAGCACCCTCAAAATGCGAATCCGGACGGTTCAACGTGCACAGGGCGATGAAAACAAAGCTTCCGGGTACGGTTATAGTCTTTGGTATAGTTTCAAGTGAGGGCCACATCATGCCACCTCGCATCTTTGCAGTCGGCTTGAATGTCAACAGCAAAGAGTACCTGTATGTGCTGAAGAGTGTGGTGATCCCCTGGTGCAATCAGGTGGCCGGTGGCATACCCTGGGTGTGGTAGCAGGATTCGGCGCCGGCCTACAAGTGCAAAGAGCCCCAGGTTTGGCTTCAGAAGGAGTGATACGACTTTGTACCCTTCTCTCGCTGCCCCCTTCTCCCCCAACTTGAACCCGCTGGACTACTTCGTTTGGTCATACGTCGAGAACGGCACCAACATGACCTCTCACAACACCAAAGCCAGCCTGATCACCGCCATCCGCCGAGTATTCGCCGAGCTCCCGCCGGCGCTTGAGGAAAAGACATGCTCCCAGTTCCGGATCCGTATCGAGGCGTGATTGAGGTTGAAGGCGGCAACAGTGAATAGATGTCAGCTCTACTACATAATCAAGTTACCTGAATTGATTTTTTCAATGAAAGTTTTAAAATAAAGATCTAGTGTTGTTTTCTTTAGGACGACAATTTTATCGTTTTACCCTGTATATATCAGCGGTGACTCTAGGCATTCAACGTTTACGTGTTTAACAATTTACTTCATGTATAATTTAGTTAATTAGACTTTCACCATCAAATTACCTTTAAAAAGAAAGGAAAATTCATAAAATCTCTGTGCCTGAGAAGGTATGCACAGTAGATACTTGATAAAAGCTCATTCTACCAAAACCAAAACGTTATTTTCTCATTACCTGTTGTATTTTCCAAAAGAAATGTCTTTCAACGAGTCTAAGCGCCTGTCTCACTTGCCACCAGAATCTTTGACGCTTATGAGTCAACGGAACAGATCACAGACCCACATACGAATATACGAACACACCAACAAATAGCAACATACACGAGGTGCCCCTGGCGTAATGGTTTTTGTCGTTGGAAATGGATAGGGGCTGTTTACATTTCATATCGTGCTAATACCCTCGCGAACGGTACGTATAAAAATATTCTTTCTGCAGTTATGGATAAATTGTAGGGCAAACAGGGATCTTTAACCTTGTTGTAGCAACAAGTCCAAGAAGGGCAACACTCTGACTTAAAACTCTGCTTAAAAACTGACCTTGTATCGCATCATGCTTGTGCGGAGGGGTTGGGTAAATACACAAGTAAGCTCAAAACTTCAATGAATGGGGAATATTTTGGGGTCGTTGCTGTTTTATTAACTTTTCCTCATGTATTATCATCATCAGTTCGTGCTGATGGCACTGATTCCCTTGACCCTATTGAACGTCTCAGTTGTTTTGTCCTCCTGACGGCAGCCGGTGTCCACACAGGGTTGATGAATATAAGTCTTTGCTGGTCGACAAACACTCTTGTGTTTATATGCTGGAATCTACTGAAGAACGTCAATTGTTCCTCTTACTTGGATAGTTTGTGAGATAGGATGCAAGAGACCATACAACTGATAATATGTGGGGTGTTGCTGACAGGATTTATTTAAAATATAATGTAGCAATCTTAAGTTTTTAACATCTAGCTTTTTCTCCTAACATTTCGTTTGAATCCAAGTGAAGCAATTATACAGTAGTACTGATACGGCTACATATCAGATCAAATTTCCATGTGATAGACCACTTGTCAATTGCAGTTCATGCCTTTTGTATGTATACGTTAACATCACTTTCTGTTGATGAGATATTGCTACCGACATATGTGAATTACTCAAGAAATTTTTGAGGCTTGACATTTAATGTGGAGATAGCAGCATCTTGTTTTAAAACATTTGAACTTTGTTTTATCTTTCACGAAGAGACAAATACATCTTGCTAACTGCCCTAGGCTATGTAAATTCATCAAATTACTTAAATTATTTTATAGGTTTGTAAAAAAATGTTGGTTTACATTTTTTTTTAGACTATGTTTCTTTGTTTAAAATATTGTAGAATTTACAAAAAAAAATAAGTTTACATGCTCTTATTGTATTTTAAAGACATTGCAAATGAAACATTTCCGGTTAGATTGTTTACTAAAAAAAACGGGTTTATATCATAATTTTCTCAAATATTTCTTCTTAATAATGACTGAAGTGAGTTCACTATAAAATTAAAAATCACAAAATTCGACAGATGTTTTTTATCTAATACAAACGAAATTCAAAAGCCCGTGTACATAGAGCTACTAAGGTGTCAAGGAAAACCGTGCTATATCATATATATATGATGTTGAAATATATACATATCATCATCATCATCATATAGATATATATATCCGTGCTATATATATGATAATGATATATATATATATATATATATATATAATTATGAATGGAGGAATTGATATATTAAGTTAGGAATTACCTTGACAAGAAAATCCGGCAAACACCTACATGCAACATACGGAGCACTGAACAGCTGTTTCGACCTTATTAGGTCTCGTCAGCCGTGCACACTGTGATCTTCACCACTGGAGATCGAACCAAAAACCACAGTATGCAGAAGCCGAAACTCTACCACTGGGCCACCGGTTCATGCCACATATAAGCGATGCCGAATTAACAAGTCATGATGAATTACACGACCACTTGACCTAATGTGTCTTATAGGTACATATTATTCATCGCTTCAGGCAGGTCTTCTAGACTACATCCTGTGTCGGTACAGAGCTGTTGTTGATTAGTTCTAGTTGGTTGTCCAATATTTCCATGTCCGTGTGTATAGGTCAATAGGAGAATGTTGCTTATAAGTTCATCTTTGATTCTCCGGTGTTGTCATGCATGCCTTGTTCGTCTTGCTTGGATTTTTTTAGATGGGTGGTAGGTGGCAATACAGCGGCTGCTTTGTAAGATGTGGCTTCCAAGATTAGTTCAAAATCGCTCCTAGCATTCTCATACAATTCTCGTCTAGTTTCTTCTCTACACGAATTATCATCGTCTAAGTGGTGTATCTATATATATAAATGACACGACTGCTGCTTGGAAAAAATGTGTTTTATTTTATTGGAAAGGTCTAACTTCCATACAACCTATAATCTATCGATACCAGTCCACGCTTTCGCTATTCACACATTCATATCATCTTTAATGGATAAGACGCTGCTTCTGAGGTACATGAACTTGTTCACTAGTTTCAGAGAACCACCATATTAAATAAATGCCAAAGTATTTTTTCTGAGCAGTTTTCAAATCAATATAATTTCATCGGGAAAGTCTTCATGTTAAAGAGGTTTAATTTAAAAGTGTTGGATGGATAACTTCTTGTTGTAGGCCATAACAACGTCTGCTTTAAATGAATGACAATTGGAGTTATGCTCTGAGAAAAAAAATATTCTTAGTACTATGAAATACCAAACCTATGTAAGCCATTTAATCTAAAGTTTGCCTACAAGGAAGGAAAGACAAGTATTACTGATTCTGGATTTGAGTCACTGTTATTGACTCGGATCTTCATGAGTTTACAGTTGTAGTGCCGTTTAATATGTCTAACCTTCCAAGTAAAAGTTGGGGATCGATTTAGAATGTTGATAAAATGCTATACTAGACCCCCAATTAACTCCATGAATTTTTTTAGCATTATTAACTTCATCTGTTTTCGCTCAGTGTGAGAATGAGAGATTCATATAATTATAACCTCGACCTGAACTTGGAAATTCTTAACGTTTAAAATTTTTATGTGGTCGACAATTTGCCTTTCCGATACGATGTTATTGAATCGGTGATAAAACTTGAGCCTATTTAAATTTACTCAGTTACCTCCCTTGCAAATCATCGTGTTACCTTGCGATTAATTCATATTCTATTGTCATAATAAGTACTTTCATTTTGGGGAGTAAAAGAATCAACGAAATCTGGCTGAATATAGTTTAAAGTTTTTTTTTTATGGATAGCCGTAACGATTGCTAAAAGTTTGTTTGAAATCGGTCAAAATAGTGGAGTGTCTTAACAGACGGATGAATAGTTACGGAATTATAATAAGATAGATTATCAATCATAATGAAGGTTTTTTTTAAAAAAAAATCCATGCATGATAAGGAATAATTAGGAATACCATTAAAAAAGAAAACAAAAAACTTTTCCTTGGCGGAAATGAAATAATATAGGCCGGAACATTGGTCTCATGAGTATAGTGTTCGATAATGGTTCAAGATACCAGTGTTCAATCCCAGGACGAGTCATGCCAAAGACTCAAAAATGATAGTTAATGCCGCCTTGCTTTGCACTTGGCAAAGGGTAAAGTGGAGCAATCTGGGGAAAGGAGTAGCGCCATACCCTATACCTTTGTGTAGTAGCGATTGAAAAAGAAGCCTTCCGGTCGCCAACTTTACTTTTTAGATAGATTTTAGATGATTAGAAGCAATAGAAACGAATTCTGACAAACGTGACAATATTACTGCAAATAAAATTATTTAAAAAATAATGCCTGAATCGAGAATTAAAAAAAATAGACAATATCATATCAGATAAAATTACATTGAAAATATGACAGAGAAGGATTGTTTATTAAATTTTTTCTTGCTGGTGAATAAAATGCCACAACGCAAATATTGATTAAGGCTGAACAACATCAGACCGAAGCTTTAAAACAACCACAACAAAAATAGCAAAAAGGAATTGCTGTAGCGGTGTTTGCGAAACCCGCAAAATTCCGGAGTTATCAAGACAATTTTAAATGGATTTGTTTAGTGAGTGCCAGTGAGCGGCTTAAACAATGATTACAAGTTCAATGTTTAATAAAACATACGCTACGGAGAACGTGACAGAGACAGTGACTTTGCCTTGAGCAGAGCTTCTCAAGGTGATCCACATAGATTCCTGGTGTGATTAAAATTTTAACAGAGTGAATAAAAAAACATAAGAATCCACAGGGAGTGAATTTACAACTTGGTGTTCATAAATACTTTTATAGCAAAAGAATAAAAATCGCTGGATCATGTAGACTAGGCTTCCCCATGTTGTATACCAAGCAGAATATCTGATTGGTCTGATGGCCATTAGTGAGATGCCGTTCACATACGACCCGTTCAAAATGTACTATAGGTAAATACGGCTATTTGCGAAATGTACATGAGACGTTCATGACGATAGAACATATAAAGAACATAGGAATCTCGAAATTCGAAAACACGTAAAGACTTCTTGTTCTGGTACGAAACCTTTTTATTAACTTTGAGTTAAAGGTTTCGACATAAAGAGGAGAGACACAATCTAGCAATGACGTCTTATTCATTTGGCTCCGATCTTGAGCGGCCCCCAAAGGGCGCAAGTTCGCCTCGGGTCTGCGAGCTCCAAAAGTCGATCCTCCTCGTTTGGCGTCTAGTATTCAACTCCCTAACTTTCTTCAAATCGCCCACAAATTCCGCGTGCTTCCGGTGCGTGACGTCACCCGAACCCTGCCACCCCGTTCTGCCATCTCGGGCTATTGTGACATCTCTGAGTAGTACGTCCGCCCCGCGCGTGCGTTACCACCTACATCAAGGTTTGCACCTAACTAACCCATGTGCTGAGCCGAAAGGTTCTCAGCCTAACTAAACTCAAAGGCATGAACCGAAATCCCTTGGCCATTACGGTACATATGGGGTCATTTAAATAAACAAATCATTTAACACTTACTAAAGTATTTCGAATCTTATTTTTAATGATAATCAAATCATATTTTCACGAAAGAAAATATCTAAAAACAATTATATTTTAAAAGAATTATTTTATAAAAATACTGGACGAACGAAAAAGTTGTAGCAAAATACCTCAGCTTTGTATAACCGTTAAACTTATTTTACTAGCTTTTCCAAGTTTGAATGTAATTGAATCTGCGCTTAGCCAGGTGCAATATTTACTAAGCAAATATAGAACTTGGTGATTTGCGAATCAAACTCACAAAACTGCAAGCTAATAATCGCGATCTCTTTCGTGTCCAACAAACCCATCCTTTTTGGCCTAGTCGACTAAGGCTGAAGAATATACCGACTGCTTCTCTGAAGAGGGGTAAGACTCCCCCAACGAGTGTCCTAAATATGACACTAAACAATTTGGTGGTAATGATGCAGCTTTTAGCATCGCTCCCAGGCCTGCTCAGATCCGGAGTGGTAGCACCTAATAGGGTCCTATCTATGGCTCAAATAGAACTAAATAGTGTTGTTATGCTAATCTGAATTGGGTGAAGTAAAACTGTTTTTGATATTCAAACTGTGTACTTAATGTTAAACTGAATAATTTGGAATAGAACCGTTTTGACATTTGGACTGTGTATTCATGGTAAACTGAATTGTTTAAAACAGAACTGTTTTTGACCTTGAAACTGCGTACTTTTACTAAACTGAATTGTTTGAAATAGAAGTTTATACGTATAAAAATGGATTTGGCATTAAATAACTTACAATGATTGATATACCATAAAACCAAACCAAACCAAACCTATTCTTTCCATATGAAATAATTTAAGAATTAAATATGCTTTTGTATTTATAGTTTACTGATTCTTTTACACTGATAAAATAGTTATGGTTTGTAATATAATATTCAATTAATTCATTTTAGGTTGAATGGCAATTAAATTTAGTTACAAAGGAAGTTATTGATAAGCTTAATGACAGTTACTATGAGAACTATCGCTGAAAACTGATGGCCAAACGGTCTAATCTTCAACCCGGTTCTGTACAAGATGAATAACATTATTTCATTATCAACAAGTGGGGCGAAACTACGATTATCCATGTTTGATCATGTGCAACGGATACCCAAAGAAACACCAGCAGAAAAATTTCAGGAACTCGCTCTAATAGGATCCTACAACTACCGGGTACGAAGGGAACGCTACAGCACAATCTTGCTTGATAAGCTGCTGGCGGACGTCCAAAATGCAGAACTGGGTTCCTGAAGAAAGGACTGAGTGGTTTCAAATGAAGTAGGACTGAATGCCGCTGAAGGGTGTTCAAAACTAATACAGTGGTAAAATTCAGCAGTAAAACCGAAACCAGACCCCACCAAAAAAACAAACAAACAAAACAAAACAAAAAAAAAAACAAGATGTGGATCAAGTAAAAATTTGGATAGCTTTGGCCAAGAGTATAGAGTATTGCACATATATCGGATGCACTTTAGCACCTTCACACACAGAGTGAAAGTTATTCTGTTTAATGTGAGTTATCTTGTCTTTATAAGAATCCTTAACGTGTGTGAAAGTCGAAGATTTTCTTTAGTGGTTCACACGATCGAGTGGTGAGGCTAAGATCCATGTGATGAGTTTTACTTCAGACAAGGAAGTTAACAGCAGCACTCAAAAACAATTTGTAGTAAGAAATATTCTGTCCTTTGTAAAATTAAACATAAGATTAGATTAGTTTTTATTGTTTAATGGCATAACAACCCTCGAGGGTCATTTAATACCAAATCCTTTTTATGTACATATGATTTTTAAGTGGATAGTTTGTAGGTAACATTATTTTTTTAAGAGCCAGAGCTTACTTTTTGTACGCAGTTAAATGGTTTCAAGTATAGCTATTTATTGTTTGCACACAGTTAAATGGTTTAGTATATCGCTATCAAATACTAATAGTTCTATATGCCCCAATTAAATGGTTTCAAGTATTGCTAATACGAATAATTCAATTCACTATTAATCAGTTGAGTGAATACAGTTAAATGATTTCAAGTACAGTAAATGATGGAACATTTCTATTTGATTCATAGATGGGACCCTAACAGGCACTACCATTCCGGATCAGCGTGGGGCTGGGAGTGATGGCAATCCTCCATCAGATGCAGTTTAGTGTCATATCCAGAAGAATTGTTCCGGGAAACCTCTGCAGAGATGCAGACAACATATTCGAATGTCCTAACCGTCTTGGCTGATTGAATATAAAGCAGAAATGAAAACATAAGGAAATGTGCAAAGAAATATACAACAGCAAGTCTCTGTTAAAGAGAGTTATTTCCCTCTAAAAGATTTATAATGCTAACAGACTTCCATGCGAAAAATATCATTCAAAGAAAATCAGTGAATTGAAAAATATTTATGAAAAACAGTTGAACTATAAACGTTTTTCTCAATTTTAGTTATATTTGTTCATGCAACATCATGACGTTTAAATTACAAAATCACAGAATGAAAACCATAGCAGGATATCAAAACATTTTGAATAATTTTCAGTTTGGATAAAGATCTGTGAAAAATAAAGTAAACATGCTTTTTTTTCATTTAAAAAATAATAAGTGAAACATTTTCTCGAGAAAAGAAAAATATATTTTGATTTTCCCGTTTTCAAAGTCCCAAAAGTAAGGCTTTCGTTTACGAAAAAAATATCAATTTATAAAAAAAAAGAATTAAAAAGAACGTGTTCATTCAACGAATTATGAATCATGTTAATGTAAAAATTGTAAACACACACACACACACACAGACAAAATAAACAAAAACAAAAAACAAATGCTAACATATCAATTAAAAGATAATTAATTAATTTTGGTGTGTATCATCTTAGAAAATGGATTAGGCGAGCCAAGTTCAAATCCTTGACGAGGTTGTTTGCGTTTCACTTTGCACTAATGCCCTGGAAAAGGGTTGAAGCCCTATCTTCTCCTGTTGTATAGCCATGAACACTATACATACACATATACATATGCATGCAGAATCATAACGACGACACAATAAAGACGAGCGACAGAGTTCTTTAGAAAAATATACCTCTCACTTTATTTGAAAGGGTTCGAAAGGGTTACTAAAGGTTTTACTGTGTGAGAAGTGAGTTGGAGGCTGAACAGAACTGCAACATATTGACCCCCACTCTAATGGTTATAACAGCGTTTCTTTCCCGTTCTCCTCGGCTGCTCAACCAGAGGCCTGGGGGGTCCAGCCTCTCTGGGACATGTTCCTCATCCCAGCATCTTCTCTCCAACGGTAACTGCTCAGTCGGGGGCCTGAGCCCCCCCTCCTGCTGGGTGCTGGTTTTCTCTACCGCATCTTATCTCCAACTGATCGAACTTCCTGTGCATCGAGTTATATAATAATTTGACCCCCAGTCTTCTTCCTGCGAGCGTCAAAATTTCGCACTCAATTCAACCCATCCACGGTGAAGGTTATATCATGATATTCCTCGACCGGATGCACCTGTTATTTACACAGGTGCATTTCCTATTTTGACAGCTTGGCCAGGTCGGAGGTCAATATACAACACTCCAACCAATCATTTATTGGTGACTAGTAGGACAGACTTTGCTCTTTTGCTTTAGTAAGGCAACTTGTCTAGGAAAAGGAAAGATCTCTTAAATTCAAAACCTGGCTGACAACTGCATTCCATATAAATCTACTTGCTGTTAAATTGCTGCACTATCACAGACACAGTGTGTCTTCGACCTTTTGTTCTCCAAAAGCAGAGTATATTCTAAATCAATATGGGTTAGTGACATATGGAAAACAGATAAAATTGCTGATTTCAAAATTTTGAATGGAAACATCTTTTGAAATAAACTTAATCCTTTTTATTTAATTTCCAATTTTTTTTTATTATTGTTAAAATCCGATAATTAGCCAGTTTTTGTATCAAAACAGATAATTCTAGTCTGAAGAGGTGCGGCGCCCAATTACGAACTGATAGATCACAATGAGTTGTTGTGTGTCCTTGGCGAGCAATTAGTTCAATTGGCTAAAGGCCGGTCCTGTAAACAGGTGCGCGTTTTTGTTTATACTTATTCTTTGTATTCAAACAGACTTATTAATACCTCCCTATTTATACAGACTCGGGATCATAGAAATCTATTGAGGCTTTCTTGTTTCAAAGCAACGTCTAAAGCTCAAGAAATTCCCAAATCTTAGTTCCACGCTAACATTCTGTGTATCATGAAACGATGAAATCTTAACACAACTGGGGAAAGTAGCAACAACTCTAAGCAGGTCTCACGAAAAGAGTCTGTCTGAAGTAATCCTATTTACCAACCCCTCCGCTCAGGCAGGATAAGACACAAGGTCAATTTTTAAGCGGAGTTTAACAGGTTTGAATTCAGAGTTTTCCTTCTCCTAGACTAGTTGCCTCACCAAGGCTGAAGAACCTAGTCTGCCCTACTATTTACCCATAGCTAGAAGGAGAACAATTGGATTCATACGTTTCCCAAGGGTATTAGTGCAAAGTGAAATGCAATCAGCCGCGTCTAGGATTTGAACTCGTGTCGCCATGTCCATTTCCTACGACGATAACCATTACACCACGCTTGTCTGAAGTAATAACCATCTTACTGTGACCTACTGTGGCCCTAAGGTTAGGGTCTGTGAAGCTTGTATAGTAAATGTGCTATTGCCTGACCTTTAAGGCTGGCCTTAGTATTGACACCAGAAGACTTGATGAAGTGACTTCCATGAAAGACTAATTGTTGTATAGTGGCTCGTGCCACTATTTGTATTAGACTTCTGGTATCGCGGAGGTATAAAAGACGTCGTGTTTCTTAATCATGGGGATACTGAAAGATCTCGGTCAGTAGTAAGACCAACTTCTGACGTAAAAACCACAGCGCAAGACTTATAATATTTGTCGGACTGTAGCACTTTAGTTAATAAATAATTAACTCTATTTCTCAGTGTATCTCTTCCTTACCACGATACTAATCTATCTTTCAGGTCTCCTTGAAAGACAAAAAGATCAAGGTGTAAATGTACACAATTTCGGAACCTCTTTTAACAAAACTTAAATGTACTGCGCAGTCAGCGGTTCTTTGAATACATCGACTGCATCATCTGAGAAGGGTAAAACCTTGCCCAAAGTGGTGTGTCTAGCTATGAAACTGGGCTGCATCTGATGGTAAAACCCTGGTCTTGGTGATACTGGGAGTATTGCAGTGCCCTTTCATTGCTATTACTTCCAAGTCCTCACTGAACTGGAGTCGTTGTACCAGTTACAATTCCAAATAGATCTGTTTAAAAATTATTTGTATTAGATAGGAATACTTCCTTGCTTATAAACATATTCAAAAAACTTCATGAAAAGTAAATATGATTGAGCAATTTCCTTGATTCCCTCACTTCTAGGTAAAAAAAAGTCTAGACGAGTTGACATTCCGTTAGAATGAATGATTTAATCAATCAATAAAAATGAAGGGCTGGTTATATCAGCAGGATTTCAAAACACCGTATTCAGTTTGCTATGGACCATGCCACTTTGGAGGAAGGTACTGACACCAGAGGTTGTCCCAAACTATGTTTTAATGATGTGTGCAAGGATTTTGGTCTCGGCCATGATAAATAGTTTCACTTATTACAACAATCTGATTAATAGCGGTCTGGAATACACTGTGAAAAATCCAGAGAATACAAGCGCGACTTGGCAAAACTGAAGATGCAACATCAGAAACTCTCAATTATCGATAAACGTTCAATGTCTCAATGATATTGAAGAAAACCGAATGGATCTTGCCGATGAATAAACAACTAAATATATCTATAAAATGGTTGGAAATCGCTGCTGTAGTCGTATTGTTGTTCTGACTTGCATAATCTATAAAACTGATGAGTATAATTTCACTTTACTACCATTCCTGCTTCTCATAGAAGCAACGCCCTAGTTGTTAAGAAATTAGTCTTGTTTTCAGATTAACGGAAATGCACTGTGGTTTTGAAGTGTGTGTTTATGTTGGCTGGAGTTGTCAGGGCCGGATGGTGACTGATTGACTTGAGTGATGCATATTTGAGCCCGGTTGGAAAGAAAGAAAAAGCGTTGCCTGTTTAGTAAATGAGAGAAGAAGAAGGTCTGAAAAGAAAAAGAAGAGTTTACAGATGGATGGTAAATGGGTGAGGCATGATAAGAGTAATTAGTATAATTATAAAAGAATTATTATTAGCATTATTATCATTTGTAGTAGTAGTAGTAGTAGTAGTAGTTGCGATAGAAGGACGAGATGAAGAAGAAGAAAAGGGTAATTACTTAGAAGAGTAAGAATAATTAAGCTGATAGAAAAAATGACAATAATAATAATAATAATAATAGAATAAGCGAAATCTCACACAAGAAAAATTGGACATAGCTAAGAAAGCGACACCTTTAGAGAGAAACTGAATCTCTCCTGATAACAGCAAAAAAAAAACCCAACGCCATAAAGATTATGTGAAAACAAAAATAGACAAGACGCAGTAAAATAGCCGATGAGGATTGTGTAGTAACAGAGACGAAACGATCAATCACACTATAAGCAAATGCAGTAAATTAGCTCGAAGAGAGTAGAAGACCTGACACGACTGGGTGGGCAAGGTGATTGACTGGGAATTATGCAAGAAGTTTAAATTTGACCATACGAAAAAGCGGTATATGCACAACTCAGAATTAGTTCTGAAAAATGAGACGCACAAACTTCTCTGGGATTTTGAGATACAAACGGATCATCTAATTTCAGCCAGACGATTTGACCTTGTGATTGTCAACAAAAAAAGAAGAGAACTTGCTGAATAGTCGACTTTGTCGTTCTGACTGATAAGGTTTGGTTTCTTTGTTTAATGGCATACCAACCTTTGTAGGTTATTTAATGCCAAAGATATTCTCCGAGAAGAACAGTAGTGGTACTATTTAACCCATAGCTGGGAATATAAGGGGGTTCATACCTTTCCCGCGGGTATTTGCCCGAAAGTGAACGTAATAGCGCGACTGGAGTACGAACTCGCTTACTACGATACCGTAGTCCATCGCTTTAACCATTACACCACGAGGACATCCCCCTAGAGCATAATATATACTTTGCTAGAGAATAGAAAAACTGTGGAACATGAAAGTGACGGTGATAACAATTGTAATTGGTGCTCTTGGTACAGTCATGTAGGGATTGATAAAGGGACTGGAGGACGTGAAAATAAGAGAACAAGTGGAGACTATCCAAACTACAGCATTGTTGAGATAGGCAAGAATACTGAGAAGAGTCCTGGAGAATTAAAGAGACTTGCTGTCACTTAGACTCTAGTGGTAAACTATCAGCTTACCCTTGTGTGAAAAACTCTCAAATGAGTAAAATAATAATAAAAATAATAACAATGCTTATATAGCAAACTGGCACAAAAGCCTTACTATACATTGGACAACTGAGTGGGAAAGATGATCCATTGGGAATCGTGCAAATAGTATAATTATAAACCAGAATCCGTTGGAAAAAATGAGATATTATAAAATTCCTGCTAGAACACAAGAACTATTGATGAATTGGAATATGACAAGAACGTGTCCTTTGGTGGGTTTTGCAGTTCAAGTGAAAAGGAAAGAAAGCGAAAAGATACATAAATACCTGGATCTTGCCAGGGAGCTGTAAAAAGTTGTGGAAAATGAAGATAACGGTGATACCGATTGTAAGTGGTGCAATTGGATCGGTCCTCAAGAATTGGAAAAGAAACTGGTGTAACTAGAGGTAAGGAGAAAAAAAGAGACTTTACAGATCTCAGCAGTGTTAATAACACTTCGCAGTACAAAAAAAACAAAAAAAAACAAAAAAAAAACGCCGAGAGAATCAATTATATTGGAGCGAAAATCGATAATTAGCAATAAAATAGCAAGCGTAGATTATGAAGTGATAGAGACGAAACGATTATTCCCATAATAAGCGAATGCTGCAAACTAGCGCGACTGGACGCGATTGGGTGATCCACTGAGAATTGTGCAAGAAACTGAAATTTGATCATACGACCAAAGGATACATGCGCAAATCAGAATCTATCGTGTTGAAGAAGATGCATAAAATTCTCTGGGATTTTGAGATCCAAACTGATCACCTAATCCCGGCCGGAAGACCAAAGATAATGATGATTCACAAAAAAGAAAAAAAGAAAGAGCTCTTGCCGTATAGTGGACATTGCCGTCTCAGCGAACCACAGAGTGTAAATAAAATAAAAGCGAAAAGAGAGAAGAGTACTTAGACCTTGTCAGAACTAAGAAAGCTGAGGAACAGGAAGATGACGGTGATACCAATTGTAATTAGGGTACATGGAATGGTTCCTAAAAGCTTGGCAAGGGAGCTAGAAGAGTTAGAAATCGGAGGACGAATGGAGACCATCCAAACTACAGCATTGTTGAGATCAGCCAGAATATTTAGAAAGGTCCAGGATACCTGAGGAGACTTGCTGCCCGTCAGATTACTGTGAAAAACTACCTGTTAAAAGACTTCTGCTAAACTCGCACCCGGGCAGAAGACCAGACCTTATTACAATCAACAACAACAAAAAAAGAGAATTTGCCAAATTGTCGACTTTGCTGTCCGGGAGGACCGCAGAATAAATCTGAAGGAATGTGAAAAGAAAAATAAGTACCTCGACCTTGCTAGAGAATTGAAAAAGCTGAGGGACATGAAAGTAACGATTGTGCCAATTGTGATTGGTGCTTTAGGCACAATAACTAAAGGATTATTAAAAGGCCTGGAGGACTTGGAAGTTGGCGGACAGGTGGAGATTATCCAAATGACAGCATTGCTGGGAACGGCCAGAATCCTGAGACGAGTCCTGGAGATTTGATGAGACTTGCTGTCACTCAAACTCCAGTGAAAAACCATTAGCTAACACCGATATGAAAAACTCTAAGGAAGTAAATAATAATAATGTAATATAATGGCCGAGGGATTTCGTTTTATGCCTTTGGGCTTAGTTAAGCTGAGAACCTTTCGGCTCAGTGCATGGGTTACTTAGGTGCAACATTAACGCAGGTGTTCATGTGTGTGGGCGGAGCGGACGTGTCACTCAGAGATGTCACAATAGCCCAGATGGGAAACGGGGCTAGAGAGTGCGGGTGACGTCACGCACCGGAAGTGTGCAGAGGATTTGGGTGATTTTGAAAAAGTCATTTAGTTGAGAACTAGACTCCGAACGGGAAGGGTCGACCTTTCGGGGCTCGCTGAGGCGAGACGAATTTGTGCGCTACGAGCGTCGCACGTGTATTGAGGGCTGATGGAAAAGTCATCCTAGAAAGATTGTGCATCTCTCTTCCTTATGTCGAAACCTTTAACTCGAAGGTAATAAAAGGTTTCGTACCTGAACTAAGAAGTCGTAAGTGTTTTTCGTGTTTCAAGATTCCTATGTTCTATGTATATATGTTATGAACATTCTATGTACGTTTCGCATATTCGTATCTGGCTATGGTACAATAATAATAATAATACGGGGACTCAAAGACTTCATCAAAAAGAGCAAAGAAAGTCTAATTTCAAAAGCCAGTCTCATAACTGACAATATAAAGAGAAACAGAACAACAACCATTATTAGGGAACAGAAAGGGGAAGGAAAACAACTGTATGAACATTTTAAACGACAAACAAACAAAATCTCATATGAGAAGATCTAAACATGGCTAAGACGGAAACCTTAAAAGAGAAACTGATTCTCTTTTAACGGCAGCACAAAACGTCATGAGGATAAACTACGTTGAAGCAAAAATTGATAAGACGCTACAAAATAACTTGGAGACCGGAAAACAGTCAGCTCTCCACATCATAGAGGGCGGGTGGGAGGGAAAACAAACGGGGTTTATTTTTTGTTCTCTTGGGGCTTTTTTTCTCCAATCCCCCGTCATGCTGTTTTTTCAATTGTATATGTATCATTTCACGTCATCGGGTTTTTAAGTATATCTCCTGTCCATGGAGTGAATGAGGCATTATAGTGGCTGTTTGTGCGTTTTACGACGAAAGAATGGATTTATTGTCAAGAGCGAATGAAGATGTTTGGAACTAGATAGGGGTCCCTAAAAAAAACCATTGAATAACACTTCTCTTCCTTTTCCCCCTCCCCTCAAAACATTTCAGGCCTCGTGCCCACTTTTTAAAATGTATTCATTTTTCAAAGAAATAAAATAGCAAATGTAGATTATGAGCTGATAGAGACGAAACGTTCCATCATATAATATAATCATATAAAAAGCGAGTGCAGCGAATTTGCGCCCAGAGATTATAGATGAGCAAGGTGATCCACTGGGAACTGTGCAATAAATTGAAATTTATCCATACTACAAAATGGTACATGCTCAAATCAGAATCCGTCCTAGAAAATGGGACGCGAAATATTCTCTGAGATTTTGATGGTTTGGTTTGGTTTGTTGGGCTTTATGGCATATCAACTTTTGTGGGTTATTTAACGCCAAATCCATTTTTATATAAATAGTCAATTCTATTTCAAACAATTCAGTTTAGCATAAGTTCACAGTTTAATTGTCAAAAACATTTCTATTTCAAACTATTCAAGCAGTTATATGTAACAATTCAGTTAAGTGAAAATACGGTTTTAATGTCGAAAAACAGTTCTATTTCAAACAATTCAGTTAAGCCTAAGCACGCTGTTTGGATGTAAGTACGGTTTAATTGTCAAAAACATTTCTATTTCAAGCTATTCAGTTTACTCAAACAATTCAGTTTAGCATAAGAATGCTGTTTGTTCTATTTAACCCATCGATAGGACCCTTATCAGGGGCTACCACTCCGGGCCAGAGTGGACCTGGGAGCGATGGCAATGAAGGGGGTACTCCAAATTCCCCAAAGCTCCAGAACTGCTGGAACCTCACCATCAGATTGTTTATTGTCATATCCAGGACACTCGTTGGGGGTGTCTTACCCCTCTGCAGAGAAGCAGTCGACTGGACAACTGAGATTTTGAGATAAAACCAAATCACCTAATCCCGACCAGAAGACCAGACCAAATATAGATTAAGGCAAAATAAAAAAAGAGAAACTGACATATTGTTAACTTTGCCAGAATACCGAGAAGAATCTTGAAGACTTGAGGCGACTTGCTGTCACTCCAGTGAAAGACCATCAGCAAACGCTGGTGGGAGGAACTCACAAAGAGTATACTGTCACTACTACTCATCGTCATCATCACGTCGCGCTATCAGAACGGATATCCTTGACCCTCTCTCATCACCCCTCTCTATCGTCCATTGCCTTCAGCAGGTCTTCAGGTTTACATCCGGTATTGGCACAGAGCTGCTGTATGTAGATTCTAGCTGGTCGTCCTGCCTTTACTCGTCCATGTGAAGGGGTCCTCAGGAATGCACCACTTATGAGCTCGTCCCTACTTCTCCAGCAGTGTCCCGCATGTCTGGTTCGTCTAACTTTGATTGTTTTTGTGGTGTGTGGTTGGTGGCCGTACAGCTGCTGCTTTGTCGGGTGCTGTCTCCATGACTTGTTCAATATTGCAGCATTCTTGTGTAGTTGCCGTCAAGCTTTTTCTCCATACGTTTAGTTAGCGTCCATGTTCTGCATCCATATAGCAGTATCGACACGGCCGTTGCTTGGAAGAAACTGCGTTTTATTTTATCAGTCAGGTCTGACTTAAGTAATAATGATAATAATAATGAAAAAAATTAGAATCGCTCATATGAATTATTAGAATACGAAGATAACGAAATGGAATTTGGGATTGAAAAATCTGCCATATTTGTAATGAAGAAATAGAAAAGAGAAACAAGGGTGGGAAGGTAGAAAAAATCTGGTTATATTAGAAGCGGATACAAGCAGAGATGAAAGAAAAAGTTAGAAAGTATCTCAGAACAAGAAAACTTCTCAAAACGAAACTTTGTAGCAAAACTCTAATCAAAAGAATTAGTACTTGGATAATTCCTCTTTTAAGATACTCTGGACCATTGTCAAAATGGACAAGGAAGTAACTCAAATAGATATACCAAAGAATAATGAAATTGATGATGCACGAAGCCTTAAACCCAAGAGATGATAGACAGATTCTATGAATCAAGAAAAGAAGGATAAAGAGGAACCGTGTGTTTTAAGGTTTGCGTAGATACATCAATTCACTGGCTCAAGGAATATAAAAAAAAACAAGGAAAAAAGAGCAACGACTGGTTACAGAAGCCAGGTACAGCAAAATCAACTTAACGTAAGGAGAAACAGAAAAACAGCAATAAAAAAATCTAAAAAAATGGCAAGAAAAAGAAAGCTTTATAGATTCTAAAAGACACAAACTAAGGAAATAACTCACGCGATTATCTGGATAGGGCTAAGAAAAACTGACAAGATGTAAACTCATAATAATTCATGCTATCTATCAGTCTTGCGAAACGATGGGTCTGCACTTGGATCTGGATACAGGACTGGACAAGGTTTTTGGGAAAACCAGCAGTAACCCATCCGGGAGTTCTCTTTTCTCACGACACTAATGTTGTCTTATAAAAGCAGCATGGAGATATACAATTTTGCATCAGCATAGCCGTTTGTGTAGAAGACGATTTTGGACTGACTTCGGCCATGAATTTAGTTTTCATTTTCCTGATCAGACGCCCTACCAAACTATAGAAGCCAATCTGTCGTTTTATGTTATCCATTGGTATTAATAATTATGACGATAAGAAGCAAATGCAGAAAACTGACACTAAAAGAAATACAAGAAAATGGAAAACTGACTGCAAAAAGTGATTCACTGAAAATTGTGTGAATAATTTGAATTTGACTCTTCTAACGAATGGTTTAGGCATAAGGTGGAATCCGTCCTGGAGAATGAGACGCATAAAATTCTCTGAGACACAAACAGGACACTGAATTCCGGGCTGTGGACCAAACATTGTATAAATCAACAATAAAACGATTTGTCATGTAGTAAATTTTGCAGTTCCAGCGGATCACAGAACGAAAATGAGAAAAAGCAAAAAGATAGAAAAATACTCTGATCTTTCTAGAGAGTTAAAAAAAAAGATCTGTAGAACATGAAGATGATGGTGATACCAATCATAGTTGGTGTAGTTGGAACTGTCCTCAAAAGCTAAGAAAAAAAGACTGGGGTCATTGATAATCAGAGGAAGAATCTTCACCATCACAGTAGTGTTAAGATCGGTTAAAACACTCAAAAGAGCCCTGAAGACTTGAAGAGACTTGCTGTCACTCAGATTTTGTGAAAGGTCATCTGTTAGAACTGGCGAAACAAACGCGCAAGGAGAGAAGAAAAAAAAAGCAGATTGGAAAGTGATAGAAGAAGAAGAAGAAGAAGAAGAAGAAGAAGAAGAAGAAGAAGAAACTTGAAAAAAAAGTAAGAAGAAGAAATGAAGAGAGACGGAGTAAAGGGAGATAGAAAAATGGAATAGAAGAAAGAAAGAAAGAAAGAAAGAAAGAAAGAAAGAAAGAAAATGGATTTAGCTGCAAAATGAGAAAGAAAGCCTCGACTCCCTGCCTCATACGTAAAGAGACCAGGCAGATGATATTTTAGTGAAGGGCACGTAATTAGTGGGTGTGTGGGTTAAGAATAAAGAAGAGTGACGCGAGAGGGGCGGGTGGAATTCGTTGGCGGGAAAATGAAGTAAAGTGGGTGGTTTCCAAACAGATTATGGATGTCTGTATCTCGTGCTGAATTTCAGCCAGTCGCGCGCGTGGCTTAAATTGATTCTATCACTACGTGTCCAACGTTGACGGCGTCAATGGCGCTGACTGAAGTTGGATGGGTGCTATGTGGAAGGCGTAGGTAGCAGTGACAACGAACAGAATTGTAAAAGCTAGTGAGGAGTATATTAAATTGAGATAATAATAAAGTGGAGAGAGAGAGAGAGAGAGAGAGAGAGAGAGAGAGTGAGAGATGAGCATTAGTGGAAACTGATGCGGAAGATAATCAGAACATGCAAAAAAAAAAAAAAAAAGAAAAAAAGATAGTTTTTATACACACTGATCTGAAAAGAATCATATATATATATATATATATATATATATATATATATATATATCATAAGTATTTTGTGATACCTTTGGAGTAAATACTAAAAAGCCATGAAACGGATTTAAAAAAAAATTTCAGGTTAGCAACCCTGATTGAAAATGAAACAAAGATGAAATTCTGCTATAGACTTCAGCACAATTCCAGACACATTTAATAACTTAATACACGTTTATAGATATGGATTTCTATCGTGAACACAAGTATTTAGGTAGCAGAGGGCAATTTTGGATGGACAAGATCTCGGAAGATAAACCCCGTTCCATTTGGTCACTTTGCGAATGGAGAAGAATACTTTAAAACTGAGAAACGTCATCAATCATGATTGATGATTAAGAATGAAAGTGACTGGAGGGTGGCAAATCAGCATTGACCAGCTGGTTTTAAATCAGTGTTGCCAATCTAAAAAAAAAAAAAAAGAAATGTTTAATTACTTTCTTGACAAAATCCCTTTTCTTTGCTTTCTACAACGCGCTTTTAGCTCCCCAAAATATTCTTGGTGTACCTCAATCCTCTTATAACTTTGATCAGATTCCTTTGGGTTTTTTTCCTGTTCCAAGAATGAAAACTCTGCTCTGTGGTCAAATCTTGGGAGCAGTGCAGAACATGGTTTCGTCCAATAGGCAGTTTTATTTTAAGACTTTTTGCTCTATTTCCATGAGTGTAAACGACGTCTTTGTTCACATGAGATTTCCTGAGGGAACTATTTCAGAAGTAACAACTTGAGTCAATTGCGATAAAAAGGCGACTAGAATAGAAAAGATGAAAGATAATAGTAGCAAAAATTATTGATCAGATTTATTGACAAAACATTATTTCTAAAATATTCTTAACTTTACAACCGTTCTATCGTTAGGGATTATAATATGCTGACTGAATTCCTATCCAAAATGGGTATCATGGGTATGATGCTGGTAGTGAGGCTTCAATTCTGGAAATCTGAAGAGTATAGAGTACCTCTTCACTGCCATTATTCCTAGGTCCACTCTGACTTGAGAATGATAGTACTTTTTTGGGTCCCATCAATAGGTCAGATAGACCTGTTTAAAAATTGTATTAAGGATACTTAATGAATATTTTCCTACCCCGCTACATGAGCAAGATGTGACTCAAAGTCATTTTTAAGCTGCGTTTAATAGGTTTGAATTCAGAGTTTTCTCTCATCTAGACCGGTTGCCATACCATGGTTAAAGAGTCCAGTCTCTCCTATGATTTACTCATAGCTAGAGGGAGAATAACTGGATTCATACCTTTCCCCAGGGTATTAGCGCTTTGTGAAAAAACAACAGGATTTGAACTCGTATCACCGAGTCCATTTTCCACGACAGTAACCATTACAATACGAACGTCTTTATACTTGATATATAACGTAGTGTAAAAAACCTAACCCCCAAAATGTAAATATAAACATACTATGTATGCAATTTTCTAGAACCTTTAATTAATATAAACACAGTTGGGTTGATATGCTGTTAAAAACTATCAATCATTCTTAACATTACTAAGGTCTAAAAGACAATTACAGCAAATATGGTGCTAACAAATTGGAGACGGATATTCGATGGCTTTATAGGTGCTATTCATGTGAGAGTTGAGTTAAATAAATAAAAAAGAAAACTATTAAATTTGCACAAACTCCCAGGTCTCTAACAGGAAAAGGAGATGACGCATGCGTAAAAGAAAAAAGGTTTCCTCTTGACAAAGGGGATGATATTATCTTTCTCTTTCAGGCAGTGACCAGCGGATTGATAACCTCTTGCAGGTGTTTTGGGCACCACGCATACGTCTTTGGACGTAGCTTCGGTTAGTCCCTTCACCCAGTAGCAGCCCTCTCTCTATCGGCCAGCACTATGCTGAAATATACAAGACCCACTACTGAACTATAAACTAACTCTTACCGGACTTTGACAAAACTTCCAAAAGAAAACTAACCCTCATGGAAACCCGAAATTCCAACTGAGGACAAATACATACATAAAACGATTTAACGTATTTTTGACACATTAACTGGGGGATTCAACCATTTCAATGTATTCAGGAAAAACTCCCTCATCCACGGAATGGTTGTTGAACCCAGTAAATAAAGGAAAGTATAAAAGAAACGTCTTCGTCTCTTATCTGTCCTGTCTTTTCTTTTTGTATAATTCCTTTTAGGACTTTCTTGGGCAAGGCATTACACCGACTAAACAACGTGGGGATAAAATAATATAACCAACATATGGGGTCAGATATCTAACGCCAACGTAACCAACGAAATACCAACGCTACCAACGAAATACCAACGCAACCAAAGTAATACCAACGTAACATAAGAATAAACTCCACAAGTTAAAAAGTAAGTAGAATTAAGATGAAAGATAATACGAGTTAAAATTATAACCGAATGAGGTGCAGTAACTAGTAAAAGAAATTTAGCAGAAAAGATAAAGTTTTTAGGTAATTTAGTTAATTGTGTAAGTTTTTGTACAGTCTAGTTACTTAATCGATCTAACTTTTATTGATAAGAATAATCGAGTGATTTATTGGATAACACGTTGAGTATTTTCAAGTAAATAAACTGAGGTTGGGAGCTCCATAACAAGTTTTTAATAGTTACCCCCCTTCAAGTTCCACGAGCGGAAGTTCTCGTGATGTAGTGATTAGTTTTCCATTGGTCAAAGTACCTCTGAAATTCCTCTTTTGATCAGTTGAGAATTTCTTTTAATGTACTTCATGTCCTCAGGTTTTATTTTTGAGGAAAAAAGGAAAACCTGCACGAAGCTCATGAGTCATAGTATTGCACTTGCTCTATTTTGTGTTTCAGCTAAAATTGATGTTCAAAGAATATCGAAACTAGCTCCATACATATATATTTTTTAGATTGACACATACAATTTATTGTCAATCTGCAGTTCTTATAGAGACAGTGTTTAATATCCAGAATAGGGTTTCTTGCATGCTGAACCTTTTTCTTTTTAATTCAAGAACGACTTAAAAATGATTTTAAAAACGATGTTAAAATATCATCTGATGCGTCCATTTGAATTCTAGATTTTAATGTACAGAGAAGCTTATATAATCCTTTACTTCTTGGGTCTTTTGATCATCCCTGAACTTTTCAAACCATTCAAGTGCTTAAGGTTGTGTTCTTCGCTAACTTGGATTTTATAGTATCATAATCGACAACTGATACTCATCTACCTCTTGGTTTTATTTCAAAGGATATGTTGTCAGCACTAAAACGCTTAAACAGTTTTAGAGTATTGATACATTTCCTATTGCTTCTTGATTTCTCTCTTTAGTGGCTTTGATGTCCAGTTTAAAATATTGTTTTAAAATTGTTACAATCTTCATATTTATATCCGTTTCACGACCAAAAAGAAAACAACAAAGAATGAATTAAATTTAAGAAATACTTAAAGGCAGAACGTCGAGAAAGCAAGAAGACAGTGTGTAATATAATATAACAGCCGAGGGATTTCGTTTTATGCCTTTGGGTTTGGTTGGGCTGGGGGCCTTTCGCCTCGGTGCATGGGTTACTTGGGTGCAACATTAACGCAGGTGTTCGTACACGCGCGCAGAGCGGACATGTCACTCAGAGATGTCACAGTAGCCCAGATGGGAAACGGGGCTACAGAGTGCGAATGACGTCACGCACCGGAAGCGCACGGAGGATTTTGGGAATTTTGAAGAAAGTTGGTTGAGTTGAGAACTAGACTCCAAACGAGAAGGGTCGACTATTGGGGCTCGCAGAGACTAGACGAATTTGTGCGCAACGGGCGCCGCACGAGATGGGGGACAGATGGAAAAGCCAGAATAGAAAGAATGTGTATCTCTCTCCTTATGTCGAAGAACTTTTAAACTCAAAGGTAATAAAAAGTTTCGTACCTGAGCTACGAAGTCGTAAGTGTTTTTCGTGTTTCGGGATTCCTATGTTCTATGTATATATGTTATGAACATTCTATGTACGTTTCACATATCCATATCTGGCTATGGTACAAGTGATTTTTGTGTCGAGAAAGTTATAAGCTTTTTTTTATTCTTTAGGTCGGCAACCCTGATTGAAAATTATGATTTACGGTATTAATTATACTTAGTCCTTTTAATTGTGAAAAATTAAAAAAAAAAAAACCTGTCTGTTGCTTTTAAGAAACGCTCTCTCTCTCTCTCTCTCTCTCTCTCACACACACACACACACACACACATATATATATATATATATACGAGATAAACAAATTTAATAAAGGACGGTGTGTTAAATAAAAATTCAATCTACTTGCTTTTTGTCAAAATGAGTTATGTCTTATTTATTTCGTCCACCACGCTCCAAAAAATCCTTCACCTAGAAAATGTGGAGTGCTCTTAAAGATGGCGATATAATTTGCTTTTTGGACGAATTAGAACTTTTTGACCAATTTAATATTCCCATATTTCGAGTATCTTTAAAAACTGCGGTTAGAGGCATGACATTTCCTCATCCCCTATCACCAAATGCCATTAAACCCCTCTTTTAGGTATAAGGAATTGACAAAGTTTCATCAAAACTGGCTCATTAGCCTAGAAGTTTATCGATAACAAACACAGACGCAGGCAACAAGCAAACGAAACGAATTACAGTATATAAGACGCACATTAAGTATTAAAATAATTCTATGCCAATATCTGATATCGTCGCATTCACCGGTATTATGACTAGAGGGTTATCTTCCGAAATGACAGCTATGGAGCGTGGAAGGGTTGATGTGAGCAGTAGTCTTCCAAATACTTATATATCACTAAATATTTGTCACTATATCAATAAATACCAACCGATATTTTAAAAGGAATTCTACAATCATTTTGTAAAAGGAATTTTACAATCTTCTTTTTTTCAGCCTTGCTAGTAACACTACAACTAAAGCTGAGCAAGTCTTAGAAAAACAAAAAGAAAACCTTATCAATACGTCTGACATGGCGCCAAAAATGTAAGAAATTAACACACACACACACACACACACACACACACACACATATATATAAAGAATAATAACAAAAAACATGAGTTATATATGCCAGGTAAAACAGTATACATAGTGGCAGTTTACTGGTTGTAAGATAGCAAGTATTAAAAATAAAAATCTAGAAGTCGTTTATTAACGTTTATGATTATCATTCGTATTTAAAGGATTTTTTGATTGTTTTTTTTTTTATTATTTTGTAACTGCAGATTATTGCTTTGCTTACACCGAGCGTAGAGTACGAAGGACAGTTTCGGGTTCATTCGAAGATCTCAGATACAATCGAAATTCCCTAAACATCAATATATATTTCGAATACATTTTTCCGTTTATGATGTTCTAGAGTTGGACGGTTAGTTTAAAAAAATGTGTTTATGAGCTTTTGGCTTTTTATACTTTTAGGCCGGGGGACCGCTAAAACGAAACGGATTCCTTCTTATCACAAAACCTCGTAGCAAAAGAGAGGATCGAAATGCAAATAAGAAAATAATCATCTACTTTTCCTAGAGAACACTGAGAGAGTGGGTAAGTACTATGAAAGGGACAGGCTTTTATAGTGAACGGAATAGTACGACAGAGTGCGAGAGTCATATCCCACATAAATTAGACCACAAAGACAGAGTGGCCTATTGGATAGAGTTCTCCAATGACCCGGGAGACCGGGGTTCAATCCCAGGTCGAGTCATACCAAAGGCTCAAAAAATGGTACTTGATATTTCCTTGCTTAACAATCAGCATTATAAGGCACGTATCAAGAGTAAAGTAGAGCAATCCAAGGAAAGGACCAGTGCCCTTCTCAACACCTCGGTGTAGTAGCTATTGAAAAAGGAACCTTCGGGTCGCCCAAGACTACAATCTTCAGCTTTAATTTACTTATTGTTTAGAATCTTTCCCGAGAGGCCTATGTTAATTCCGAAACGTTTAACTGAGTCTTAGCTTTATAGACATGCAAATCTAACATTTAAAAGAATAGAATAAAGCGTTTGCTGAAATAAATATCATCACAAAAAATATGAGTGATTTTAATAGTTTTTTTTTTTTTTTATATAAAGATTATAACCTCTGTAGCTTAATTTGTTATGTTACATTGGGCTCTCAATCGGATTTTAAATTACATGGGTATTGAAGAAAGAAAATTCCTACAATCGGCTGAGTTGGCTTTGGATAATATATATATATATATATATAAGATTAACTTAAATCGCGAGTCGGAAATCTTCTACTAAAGTTTCACCTTATCGGATCACCAGGAAGCCGAGTTGGAGTTAGGCTTCCTGATGATCCGATAAGGTGAAACTTTAGTAGAAGATTTCCGACTCGCGATTTAAGTTAATTTTATAATTGGCTCCACTCTTGTAATTGTAGCATTGCAGGATTCGCGGAAGGTTTTAGTTTTCTTTTGACCAACTGACTGCGTATCCCTTGATTTTTTTCAAGGGGTCGGACGAGGTTGGCCTTTTCTTTCTTTTTGACCTATAATTTTTTCTTTTTCCCCCGGGCGGCGATTCGAGATACTTTTATCTATTGTTCCTGGCGGGTTTTTTTTCGCTTTTTTTTTTCTGGTACCGTGAATGCTGGTAGATATTAGATGAGTCAGAAGAAAGAACACAGCCAAAGCAAAACTTAAAGCAGCAAACCAACAAGAAAGAATAAAACTGTGGAAACAGCACTTCGAAAACTTACTTGGAAACCCACCAAAAATAACGCATGAACCAATCACCAGAATAATTAGCAAACAATTAGACATTAAACTTGGACCGTTCACACAAGAAGAACTCGACTCGGTTCTCAGAAAAATTAAAAATAGGAAAGCTGCAGGGGTGGACGAAATTCCCCCGGAAGTATGGAAGACCAGACAATTCGACGACATACTGCTCCGCCACTGCAACGCAGTATACAATCAAAATCCGATAGATAGATGGATGAAGGGATGCATACTCCCCTTCCCTAAAAAGGGGGACCTCGGATTAGCCAAAAACTACCGAGGCATAACACTTACATCCATAGCTGCCAAAATCTACAATGCCCTACTACGAAACCGAATAGAACCCAAAATCGACAACATACTTAGAAAAAACCAAAATGGCTTCCGAAGAAATAGATCCACGACCTCACAAATATTAACCATCCGCAGAATCCTTGAAGGTGTACGGGCAAAGAACCTACAAGCGACATTAATATTTGTCGACTTTACCAAGGCTTTCGATTCCATTCACAGAGGAAAGATGGAACAAATCCTACTAGCGTACGGCATACCTAAAGAAACCGTAGCGGCAATAACGATTCTCTATAGAAACACTAAAGTAAAAGTACGATCACCAGATGGAGACACAGAATACTTCGACATTGTAGCAGGAGTACTACAAGGGGACACGCTGGCTCCGTACCTCTTTATCATTTGTCTAGACTACGTACTTAGAACATCGATTGACAAAATAAAAGAGAATGGCTTCGAACTGACGAAGAAAAGAAGCAGAAGATACCCCGCAACAACAATTACCGACGCCGATTACGCCGATGACATAGCGATACTGGCAAATACACCTGACCAAGCCGAAACACTTCTGCATAGTTTGGAACGAGCAGCAGCAAGCATAGGCCTCCATGTTAATGCACACAAAACGGAATATATGTGCTATAACCAAACGGGGGACATCTCCACTCTAAAAGGAACCCCTCTTAAACTAGTAGACAAATTCACGTACCTAGGAAGCAGCGTCGAATCAACCGAAAAGGACATCGAAACGAGGTTAACGAAAGCATGGACAGCTATCAATAGGCTATCGACTATATGGAAATCAGACCTAACCGATAAAATGAAACGCAGTTTCTTCCAGGCAGCGGTCACATCGATACTGCTATATGGATGCACTACATGGACGCTAACAAAACGGCTGGAGAAGAAACTAGATGGCAATTACACAAGAATGCTGCGTGCAATCCTGAACAAGTCCTGGCAGCAACACCCCACAAGACACCAACTGTACGGCCACCTGCCCCCTATCACGAAGACTATTCAAGTTAGACGAACCAGACATGCAGGACATTGCTGGAGAAGCAGAGATGAACTCATAAGAGATGTACTCTTATGGATCCCCACACATGGCCGCGCAAAAGCAGGACGACCAGCACGAACGTACATTCAGCAGCTATGTGAGGATACAGGTTGTTGTCCTGAAGACCTACCTAGGGCGATGAACGATAGGGAGGAGTGGCGAGAGAGGGTCAGGGATATCCGTGCTGCCAGCACGATATGATGATGATGATGATATATATATATAATTCACCGAATGTCTACACAAATAAGACGTTATAGTTTGATATACATCACTGCTGAAGACCATTCGAAAATTTTAACGAAATATATACTGTCCACTAGCGTGTCTATGCTGTATCCAAATAAAAATTCATATCGTCCTTCTAGATGATGTAATTTGATTTTCTGTGAATATATGTTTTTTTTTGTTTTTTTTTTTAATTTCAAGTGATGATTTTGATGTTTCTGTTTAGGAAGGAGAGAAAATCCAAATTTGAAATTTATAATTATCTCCATAATATCAAGTATTTAGAAGATACAAAAATGACGTTCAACACAAATGCAGATTCCGACCAATGGCAAACTGCACTGAAAATTGCTTCATTCTTTAAGGTAGTGAATTGCACTAATAAAACTTTTGCTTTTGAGTGCTATTTTTGCTGGGTTACGATTATATAGATGCATACATTATGATGGCTGCCAGCCAGAATTTAAATATGGCCATTGCATATAATTTTGTAAAAGAATAATCAACCGTGACATGAACATATATATATATACATATATATATATATATGTGTGTGTGTGTGTGTGTGTGCGTGTGTGTTTTCTAATCTGTTAGTGAGGTGAGAAAACTTTTATTTTAGGTTTTAACCTGCTCTACCTGCCAGTATTTTAGCACTTTTCTGATTTAAGAGCCAGAACATTTTTATCATGATTTCTTTGCATTTTTGTCGCCATGTTTATCACAACGTTTCCGCCGTTGTACGCCCCGGCATTCTTGAGGACACATGGTACAGTGGATAAAGGCGTGGGTTAGATCCAGTTACATACACAAAGAGTGTGAGTTCAATACCCGGTGAAGGTAGTGGAGACCTTTCAGAGGGGAAATTAACTGGAGATACCTGATAACTGACATCCATAAAACATGGATCGTGGAACTAGAGCAGTCTACCCCGCTAAGCGAAATAAAGGGTTTAGTTCGACATTCTAACCACTTGAAGAAGGCCGGAGCGTACAACAGCCGAAATGTTGTGATAAACATGGTGACAAAAAAGAAGACAATAGTCCGAAAAATGTAAATGATGTACATAATACTTCATCTCAGAAATATAGACAGACATGATTTCTTTATTTCACTATATATATATATATATATATATAAAGAAATGTCGAATACTTAATCCCCTGAAGATGGAAAGCATAAAACTCGGAGGTTTTTATTATTCAAATTTTTTTTTACTCATTTGAGAGTTTTTTACATCAACTTTAGCTGATGGTTTTCCGCTGAAGTCTAAGTGACAGCGAGTCTCCTCAAGTCTTCAGGACTCTTCCCAGTATTGTGGCCGGTCTTAATAATGCAGTGGTCTAGATGGTCTCCGCTCCTTCTCTTATTTCCAAGTCATCCAATTCCTTTATCAATCCTTTATTGACTGTACCGAGTGTTCTAATTACAATTGGTATCACCGTCAACTTCATGTTCCATAATTTTTTCAGTCTAGGTACTTATATCTCTTTTCGCTTTCTTTCAGTTTTACCTTGTGGTCAGCAGGAAGAGTAAAGTCCTGCTTCTCTGTTTTTTGACTATCACTAGTTCTGGTTGACTGGCCGAGATGTGGTGATCTGTTTGTATCTCAAAATCCCAGTGAATTTAGTTCATTTCATTCTTCAGGAGGGATTCTGCATGAGCCATTTCTCCGTGGGGTCCAATTTAAACTCGCACAATTCCCAGTCGATCACCTTCCCCACCCAGTCATATCAAGTCTTATACTCGTTTTAATGAGAATTTTAGCTACCTCTTTATTATTATTATTATTATTATTATTATTATTATTATTTCTTTTTAAAGAGTAGGAAGAATAATGGGGATCAAAAATTGAAAAAGGTCTTACGCTCATCTCCTTTTGCCCAGTCGGCTGGGGCTGTAGAATACACCGACTACTTCATTGCAGAGGGGTAACAACACCCGACAACGCATGTCCTGGATATGACAGTAAAAAATTTGATCGAGAGGTTCCAGTAATACTGGAGCTCAGGGGAATGCGGAGTACCCCTTCATTGCCATCGTTCAGGTCAAGTGGTGGTAGCACCTGATCGGGTCCTCTGTATGGGTCAAATAGTACTAAACTACGTACTTATGCCAAACTTAACTTCTTGAAATATGACTGTTTTGACATTGAAACTGTACTTACACTTAACTGAATTGTTTAAAATAGAACTGTTTTAACATTTAACCGTGTTTGGACAAAAGGTATACTTATATTAAACTGAATTGTTTGAATTAGAACTGTTTGATTAAGCTGTATTGCTTGAAATAGAAATATTTTTGACAATTAAACTGTGTAATCATGCTAAACTGAATTGTTTGAAATAAAACTGATTATTTGTATAAAAATGGATTTGGCATTAAATAACCTACAAAGGTTGATATGCCATAAAACCCAACCAACCAACCAACCAACCTCATGTCCTTAATAATCATATGCAAACTCTTTGCCTACTCCCAGAAAAGTAAGTAGGTATCAATTTATTATTATTATTTCAATACTCCTTGAGAGTTTTTCACATCAGCCTTTGCTGATTATTATTATATTTTATATGTTATATCATATATTGTGAGTTTTATCATTAAGGGCTTTCGGACTATTGTCTTCATCTTTATATTTATTTCCACTACGTTTCGGCCGATATGTCCTTCGGCCTTCTTCAGGTGTTTGTCGAACTCGGGAACCTTCATGGAACTTCGAACTACGTCCTTTATTGAATCGTCTCAGAAATTTAGACAACTTATATATTGTGATATATTGTGATACTGTACTGCTTTTTTGCATTGAGCACTACTTATTCAAAACCCTTTTCGTCTGAGATTATATACATACATACATACACACACACACATATATATATATATATATAGAGAGAGAGAGAGGACACGTTGATAAGAAAATTTGAATCTGAACAGCGAAAACCGAATGTAGTACGGGCATTTGCTGCAACTGTTTTTGAGCCGTGTCTTTTGTGAGATTGCAAAAAGCATGTATTGGAGTGTTTACAATAAAGTATTGGATATTAACGTAAGAAATTTTTGTATCCACCTGATTAACTAATAAGCACCACGTGTATTTGTGTATTTGCAGATATTTGATACATGTATTCACACACAAACACACATACGAAGGTCGCTCAAAAAGTTCTAGGCCTCAACAAGAAAGAATAGTCATAGCTGAACAATTTTTTGGCAACACACAACCACGTCAATTAAAACTAGAAAAACTTATCCATATTTTTGGCGAGGCTTAGAACTTTTTGAATGACGTCTTTACAAACGTACGCACGTCAACGTATATATATGTAAACGTTGTGCTACCTCAATCTACATACATAATACATAATTTTTGTCAGCGCCAAGCGATATATATATATATATATATATATATATATGTGTGTGTGTGTGTGTGCGTGTGTGTGTGTGTGTGTATACATGAATAATTGAGTTTCTGGGCGTATATGTGTCGGTGGTATAGTAGACAAGCAGTGCACGCGGGCAGACAGGCAGGCAGGGAGGCAGGCACGCATTTAGATACACTTATTTGTTGTCTTGTAAAAGGAAGGAAATGATTGCGCTCGACTCGTCTCTATCTATTTGTAGCTGCATCCGCCTCTCACCATATGGCGTTGATGGAGGAACTTCCGGTCAATTTTAGCAGTACTCCAAGTAAGTAAATCGGCCAAATATTGAACTGGGATTAATTCGACCGGACCAACGCCATTATCTAAGTATCTCTACCAGCAGAAAGCACTGAGGAAATTCGGGGTAAGCAAAGCAGTGTTGTAGTTACTTGATATGTGCCAAAGTTGGACAAACACTACCCAACATTACAATTGTGGTGGATTTCCTTTTTACAGAGGGAATGATCACTATATATATATATATATATATAGAGAGAGAGAGAGTAAAAAATTCAAATCGAATTAAAGGCATTCGAGCTGAAGGTTCATATCTGAAAAATTGTTTTTTAATAAATTTTGCAGTCGCTCTTGAATTTGGTTTCAAAGTTCTTCTTCATTACAAAAAGTGTGTACTTGGACATGTATATGATTTGACACACACACACACACACACACACACACACACACACACACATATATATATATATATATATATATATATATGCAAATTTCATTAAACATAATAGACATTTTATGTCTACATATTTTCTTCTGGATCCGTTCGAATTCCCGTATTACTTTTATCGTATTCGGGGGAATTGATTTATGTATTGTCCATAGTTGTATGTGTCCCTAGTATTTTCTGTCCGATTTTGGGCCATCATCAGAGGAGGATCTATTACAAAAGCAATGTAACTTTTGTTTTAGCATATTACTACTGTGTAAGGGCGTCTTTGCTGTTGAAGATTATGGCGTTTGCTTTTAAATGGAATTCTATAATTAGTGCCAGTAGCTAAAGATATTTAAGTACATTAGCACTGGTTTGAAAATTAATTCTATTAAGTGTTGGTTGCATGTTTCTAATATGTAGTGCTTCGAGAATCTGAAGTTTTTGTTTATTATTTTGATGTTCTAATATTGTTGTGTTGTCGGTGAGAATTTTTCGTAGTTGTGTTGTTGGGCATGAATGTTTTTTTAAATGCTGAGCTATTGAACTTGTATCAGAAAGGTGCATTTTAAGTCTCCTCGACAGAAAACGCCATAATCTTCAACGGCAAAGACGCCCTTACACAGTAGTAATATGCTAAAACAAAAGTTACATCGCTTTTGTAATAGATCCTCCCCTGATGATGGCCCAAAGTCGGGCAGAAGGTACTAGGGATACATACAACTATGGACAATACATAAATCAATTCCCCCCGAATACGATAAAAGTAATACGGGAATTCGAACGGATCCAGAATAAAATATGTAGACATAAAATGTTTAATGAAATTTGCATTAACGAAGAAATGCTGCCTAAATATACATATATATATATATATATATATATATATACTGAATTACCATGACTAGAAAATACGGCAAGCATATATAATTGTTATTCACTCATTAGAGCTTTTCACATCAGCGTTAGCCGATGGTTTTTCACTGGAGTCTGAGTGACAGCAAGTCTCCTCAAGTCTCCAGGACTCTTCTTAGTATTTTGGCCATTCTCAACAATGCTGTCGTTTGGATGGTCTCCACTCTTCCGCCAACTTCCAAGTCCTCAAGTCCCTTTAGCAATCCTTTAATTAATTGCTATTATTACTATTATTATTATTATTATTATTATTATTAAATACCTTTATAATACCCTACCCATATGTAAGTATATATATATATATATATATATATATGGAGAAAATTTGAAACCCTCTTTAAACATCCATCGGTGGTCTAACATTAAACGATATCATCTTTTCTAAAGTCCTGATAATGGTTTATTAAAACCGAAACGTTACAGCGTCAACTTTCTTTCACAATAAATACTTCACTTTTGATATCTTTGTTTTTCAATTTTTCTTCATATTGTCGGATACTTTTACATTATTTACTTCCATATATGTCTGATTAATGACAAATTATTTTAAGAATCTTATTTCATGTAAGTATTAATTGTAAAAGATTTTCTTATTTATGTATTCTTATATATATATATATATATATATATATATATATATGTATATATATATATCATCATCTTGTCGTGCTGCTAGCACGGATATCCCTGACCCTCTCTCACCACTCCTCCCTATCGTTCATCGCTTCTGGCAGGTCCTCAGGGTTATATCCCGTATCCTCACAGAGCTGCTGTATGTAGGTTCGAGCAGGTCACCTTGCTTTTGCTCGGCCATGTGAAGGGGTCCATAGGAAAACATCACTTGTGATCTCGTCCCTGCTTCTCCTACTAACTTTGATAGTTTTCGTGATGCACTTTTACCTACTGCTATGCCTAAATATTTTGATGGTTTATATATATATATATATATATATATTCATGCAGATATGTAGAAGCATTAAAACGATTTTAGATATGTATTTACGCATACCCTCATAAACAGATATCATTCACTCATTCGCACTCATATACGCAATTGCTGCAAATTTATGCTTATATGTGTATTGATTTCTATGTCCAATTATACATTTCATGTAAGTAAATTTGAGCAAATATTTCTCATAATACGATCCGTCTGAAAATTGAAAAAAAAATCCCTTGCCAAAATTACCCTGCGCAGAATCCAGTTCATTTTCCACTTTGTTCCTTCCCCAACCAAGAAATTAGACATTTAAAAAACGGAAACACGAGGACATTATTGAGAATTAGAAACATGCGTTTTGCTCAAAAAATATATTAAATAAATACATTAACAACCAAATTGAACAGATGTCCGTTTAAATTAGTTGGAGAATATCGCCAGGCTGAAGTCTCCGCCTGATTATATCCTTTTGTTTGTATTTTGATTGCAAATTGGAGTGAAATTTTTGTTCTGTTCTATTGATTTTTGAAAAACACAATAAAGAAATAACCTTGATATTAAAGATAAGATAGACTTGAGCAAAATAAGATTTAAATTGTTAGAAATTAAACATAAAATTCTTAAATGCAAAAGTCTGGCAGTATGTATATTCAGATATTTTATAAGAACATAGGAATTTCAGGAAAACATAGAAGCACTCGCATTTCATGACGCGCTAGAATATATTTCCCATACACACTCACATGCTTTAATATATACATGTGTGTGTGTGTGTGTGTGTGTGTGCGTATACAAATAATTTGAATGAAGAAGTTTTTTCTAAAACGTTATTTTAAAAAACCCGAAAGTGCTCAATATCGGTTGGTAGAGCCTGATAAAACCTAAAATAATATGTAACTGTGTCATGAGAGCAGCCTTGATCTCATGTGATGATTGCTTTTTTTTATTACTTCAAAAAACTGACAGTTATGGGGCAGCCAAAGTGGTGTTAATGAACTACGATTTATTCTTAGTCTTATATATATATATATATATATATATATATATATATATATATATGTGTGTGTGTGTGTGTGTAATACACATAAAATAACAATTTAAACCAAAAAGTGCTCAATGTTATAATGGCAAAACAGGTATAAAATCTAAAAAAATTGTTGTAATTATGGGCACTAGAAATCCGTCATTTAAATATTCATATGATGTGAACAATTATTAGACTAAGAGTAAAAAGTGATTAATCAAGAGTCAAAGTAGCGTTAGTTATAGTCTCGTGATGAGATGTTAGGGCACATGACACCCCCGCTCCCCCCCAAATGAAGAATATATATATATATATTTATATTAGGGTGGGGGAAGGAACTCTTCTCATTGGCTAACGCTGATGATATATAAACATTCGTGTATTTGCCGTAAGTAGGCGGGCAAATAATAAGTAGCACAAAGGTTTTAAGGAGGCGGCCCGGAAACCCTGGATGCAGGTCGAGGTTGCTGTCGGAGTCGATATGATCTGTAACACTCCGAAATCGGCAGTGAAGACAGTACATCACTGAGGACCACCCTAGAAGCATCTGAAAATGTATTTGTTGAGTATATATATATTAAATAAAGGAAAATACATTATGCACAAGAAAGAATATCAATATTACAATATTTCAAAAATAAAATAAAATAGAATAAATTGAAATCACTCATGGCTCCAAGTTTAACGAACACAATCTTTAGAGGAGCTAGGATAGAGGACGAAAAATTTGAGAGATATAAAGGTGACAGTGATGCCAATCATAGCTGCAACACGTGGAACAATTCTGGAGAACTTAAAAGAGATTGAGAAAACTAGAAATCTGAGGAAGATATCTGATACTAAGAAAAGTCCAGGAGAACAGTAGAGACTTGCTGTCACTCGAACTTCTATGACAACTGGTGGGAAAAACTAAGAATATAATTATAATCAGTTTAAATCAATGTTATTTTAAAAATCATTCTTTATTTAATAATCCAATATAGCGGTTTCATCTTCAATCATCATCATGGCATGCCGCTTGCATGGATTTCCGTTACCCTTTTCCGCCACTCATCTCTATCGTCCATCCCCCTCGGCAGGTCTTCCATGCTACATCCTGTATCAGTACAGAGCTGTTGAAGACAGGTTCTAGCTAGTCTCCCAAACATTGCATATCCGTATGAAGGGGTCCACTGGAGTACATCGCTTATTAGCTCGTCCTTACTTCTCTAGCTGTGTCCCGCATGTCTTCCTCGTCTAGTTTGGATGGTTTTTGAGATTGGTGGTCGGTGGCCGTACAGCTGGTGCTTTGAGGGATGCTGCCTCCAGGACTTGTTCAATGCAGCTCGTAGCATTCTTATGCAATTGCCGTCAAGCTTTCTCTATGCATGCTTAGTCACCGTTCATGTGGTGCATCCATACAGCAGTACTGACACGACCGCTGCTTGGACAGCCATCGAAAGATTACCATGACTCTCATCTTTACAATAAATAAACCTATTTTCCGTTAATCAGAAGTTTTTTAACGTAATTTTAGCTGAGTTATTTTTCCTTTTTCCACTGCTCCAAAACTAAATTTAAAAAAAAAATAAATCTATATAATATTCCACATCTCAAGTGACAGTTCAAATGATAAATGTTTAATATATGTTCAGGCTATTCCAGAAAAATTAATATGATTTCGTAATCTAATAACTTGGCCAATTTTTGTTCTAATGATCTCAAATTTTAACAGCATATTTCGAAAACGTTCTAAATTCTATGTTTCAATTTTTAGATTTTTTCTTTATAAGTAGAGAAATGCAATTTACAGGAAAAGATATCACGCTAGAATATCTAACAAAGAATTTTGAGTGGTTTCTACACATGCTGTTAAAATTTTACGTTATTCGATTACAAAATTATATCGTTTTTTCTTAAATATCCTGTACATCTCCAATGATATCAATTTTTTTAAAACACACACACACACACACACACACATATATATATATATACATGGATCGTTCTAAAAGTTCGAAGCCTCATCTAGATTTTAAATTTGTCGCACACCTTTCATCATTGTATGAGCCTCACTTGCACAGAAATAAAGACAAAATTCTCTATTAGTTTTTCTAATTTTCATCAGAAGTCATAGTGTGTTGCCGCAACAAAAATGTTCCGATATGGCTCATTTTTCTGGGTGAGGTTTTGAATATTTTCAACAAACCTCGCATATATATATATATATATGGGGTAGCATTGTGTGTGTGTGTGTGTGTATTTGGGCAGCATTTCTTCTTTAATACCTATTTCATTAAACAATATAGACATCCTTTGTCTACACATTTTTGTATTCATCCTTCCGAGTCGCCGCATCGATTTTATGATATCCGGTGAGAATTGGTTAATAAACCTTCCTTTATTCATACTGGGGTGTTGTTGTAGCGTTTATTTTTAATTTTGGTTCTATAAGTAGCAGCACTAGTTAAAGATTTCCCTGACTCTCTCCCGCCATTCGTCCCTTTCATCCATCGCTCCTGGCAAGTCATCCAGACTAAATAGCATCCAGCGGTGGGGCTCCAGTTCTAGAAATCTTGGAATACCCGGGGTAGTAGTGCCTGTTACAATCCCACTTAAAGGCCAATGAACCTGTTTAAAAGTTATTTGTATTTCACAGGAATACTTGAAACCATATAATTGCGCGCAAAGAAAGGATTATCATTAACAAATAAAGAAATGTGATTTGAAAATAAGCGATGAAGCATTGGAAATATAATTATTTTTACGGTCAAACATTCACAAATAGAGACGTACTTAGTGTAATGGTTATCGTCGTAGGAAATGGGGTCGGTGACCGGTGTTCAAATCCTGGACTAGGCCGTTTGCGTGTCACTCCAAATGAATCCATTAGTTCTTTACTCAGCTATGAGTAAACAGTCTTGTTCAGGTAACCTGTATAAGAGAAGAAAAACACCGAATTTAAACCAGCTTGAAATTTCCGCTTAAAAATGATCTTGTGTGTGAAGAGGTGAGCCCTCTTCAAGGGATGTTGGCGGCTTATTTACAATACAGGCCAAGCGAACTGGACGGATGCCTATTTGTGACGATAACCCATACTAATCTTAGTAAATATCAGTGTGTATATTCCTCTGATATAAGTAAACGTGTTTAGGGTGGAGAGTCTTGTTAAAAAGATTGCGTGTGAGTGTTGAGTGCATGTCCCTGGTGTCAAACTCGTTAGATATGTAAAAAAATGAGGTGCTGTAATTTAGGGTAAACGGAAGTACTGCACGCGCATGCGCTACTGCTTTACATACATATTTGAGTAAGTAATTTGTGTCCCACTCTGCTTTTCACTAAAGCGGGACAGGTCAGCACAGCCACCCGATCCACCCAACCCACCCGAGCATCGTTCGCCACCTGACGGCAAATGCATCCACTTAGGCTAATGCAGTCTCATATAAAGCGGATGTTAATAGTTAGAGACGCCATGGCAAGGTTTTAATGGTGCGACTGATATAAAGCTATGCACCTCGACGCTCTAATAGATTCATGTTAAACTTAAATGCATGTAAACACACATGTTCTCACAAAGCAAGAAGTAGCGAGTGCGCGTACGCGTACGCCTACGCACGCACGCACGCACACACACACACATACATATATATATATATATATATATATAAATATATATATATATATATATATGTATATAGTCATTGGTTTTAGTTTGGGGTTATTTATAAGTGAAAAGTGTTTAGTATCAGGGATAGGACGTGTGTAAATATAAAAAATGTGGACAGAAAAATCCTAGTTTAATCACTCTCTCCTTGTGTCTCTATATATTTCTCTTTCTTCCTCCTCTTTCTCTCTCTTAATATATATATATGTATATATATGTGTGAGTGTGTGTGTGTACGTGTGCGTGTGTGTTTGTGTGTTTGTGTATGTTTCTTTGTATATTTATGTACGATATCACACATAAGAAGGTGCACCTTCAACAATTTTTGATAAAAGGTTAACTTTCATCAAGTCTGAACTCCCCAGTGTCGACTGGGGAACAAAAGAATACATTCATCAACTTCGTGAAGATACTGAGTACCGTCAAGAAGACCTTCCAAGAGCGATAACCGATAGATGGCGATGGAGAGTGAAAGGAATTCTGAGACAGAAGAGATGATGATAATGATGATGATCGATTAGTGCAATGGAGAGTGAAATAAATTCTGAGACAGGAGAGATGATGATAATGATGATGATCGATTAGTGCAATGGAGAGTGAAAGGAATTCTGAGACAGGAGAGATGATGATAATGATGATGATCGATTAGTGCAATGGAGAGTGAAAAGAATTCTGAGACAGGATAGATGATGATAATGATGATGATCGATTAGTGCAATGGAGAGTGAAAAGAATTCTGACACAGGAGAGATGATGATAATGATGATGATCGATTAGTGCAATGGAGAGTGAAACGAATTCTGAGACAGGAGAGATGATGATAATAATGATGATCGATTAGTGCAATGGAGAGTGAAACGAAATCTGAGACAGGATAGATGATGATAATGATGATGATCGATTAGTGCAATGGAGAGTGAAAGGAATTCTGAGACAGGAGAGATGATAATAATGATGATGATCGATTAGTGCAATAGAGAGTGAAAGGAATTCTGAGACAGGATAGATGATGATAATGATGATGATCGATTAGTGCAATAGAGAGTGAAAGGAATTCTGAGACAGGAGAGATGATGATAATGATGATGATCGATTAGTGCAATGGAGAGTGAAAGGAATTCTGAGACAGGAGAGATGATAATAATGACGATGATCGATTAGTGCAATGGAGAGTGAAAAGAATTCTGAGACAGGAGAGATGATAATAATGATGATGATCGATTAGTGCAATGGAGAGTGAAAGGAATTCTGAGACAGGAGAGATGATAATAATGATGATGATCGATTAGTGCAATGGAGAGTGAAAGGAATTCTGAGACAGGATAGATGATGATAATGATGATGATCGATTAGTGCAATGGAGAGTGAAAAGAATTCTGAGACAGGATAGATGATGATAATGATGATGATCGATTAGTGCAATGGAGAGTGAAAAGAATTCTGACACAGGAGAGATGATGATAATGATGATGATCGATTAGTGCAATGGAGAGTGAAACGAATTCTGAGACAGGAGAGATGATGATAATAATGAATATCGATTAGTGCAATGGAGAGTGAAACGAAATCTGAGACAGGATAGATGATGATAATGATGATGATCGATTAGTGCAATGGAGAGTGAAAGGAATTCTGAGACAGGAGAGATGATAATAATGATGATGATCGATTAGTGCAATGGAGAGTGAAAGGAATTCTGAGACAGGATAGATGATGATAATGATGATGATCGATTAGTGCAATAGAGAGTGAAAGGAATTCTGAGACAGGAGAGATGATGATAATGATGATGATCGATTAGTGCAATGGAGAGTGAAAGGAATTCTGAGACAGGATAGATGATGATAATGATGATGATCGATTAGTGCAATGGAGAGTGAAAGGAATTCTGAGACAGGTGAGATGATGATAATGATGATGATCGATTAGTGCAATGGAGAGTGAAAAGAATTCTGAGACAGGATAGATGATGATAATGATGATGATCGATTAGTGCAATGGAGAGTGAAAGGAATTCTGAGACAGGAGAGATGATAATAATGATGATGATCGATTAGTGCAATGGAGAGTGAAAGGAATTCTGAGACAGGATAGATGATGATAATGATGATGATCGATTAGTGCAATGGAGAGTGAAAGGAATTCTGAGACAGGAGAGATGATAATAATGATGATGATCGATTAGTGCAATGGAGAGTGAAATGAATTCTGAGACAGGAGAGATGATGATAATGATGATGATCGATTAGTGCAATGGAGAGTGAAACGAATTCTGAGACAGGAGAGATGATAATAATGATGATGATCGATTAGTGCAATGGAGAGTGAAATGAATTCTGAGACAGGAGAGATGATGATAATAATGATGATGATCGCTTAGTGCAATGGAGAGTGAAAAGAATTCTGAGACAGGAGAGATGATGATAATGATGATGATCGATTAGTGCAATGGAGTGAGAAAGGAATTCTGAGACAGAAGAGATGATGATAATGATGATGATCGATTAGTGCAATGGAGAGTGAAAAGAATTCTGAGACAGGAGAGATGATGATAATGATGATGATCGATTAGTGCAATGGAGAGTGAAACGAATTCTGAGACAGGAGAGATGATGATAATGATGATGATCGATTAGTGCAATGGAGTGTGAAAGGAATTCTGAGACAGAAGAGATGATGATAATGATGATGATCGATTAGTGCAATGGAGAGTGAAAAGAATTCTGAGACAGGAGAGATGATGATAATGATGATGATCGATTAGTGCAATGGAGTGTGAAAGGAATTCTGAGACAGAAGAGATGATGATAATGATGATGATCGATTAGTGCAATGGAGAGTGAAAAGAATTCTGAGACAGGAGAGATGATGATAATGATGATGATCGATTAGTGCAATGGAGAGTGAAAAGAATTCTGAGACAGGAGAGATGATGATAATGATGATGATCGATTAGTGCAATGGAGAGTGAAACGAATTCTGAGACAGGAGAGATGATGATAATGATGATGATCGATTAGTGCAATGGAGAATGAAAAGAATTCTGAGACAGGATAGATGATGATAATGATGATGATCAATTAGTGCAATGGAGAGTGAAACGAATTCTGAGACAGGATAGATGATGATAATGATGATGATCAATTAGTGCAATGGAGAGTGAAAAGAATTCTGAGACAGGAGAGATGATGATAATGATGATGATCGATTAGTGCAATGGAGAATGAAAAGAATTCTGAGACAGGATAGATGATGATAATGATGATGATCAATTAGTGCAATGGAGAGTGAAAAGAATTCTGAGACAGGAGAGATGATAATGATGATGATCGATTAGTGCAATGGAGAGTGAAACGAAATCTGAGACAGAAGAGATGATGATAATGATGATGATCGCTTAGTGCAATGGAGAATGAAAAGAATTCTGAAATAGGAGAGATGATGATAATGATGATGATCAATTAGTGCAATGGAGAGTGAAAGGAATTCTGAGACAGGAGAGATGATGATAATGATGATGATCGATTAGTGCACTTAAGAAAAGAAAAAACAAACATGACCCCAGTCTTGCATTGAAGGAAGGAAAATGAAACGTAATAATGGAAGGTCTTTCAAGATGATAGCTGAAGTTTAAGAACCCTTCCAGAAAAAGAAGGTGTACTAGATATGACATTAAACTAAATCAAATGGTGAGGCTCCAGCATTGGGGTTTGGAGGATGCGAAGTACCTCTTCCTGACCATCACTTCAAGGTCCTCTCTGATCCGGAGTGTTTATTCTTGCTTGTGTCTCATGAGATTGTTCAACCCTTTCCTTAATATTATTATTATTATTATCATTTATTATTATTATTATTATTATTATTATTATTATTAATAATTAATTTGAAACCATACAGCTATGTGCAAATTGTTCGTATTAGATAAAAATATTTGATAAATAGAATTATTAATGTTAAATAGCAAGACTTGAAATCATTTAACTGTGTGCAAACAAATTAGTTCAAGCTCGTTTAAAGATGTTAGCTTCCAAATATTTTCTTCCAAAACATACACACACACACACACACACACACACACACATATATATAGCTTATATTTCTAAAATAGCTGAAGCAGAGTCTACACACACACGCGCGTATATATATAATTACAAAACAGGACACAAATTTTCTTCTCCTGACACACAAAAACATACATACACACACGCATATAAGCATGCATTTATATATATCAACTGAATCGTGATATATATATATATATATATATATATATATGTGTGTGTGTGTGTGTGTGTGTGCATGTGTGTGTGTGTGTAGTTTATTTTGGTTTCTTTTAGTAGGTTTGGTTTATATGTATCAACTGAATCGTGATATATATATATATATATACATATGTGTGTGTGTGTGTGTGTGCATGTGTATGTGTAGTTTATTTTGGTTTCTTTTAGTAGGTTTGGTTTCTTTGGTTCAATGGTATATCAACTTTCATGGGTTATTTAATGCCAAAGACATCCTAGTAGAAGAACAGCAATGATATTATTTGATCTATAGCCAAGGAGATAAGAGGATTCATATATGTATGTGTATGTGTGTGTGTGTAAACAGGGTTTGGCATGAAATAAACTCAAAGGATTGATATGCCATAAAACACAACGAAACCAAATCAAATATTCCAAAATCAACTCTAATCCGGAGAGCTAGTTTGGTTTGGTTTCTTTGTTTAATGGCATATCAACCTTCGGGGGTTATTTAATGCCAAAGTAATCTTTCTTGAAGAACAGCAGTGATGCTATTTAACCCATAGCTGGGAGGATAAGGGGGTTTATACCTTTCCCAAAGGTATTTCTCCGAAAGTGAACGTAATAGCGCAACTGGAGTTCGAACTCGCTTTCTACGATTCTGCAGTACAGCATTTTATCTATTACACCACGAGGACATCCCTGCCCCAGAGTGCTAGTATCTGTTAGGGTCCCATTCATGTGTCAAATAGATCTGTTTAAAAATGGTTCGTTTTCGATAGGACCGTGTGCAAAAAAGATCTCATAAAAAATACATAGAAAATGAAAATATGAACGTAGAATAAATGTTGTTCCCTAACACCTCGGTATAAAATAATCCAATAAGTATTGATATGCCCATCAAATCAATCAATCAATCAATAATCCGAAAATATCAATATTCTATTAGTTCTAGTAAATATGATACAATCAAAACGTATGTTAAGTAATATTTATTACCAAATTCTACAGCACTTCAACACTATAAGTGAAAATAAAATCATAAAAAATGTATGTGGATCACCCGACAAAACAGCTATTGTACAGCCACTTGCTTCTAATCTCAGATTGCCCAGTCAGCTGGGTCTGTAGAATACACCGGCTGCTTCTCTGCGAGGCGGTAAAACCTCCCAACGAATGTCCTAGATATGACACTAAGCAATCTGATAATGAGGTTCCAGTAATGCTGGAGCTTTGAGGAATGCGGAGTACCCCTGCATTGCTATCGCTTCCAGGTCCACTATGACCCGGAGTGGTAGCACCTGATAGGGTCCTATCTATGGGTCAAACAGAACTAAGCTGAATATCTATGCTAAACTTAATTATTTGAAATAAAACTGTTTTTGATATTGAAACTGTGCACTTATGCTAAATTGAATTGGTTGAAATAGAACTGTTTTTGACATTGAAACTGTGTACTTATGCTAAACTAAACTCTTTGAAATGGAACTTTCTTTCGAATACTACGCTGAATTGTTTGAAATAGAACTGTTTGTATGTATAAAAATGGATTTGGCATTAAATAACCTGCAATTGTTGATATGACATGAAACCAAACCAATCCAAATCAATTGAATCTATCTTAAAAAACAATCTGAGTAAGACGAGCGAGAATTGTTGGACACTTTTGGGAAGTAAAGAAGAACTCATAAGTGACCTTCTCCTGTGAACTCCAATACAAGAACATAGTAATGTAGGCCGGCTCATAGCGGACACTGCGTGCTGTCAAGAGGACCTGTCATAAGTAATGGCCGATTATGACGGATGTTGAGAGAGAGAGAGAGAGAGAGAGAGAGAGAGAGAGAGAGAGAGAGAGAGAGAGTGTGTGTGTGTGTGTGTGTAAAAGGAAACCGTTCTAATCATCATCATCACCTCTTTGGTGACTGTGCAACAGAAAGAAAACCCAACATGAACAGACACCAGTCTTGGATTGAAGGAAGAAAAACAAAATTTAATAATGATCTTAGTTGAGTTGAAAGATTCGTGAAAAACCACTTCAAGGAATTGGATCGAATCGAAGAAGAAAAAAACGGTAATGAGGGTCGAATGATTGAGTATTGATTATTGAAGAGGTTTGAGGTCAAAAATGTGAAATTCCCGGCCAAGATATGAGCCTCGTTCTGGTGGTTCAGTTGTTGTGTAGAATGGATGAAGATAGAATTCGGGTCATAAAAGTGGAGAACAGATGGATCGAACATTGTTCACTATTGTTGGTGGTTCTTTTCAATTACAGAAATGTTTTGGATACTTATAAGCTTTTCTGACACACATAAACACACATACACAAACATACACAAACACATATAACTAAAATATACACACATAGATGTATTTATATATATCAGCTGGGTTACATGAATCTTGATACATATATATATATATATATATATGTATATATGTTTCTAAGATGTCTCCAAGTTACCTGTAGCAGAGTCTACACACATAAACACATACACATACACACATATAAATAGTTACAAATAGGACACAATTTTTTTTTCTCCTGATACACTTAAACACACACACACACACATATAAAATATATTAATTGCTCATGTTTCTAAAATGTTTCAGGATAGCTGTTGGAGAGTTTATACACACCCCACATATACTCATACATACATACTCATATATATATATATACGTTGAAAAATAAGACACTATTTTCCTTGTGCTCCATTACTCGGAGTTTCACGGTCTATAGATTGGTATTGATTCGATAGTCAGCTGAAAAATTCTTTGGCTGATCAAGTTAATCTCATAGAATGCAACCAGATGAATTTAAAAAAAAGTCCTCCTTGCAGTCCACACACTTCTTCTAATTGTTGTGCAGTGCTTGTACCTTATTGGTACAATCCCCCGCCAGCAGATACGGCATCATAATATGCTGTTTTCAACCTTTGAATTTTTTCGGCCAACACTCCTAGATAGATAAAAAAAAGAGAACAAGAGATATATTACTAAAGTTCAGAAAAGATAATATAGAACCATTTTTAGGAATTCAGGATGATAGCCAGAATTTATTCAATTCTACTGTGAAATTTTAGGTTTTTTAATAATTATTATTTGTTGCAGTGAGTAACTGTATTTCTAATATTTACAGGTTTATATCTGCTTTACTATAACGGCATCGAGCTCAATGCACAGCTATTTCATACAAAATATACCTGCAGAGCTATGTATATATATACTTAAAAAAAAAAAATTAAAATTCGGTCACATTAGGATTATAAATTATTTCCATCCTGCTAAGATCATTGATATGAATCAACAACTCCAAAAAAATTTAACAGGACTTCTTCAGATCCAACATGGAAATTAATGAATACAACTAGATAATGGGGATGGTCACAGGAGGGTAGGGGAGGGAAGGAGTCTTCTCCCATTAAAGATTATTTCCGGTCTCCTCTTGTTTCCGGTTGAGATAAAAACAAAATAATAAAGAAACAAAATTTACATTAGTTTTTACAATAATTCAAACTTCATTTTTTTAAGTAACTCTTTAGGTTAAACAATAAAATAAGGAATTACAACAAAATCAAATTATTCCAAATAAACACGAAAAGCAAAGACCACAATTTAATCAATTAGAGTAATATATATCTTAAACTCAAAACTTCCCAAATGCCATTTAATCTCTGCCCCCTTTTTTCTTTTTGAAACGTACATACACCTCACCTTACATGGAGAGATCTTTTAATTATTATACATTATCTATCCCTATTCAATAACATTTTTATAGTTAATTAATTATTATTTTAGATTTTCTGATATAGTTTAAATTTAGTTCTATGCCAACATCTAGCTATTAAACCATATCTCTGATTTAATAATCTATATGGATCAGGCTATAACATAATTTGTATCTTTTCTTCTAGACATAAGTTACATCTGCTATCAGAGCAGTTTGGAGTTTTAGACCTTTTCAATATACTCCATTCAATTTCAGGGGTTAAACCCTTATTTTTCAATTTCCAAATTTTGTTGTATTTCCTTATTTTACGGTTAAACCTAAAGAGTTCCTTTGAAATTAAATTTAATTTATTGTAAAATTTAATTCAAATTTTATGTTTCTTTATAATTTTGTTATTGTCTCGAACGGAAACGAGAGGAGACCGGAAGTAATCTTTAATGGAAGAAGGCTCCTTCCCTCCCCTTCCCTCCGTGACCATCTCCATTATCTGGCTGTATTCATTAATTTCCATGCTGGATCTGAAGAGGTCCTGTTAAATTTGGGGGTCGATGATTCATATCAATGCTCTTGCAGGATGGAAATAATTTATAACCCTAATGTGACCAAATTTTTTCTTTTCTTGAAAGAATATTTTCTCTGTGATATCATTTACATTGAGCACTTTACCTGAAATATTTGAATATTCGAGTTTTGAATAATTTAATTGTCCTGAGGGAATTGTTCCCTACTCTGGATTTACTTGATTGAAGAACACACACACACATTATTTCGCTTATATCAGCTCATCAGATGGATTTCAAATGGAGTTTGATTACTTTTTTCCATTAAACGCTGGTGATATATTTCACGTTATATTGTGTTGAGGAAGGAAGTTACTTACCAAGTAACAGAAACTCACCAAAAAGTGAGCAGATAGAAAACGCTCCTTTAGCCATTCTTATTTCCACCGAGCATGCTTGTTTCGGGGTCATCAGGAGAGAATGTACACCATTTCGGGGCCTTCCTCTCGACGGTTTTATTTGCACATCGCCCCCGCCTCACTGACATGAGGCCCCATTAAAGCATCCTGACTAATCAACGTCTAACGGCGAAATGTAAAACTTTTCAAATTTGCTCTCGTAATTAGAATATTGTTGCGCATTCGCGAGCAGGTGATGCTATATCGTGTTGTAATCTATTGCACTTAAAGAATTAACTGCTTGGAAATTTTTCTTTTTATTTTCGGTTTCTTTTGTTTAATTCTTTTCATTTCATATTAGTAATCTGTTTTCAGAATTATAAGTTTTCTTTGAATGCCATAACAGGAATTTAGAATTTTAGTTTAATTTGAAAATTAAAAAAGAAATGTATCTTTTAAAACTTGGATATATATATATATATATATATATATATAAGATGATGGCTCAGCAGAACCGAAACACTATAGTGTCGACTTTGTTTCTTTATAAATCCCCCCTTTCTATTTGGATTACTTGTTGTCAATTTTTCTTCACACACACACACACACAGACACACACACACACACATATATATATATATAACCAAGTGGTAGAATCATCTTCAGAAGTTTTAAAAAGAAGCAGTTAAGAAAAGGTACTCAACACCCGGCTGGTAGAGTGAATATAATTACAACTCAAAGTTTCACTGCTATACGATCATCAGGTGGGCTGTAGAAAATATTTCTTGTCGCAAAAGAAAAGTTTGTGGATACATATATATAGCATGACTGGAGTTCGAACTTCTTACTACGCTGTCGCAGCTCGGCACGTTAGCCACGACGCCACATGGACTCACTCCTTTATATAATGTTCGCTATACATGATGAGATTGTTGTGTGAGTATGGCATATATGAGAATATAGCACACGATCTCCCCAAAACTCACACACTCACACTTATATATATATATATATATATATATATATATGTGTGTGTGTGTGTGTGTGTGTGTGTGTGAGAGAGAGAGACAGACAGACATAGAGACAGAGAGAGACAGACAGTCAGAGAGCATATCATGTATACACACTCACATAAACAAATTCTATATAAATCTATATGTAAATATATATGAGGAAATCTGTTGTGAACATTATATATATATATGTGTGTGTGTGTGTGTGTGTGTGTGCATAAGAGGTAAATATAGGCAACGATTTTAAAATGATTTTTTAATTTAAAATTCTTTAGTGCCTTCAGCTGACTAAGATATTAAGCATTTTACATTCCTGCTTTTTTATGCCTTTGATTTACATATCATTTACATAGGATTTAACACTGGTTTTATTCCGCACAATTATTGGATAGGAGTAAAGAAAGAAAAAAAAGAAAAAGGCAAAGATTGTTTCAAACAAGTTCCGAAGAGATACAATCACGAAATTCTTATATTCTGGGGAGGTCACTCGATGTACGTAGAAGATAGTCACTATTCTATTCATTACGCTGCAGTGTGGAATGCTTTCTACGACAACTATTACAACTCCTACTGCTACTAATATCAATAATGATATCTACGATTCAACTGAATTATTATTACTATTATTATTTTCACACCACTAGTAAAAGGTGGTATTTACTAAAGACCGAGAGACAACATGTCTTTCTCGCTCTAAATAACTCTTCTCTGAAACTTAGCTGATCACAACCGTGCTGTAGTCTAAACAGTCTTTCTTAGATTTCTTGTTCCCATGTCTCTTTGAGATTTTCCCAAATAGTCCGACTATGATTGGTATGACTGTTATCATCATGTTTCATGTCTTTTTTCAGTTTTCTGGCAGGGTCCTGGTATTTATCTTCTTTTTCGCTTAATTAATTCTTCTTCTTCTTCTTCTTCTTCTTCTTTCAAGGTCGTTGGGCGCTGTTCAAAGTGCATCAGTTACGATTAATATCCCTGCCACCTTCCGTAGTTTTCTTAGTTCTCTGGTAAGGTCCAAGTATTTCTTTGATTTTCGCCCTGTGGTCCACCGGAATGACAAATCCTTTTTTTTCAACGTCTGATCTTCTCAACGGGGTTGGGGGATCCGTTTTTATCTCAAAGTCCCTGAATCTCATTCACCAGGACGAATTCTAGTTTAGGTATATACCACTGGATTTTAGGGTAATACTTGAATCTCTTACAATTTATCACTGATCACCTCTCCCTCCCAGTCGTGCCTTGCCTTGTATTTCTTTTGTCCCAGTTTGCTGTATTCGCTTATTATAATAGTTACAGTTTCGTCTCTTGAAAAATTCCCAGTGGATCACCTCTCCCTCCCAGTCGTGTCTAGCCTTGTATTTCTTTTGTACCAGTTAGCTGTATTCGCTTATTATAATAGTTACAGTTTCGTCTCTTGAACAATTCCCAGGGGATTACCTTTCCCACCCAATCGTGCCTAGCTTTGTTTTTCTTTTGTTCTAGTTTGCTGTATTCACTTACGTGATTAACCGTTTAATCTCTATTTCCACATAACCTGCACTTGCTATTCTGTTCTGTTATAAATGTCTACTTTGATATAATTTGTCCTCATGGCATTATTCTGTGATACTTAAAAAAAAACTAAATTTCTCTTGTGTTTTCGCTTTCTTAGCCATGTCTCGGTCATTACATGAACAATCCCGCCAGTTTTTCTATTATCGTATCTTATGGGGCATCCGTTTCGGTTTGGTTAATTACTGGGTTTTATGGGATGGTTTTGTAGTTTTAGGTATTTGACACCTTGGTTTCTCTTATTACTCCAACTTATTCTGTTATGGTTGACTGGAGCTGTAAATGAACTTGAAATAGAAAAAGGCAAAGACAAGGATATTTTAAATTATCCTTTATTCTACAGGTCGACAACTATTTCGTGGTGGGAAATTGTAAAGAGAAAACGTCTGAGAGTTTCTTTTTTGGTGCCAGGAAGCACATCTTGTTTTTAGGCAGGTGTGGATCGAGCTCCTGTCAGAGGCAATTTTTATTTTTTTTGTATTTGTTTATTTTATCTTTGTATTTTTATTTTATTTAATCCCACCTTTTCATACAATGGTCATCTCTCAGGTGTAAAGCTTTGTGCATCGTCATTTTTATTTGGTCGTTCGGTCCTTTTGTCAGAGATCTTCCCTTGTCCTTTTTAACAATGGTCCACCGTATCTTACAAGAGAGGCTGCCTAGGTGTTTATTGCTTTGATAAAATTTCTGATGCATAGTTTTATTTTGAGAAGTGTTCTTGTTTTTCTGGGGTACTCTTTCCTCTCTTTTTCCTTAATCTCTATTTTATAGTGCTCGCTTCCAATATTTCTGGTGTTGCGTAGCCATATACACGAATATGGCCATGTGCGAAATGGGTGAAATGGACATCGAATGTTGATTACGAGGGAACATATGAATCTCGAAATTCGAAAACATGTAACGACTTCTTGTTCAGATACGAAACCTTTTTATTAACTTTGAGTTAAAGGTTTTGACGTAAGGAGGAGAGACACAATCTTCTATGCTGTCTTATTGATTTGGCCCCCGTCTCGAGCGGCCCCCATAGGGCGCCTGCGAGCTCCAAAATCGATCCTTCTCGTTTGGCGTCTCGTACCCAACTCTCTTTTCAAATTCTCACACAAACCTCCGCGCGCTTCCGGTGCGTGACGTCACCCGCACTCTGTCACTGCGTTTCATCTCGGACTATTATGACATCTGAGTGACACTTCCATCCGCCCGCGCGCGCCCGCATTAACACCTGCCTCAATGTTGCACCTAACTTACCCATGTGCTGAGCTGAAAGGTTCTCAGCCTAACTAAACTCAAAGACATGAACCGAAAACCCTTCGGCTATTCCATAACACTGGTACTTGTATTTAAAAAAAAAAATTCCTCATGTGTTCTGATGTTTTCCTGGTTTGTTAGCTTTATTTCTTCCTTTGTTACTATTTTTCCTTTTTTTCATCATCAGTATGACATAATTTTTCAATTAGGATTGAAAAAAAATCCCTTTCCCATATCCTGTTCTTATTTTAGTTTGATTAAGGTTTCATGTTCTTGCATAAACATAACATGGTTAATCTTTTCCAATGAATTTGTAAATGTGTAGTCCCCTGTGCATTTTTTAAGTAAAAAATTAAGTACTATCAGTGCTATGGAAATTCTAGTGGCAAAACTGGGTCTTCCTAAATAAAGAACTCTTCGGATTTTAACCTCTGCTAGGGTTTGTTCTCTTGCTGCTAATTATATTTTCACATCGTTCATAGATTTTGTGATGAAGTTTATTCAATCATCCAAGTTTGCAGGACTATATCATAAACCTTTTCATATTCAGTCTCTGTTAGCGGCCATTTTTTCTGCTTTGTTTTAATCTCCTTGTGGCTGGGCTAATCTAGATATCGTTGGTCATCAGTTCGTCTTTTTCCCTAGCGGCGTCCTTTCTGGTTTTATTTTTTCTGGAAATAATACGCAGCACTTAGTAATATGTTTCTTCTCTTATCTATGCGGTTAGGATTTTCCGCGTAACTGGCAAACACGTTATCGGTCTATAGTTGCTTTGGATGGTCACTTTTTGACGGGTGTTTATCAGGTTTGTCATTACTTCGGATATTATTCCTTCTTGTAAAGTCATAAAATCAAAAGACATCTCCACTCTAAATAGTGGTTCTTTGAAACTAAAGGACAAGTTCACATACCTCGAAAGCAGCATCTCATCTATTGAAAATGAGATCAATATGTGACTAGCGAAGACATAGACTGCTATCGATAGGTTATCAATCATTTGGAAATCAGACTTATCCGATAAAATAAAACACAATTTTTTCCAAGCACCACATGGACACTGACTAAGCGTATAGAGAAAAAAACTAAACGGGAATTGCACAAGAATGCTATAAGCTTTACTGAACAAATCTACAAAAGAACAGCTGTACGGCCACCTACCTCCCATCTCCAAAACCATCTAAATCAGATGAAGAAGACATGCTAAACCTTGCTGGAGAAGTAAGGACGAACTCATGACATTTTCTTGTCGACCCCTTCACACGGAAGAGCAGATATTAGACGACCAGCTAGAACTTATCTACAACAGTTCTGTACGGGGACAGGATGTTGTCAAGAAGATCTCCTAGAAGCGATAGATCATAGAGACGAATGGCAATAGAGTCAGATAAATCCGTACTAAAAGCGCGACATGATGATGATGATGATGATCATTTTCTATAACCTCTTTGTATAGAGTTGCTTTTAAAATAGCAGTGGATTATATTTTTGCAGGTTTTTTTTTCACTCTGTTTTAACTGACGAATGTAAGATGTATTGTTGCTCTGGTCCTTATTTATGCAATTGAGATTATTTTACTTTTTCTGAGTTCCCCTCTCCCAACGCTAGCCAATGGTCTTTCACTGCAAGTCTTCTCAGGTCTCAAGGATTCCTTTCAGTATTCTCAACAATGCTGTAGTCTGGATGTCTCGATTTGTCTTCCGATTTCCAACTCTTTCAGCTCCCTCTCCAAGGTTTTGGGGACCATTCAAAACGCACCGATTACAATTGGTATCACCGTCACTCTCATGTTACACAGATTTCTTAGTTCTCTGGCAAGGTTCAAGTACTTGTGTCTGATTTTGCTTTCTTGGATTTTCACTCTGTTGTCCGCTGGGACGGCAAAGTCCACTATACAGAAAATTCTCCTTTTTTTGTGTTAATTATCACAAGGTCTGGTCTTCTGGCCAGGATTAAGCAACCTGTTTGTATCTCCCAATCCCAGAAGAATTATACTTCTCTTTCTCCTGGACGGTTTCTAATTTTTGCGTATATCATTTGATAGTTTGATCAGCTTTGAATTTCTTGCACAATTCCCAGTGGATCATCAGTCGAACCTTTCAGCTAGTTTGCTACATCCACTTATTATGTGATTAATCGGGTCGTCTTCATCAGCACATAATCTACAGCTGCTATTTTGTCACGTATTATCAATATTTCATCATCATCATCATCCACTTATTATGTGATTAATCGGGTCGTCATCATCAGCACATAATCTACAGTTGCTATTCTGTCACGTATTATCAATATTTCATCATCATCATCATCATCATCCACTTATGTGATTAATCGGGTCGTCTTCATCAGCACATAATCTACAGTTGCTATTTTGTCACGCATTATCAATATTTCATCATCATGTCACGCCACCAGTGCGGATCTCCCTGACCCTCTAACGCCGCTCTTCTCTATCATCCATCGCTTCCGGTAGGTCTTCAAGGCTACATTCTCTATCGGCATAGACCTTATTGCAATTAGTTCTTGTGGCATTGTTTTGTGCTGCTATTTGAAATTCAAATTATCACTTAAGATTTCACTTTCGTAACATTATCCAGGTATGAGATTTCGTCAATAAGTCGTTTGAAATATTCATACAGTTGCTATTCTTCCCATTTCTGTTTTCAAGTTATTATTGCTCTGTTTGTCCTGACATTAACAGTGCTCTTACGGGCCGTTGTATTAAGTCTTTCTTTGTTCTTTTTTATATAGTCTTTGAACATTCGTATTGATATATCCACGCTATTTTCAATGTTGGTGAGTCCTCTTGTAATATAATGGCCGAGGGATTTCGTTTTATGCCTTTGGGTTTCGTTAGGCTGAGAAACTTTCGGCTCAGTGCATGGGTGAGCTAGGTGCAACATGAACGCAGGTGTTCACGTGCGCGCGCGGGGCGGACGTGTCATTCAGAGATGTCAAAATAAAAATCCCAGATAGGTGGATGTGAATGACGTCATGCACCGGAAGCACTCGGAGGATTTTGGGAGATTTGAAAAAGTCAGTTAGTTGAGTTCTGCCTCGGGAGAAGACGGTTGGCTTTCGCTTGCTCGCCGAAGCCAGGCCAGTGGCCTTGTGGCAGATGCCAGAAGTGTTGAGGTGGGGGGGTTATGTTCTATGTATATATGTTATGAACATTCAATGAACGTTTCGCATATCCGTATCATGGCTATGGTACACTCTTTCTTCTTCTTTTTTGTTGTTTTCTTTTTACAGATATAAACTGTTTATGTCATCTCTCGTTTGTAAATCTTTTGGCTTCGTCATCAACCTTTTTGTCTTCTGGTCCATTAGTCTGGGTTCTTTCCTTGTCCATTTTAAGAATGGCCTAGAGGATCTTACAAGGTGTACAAACCAGGTGTTCATTACTTTGATGGCATTTCTGAAGCAGTGCTGGGCTTAAGAGGTTTTCTTGTTTGATGGTCTCCGCTTCCAATAATCCCAAGTATTTGTATTTTTCCTTTTCATCAAGTGTCCTGATTCTGTCTTGCTAGATCTGTTCTTTCCGTTATTCGTCTTTTTTCAGTTTTCATTTTGAGCTTGACACATTTTCCTATGCCGAATTCTATTCCAATTCCTGTCTATTTATTCTTATTGTTTACATCATAGTCTCCAATTCTTTTTCCTTCTTTGCAGTCAGCTTGATATCGTCCTTGTCATGTTCTTTCTATTCCCATATTCTACTCCAAAATAGTTTTGCTTCCTTTGCATCCATGAGTTTGTCATCGTGCATTCTTCACCTGGAATTTTCTTTTCTTATTTTGGTATGCCCTGTTTTAAATGCATTCCTTGACTGTCTCGGCTTCTTTTAAGTCTCACTTCCTTTGCCAATATCTTTTGTTATATCGCTTTAAATTGCATTGTCAGTCTTGTCCTTCTAGCCTAATTTCCTATCTAACTTTTGTATTTTTTCGGCTTTCTTAGGGGAATACCGATATTTCGTTCCTACATAAATCAGTTCGTTCGGTTCGGTGATGTTATCTGTAAGGATATTTGGTAATAATTTCTTTACATTTTCGGTTTCTACCTTGACTTTCTTCCAGTCCTGGTTGCTGAGAGATGGTAATGTAGTCTTCTTTTCAGCTATAATTTACTTTATTTACTCTACACTTATTTTGTCTTCTTGCGTTAACATTGAGCTTTGGAGAATGCGGAGTACCCCTTCATTGCCATTGCTCCCAGGTCCACTCTGGCCCGGAGTGGTAGTACCTGATAGGGCCCTATCTATGGGTTAAATAGAACTAACTGCATACTTATACTGAACTGAATTCTTTCATTAAACTGAATTGCTTGAAATAGAAATGTTTTTGACAATTAAACCGTACTTACATTTAAACTGCGTTCTTATGCTTAACTGAATTATTTGAGATAGAACTATTTTTCGACATTAAAACTGTATTTACCCTAAACTGAATTGTTACATATAACTACTTGAATAGTTTGAAATAGAAATGGTTTTGACCATAAAACTGTGTACTTATGCTAAACTGAATTGTTTTAAATAGAACAGATTATTCACATAAAAATGGATTTGGCGTTAAATAACCAACAAAGGTTGATATGCCATAAAACCCAACAAACCTACCAACAGATAGAACCGCGTTCTCTAATAGTAAGAGAACTTTTGAGCGGGTCACATGTAAAAAAAGAGGAAAATTCATAACGTCTTCGAGTTTTCACTTGTTAAAGTCCACAGTGGGTCCACTTTTTTCTTCACAGTATAACAGATATAACTAAATCCCGATCAATTAGCGGGTATTCTTGTATTGTTATTTTGTCTTCTTCAGAATAGGAAATTATTTGAATCTTGTTAGGAAAATTATCTCCCTTGAGTAAGAGGATTTTCTGTTTTCCCCTTGTTTCATTTCAACTATTGGCCTAGTGAGTAGAGTGTTCGCCAATTGTCCGGGAGACCTGGGTTCAGTATCAGGTCGCGTCATACCAAAGACTTTAAAAATGATACTTGATTCCTCCTTGCTTTACACACAGCAATATAACGTACATATCAAGAGTAAAGGGGAGGAATCCTGGGAAATGAGTCGCGCTCTCCCCTACACCTCGGTGTAGTAGCTATTGAAAAGGGAGCCTTCTGGTCGCCCTCGACTACGGTCGCCAACTTTACTTATTCATTCATTGCTTATTTATAGATTCGGATGATCTCGTAAATCTAGTGAATTTTCATTAACTACCATAGATATTCAAAGACAAATAGAATTTTTAAAGAAAACCAAAAATAAAATCTGAAAGCATATGATTTCATAGTATATATAGCCAGACGTTAAATATTCAGCGTCCTTATATAGTCTTTTTAAAAGTCACAGATAATACAGCGCAGGTTTTTTCTTTTGGGGATATGTTCTTACGGGCTATTCTGTGTCTTATCAAGGGTGGAATTTCCATTTAGGATTGGGTGTTTTTTGTCTTTTTTTTAAGTTTTAAGGTTAGTCATGTGACTTTCTTAAATGTTCCATTAACGACATTCCCCATTCAACTAATTATGGTTTCTAACCATATTATTATTGCTACTTGAGAGTTTTTCACATCAGCATTAGCCGATGGTCTTTCACTGGAGTTTAAGTGACAGCAAGCCTCCTCATGTCTCCAGGACTCTTCTCAGTATTCTGGCCGATCTTAATGCAGTAGTTTGGATGGTCTTCTCATGTCCTCTTATTTCTAAGTCCTCCAGTCCCTTTATTAATCTTTTGGTGACTGTACCAAGAGCACCAATTACAATTGGTGAAAACGTCATTTTTATGTTCCTCATTTTTTCAATTCCTTAGCAAGGTCGAGGTATTTATCCTTCTTTTCACTTTCTTTTAATTTTACTCTGTGGTCTTCCAGGACAACAGAGTCCACAATTCTGCAAGTACTCTTTTTATTGTTGTTGTTGATTATTATAAGGTCTGGTCTTCTGGCCGAGATTAGGTCTTCAGTTTGAATGTCAAAGTCCCATAGGAGTTTATGTGTCATTCTCTGGGACAGATGCTGGGTTGCGCATATACCATTTGTTTGTATAGTCAAATTTCAATTTCATACAAAATTTCAAGTCAATCACCTTGCTCATCCAGTCGTGTCTAGTCTTATACTTTTTCTGTGCTATTTTGCTTCATTCACTTATAATGTGACTGATCGTTTCGTCTCTATCACCACATAACCTACATTTGGTATTTTGTTGCGTCTTATCTATTCTCGCTTTGATATAATTGGTTCTTGGCATTGTTTTGTGTTGCTATCTCTTAAGGTTTCCTTTTCTTAGCTACGTCCCGGTTTTGTCGTGTGTGATGTTGTTTATTAGTCGCTTAAAACGTCAATAGAGTTGTTTTTTTCCCATTTTCGTTTTCTGTTTTTTTTTTGTCGTTCTGTTGGTCCACGTGTCGTTAGTAATGTTTCAATTATCATTATCATTATTATTATTATTATTCAGTGGTAATTTCATTTTTGATGTCATAATGTTAGATACAAGTAGTGGGATTCTGACTCTTCAGAGACTTCGTTTAAAACTGGACTTCAAAATCAATGGAAAATGCATTGAAATATTTTTCTATAAACCACCACCACCACCACAACAACAACAACAACAACAACTACTACTTCGACTGATAATAATAATAACTTCATAATTCTCAACAATATATTTTCGTAAGCTTAGAAGGAGTTATTTAAGATTTCAAATTTAATTACTCTTTCTGCATATTTATCAATTGCAAATTATAGTCAGTTGAAAAAATGTCTAACTTGGAGACATTACTATAGATACAATAGTAGCAGGCCAATCAGTTCTCGTTGACCATTAGTTGGCCGTTGTATAAGTCTGAAGAAAACAATTTCAATGAAAAATAAAACATATCTTCTTACAATGAGTATGCTGATTTGCTGACATGACTTCTAACAAGTTATCAGTTTCCACTTCTTTTTTTTAAATTCATTTTATTTTACAGATCAATACAAAGTAAAAGTTGTGAGACAGTCAGAAAATAATATTTTTAATAATACTCGCATTAGCATATCTGAAATGCAATTCAAGAATAAATGAAGCTGAGGAAATTATGAATAATAATAATAATAATAATAATTCCTATTATTATTATTATTATTATTTACTCTTTAAGAGTTCTTCACATCAGCCTTAGCTGATGGTTTTCCATTGGAGTTTGAACGACAGCAAGTCTCCTCAAGTCTCCAGGACTCCTCTTAGTATTCTGGCTGATTTCAACAATGTTATAGTTTGGACAGTCTCCACCCATCCCGTTATTTCCAAGTCCCCCAGTCATTTTACCAATCCTTTAATGACTGTACCAAGAGCACCAGTTGCAATTAGTATAATCGTCACTTTCATGTTCCACAGTTTTTCAATTCCCTAGGAAAGTATTATTATTATAATTATTCTACTCCTTGAGAGTTTTTCACGTCAGTATTAGCTGATGGTCTTTCATTGGAGTTTGAGTGACTGCAACTATCCTCATGTCTCCAGGACTCTTCTTTGTATTCTGGCCGATCTTAATAATGCTGTAGTTTGGATAGTGTCCACTCGTCCCTTATTTCCAAGTTCTCCAGTCCTAGTAACAATCTGTACCACGAGTATCAATTACAACTGGTATAATAGTCACTTATTATCATTATCCTTATTATTATTTCATTCCTTTGAGGGTTTTTCAGACTAGCGTTAGATGATGGTTTTTTCCCAGGAGTTCGAGTGACAGCAAGTCTCGTCAAGTCTCCAGGACTTTTCTCAGTATTCTGGCTGATCTTAACAATACTATAGTCTGAATAGTCTCTACTAGTCCTGTTATTTCCAAGTCTTCCAGTCTTTACCAATCATTTGAGGGTTGTTCTAAGTGCTACAATTACAGTTAGTGTCGTCATCGCCTTCATGCTCCACATTTTTTTTAGTTCTCCAGCGGGGTTTAGGTATTTATCACTCTTTCCGTTTTCTTTCAATTTCACTCTGTGGTCTGCCGGGACGGCAAAGTCCACTATTCGACAAATTCTCTCTTTTTTTTTTTTTTTTTTTAGGTCTGGTCACCTGGCCGAGATTAAGCATATGTTTCGATAGCCAGTCTGTCATGGATGAAAATTTTTTTTTTAACCAGAATCCATGTAAGTCATCATGGCCAGGACTTTTCCAATTAGGTACTTTTTTTTAGCGTCCCTCTGTGTGAATCGAGGTGTATATTTGTCTTCGTGTAATATAATAGCCGAGGGATTTCGGTTCATGCCTTTGGGTTTAGTTAGGCTGAGAACCTTTCGGCTCAGCAAATGGGTTAGTTAGGTGCAAACACTGTTGCGGGTGTTAACGCGAGCACGCACGGGTGGACAAAGGTGTCACTCAGAGATGTCACAATAGTCCGAGACGAAACGGGTGACGGAGTGCGAGTGACGTCACGCACCGGAAGCACGCAGATGTTTGTGGAGAATTGAAAGAAAGTTAGCAGAGTTGAAGACTAGACGCCAAACGAGGAGGTTCGACTTTTGCGAGCTCGCCGAAGTAGGCGAATTTGCACCCTATGTTTTCGTAATTTCGAAATTCCTATGGTCTATCGTTATGAACATTATATGTCCGTTTCGCACAAGGACATATTCGCGTATCTACAAATGGTACATTCAGACCTTTTTCGAGTTCTTGTAGCTCTTTTATCACGTTGTTTATCTATTCAGCTTTTCTGTTATGTTTTCTTCCTCCCCATATTTTGCTACAAAATTGTTTCGTGTCCTTGTCATCTGGTTGTTGGTATGTCTTTGCACACTATCCCCTTTCTTGCCGGTAGAATTCTCTTCAGTTGTTTTGGAATGTCCTGTTTTGTCTGTGTAGTTTGATCCGATTGTAATATAATGGCCGAGGGATTTCGGTTTATGCCTTTGGGTTTAGTTATGCTAAGAACCTTTTCGGCTCAGCACATGGGTTAGTTAGGTGCAACATTAACACAGGTGTTCACGCGCGCGCGCCTACAGAACGGACGTGTCACTCAGAGATGTCACCATAGCCCAGATGGGAAACCGAGGCTAGCAAGTGTGAATGACGTCACGCACCGGAAGCGCGAGGAGGATTTTGGGAGATTTTGAAAAAGTCAGTGAGTTAAGATGAGACCTGCCTAGGGAGAAGACGGTTGGCTTTCGCTTGGTCGCGGAGACCTTTGTGGCGGGTGCCACACGTGTTGTGGTGGGGCAGATGAAAAGGCCAGAATAGAAAGATTGTGCTTCTCTCCTTATGTCGAAGAACCTTTAAACTCAAAGGTAATAAAAAGGTTCGTACCTGAACAAAGAAGTCGTTACGTGTTTTTCGAATTTCGAGATCCTATGTTCTATGTATATATGTAATGAACGTCCCATGTACATTTCGCATATTCATATATATGGCCGAGGTACACGATGTCACAATCTTTTTAGTCATCCTTCTTTCGCCAGTACCTTCTGATTTATCTCCTCGGGTTGTAATATTTGTTTTAATTGTGTTTTGCTTTTCTCTTTTCATCCCAGCATATTCTCGCGTTTTTCCTCTGTCTTAGGATTTTTGCTTGTTGTCTCAGAATTCTTGTTAATGTTTCTTGTCTAATTTCCCATCAAGATCTTAAATTTCCTTTCGTACTTTTTAGTGGAACACCGATTTTCTTACAGATTAATTTCGCTCCTGCATAGATTAGTTCGTTGGATTTTGTGATGTTGTCCGTAGAGATATTTGTTCATAATTTGTCTATTTTTCCAGCTTCTTCTATTATTGTCTTATAGTCTTGGTTCCTGAGAGATGGTAATGTGGTCTTCTTTTCAGACCTAATTATAATCTCTTTATAATCTGTACGTTCATTTTTTTTCTTCTCTGTTAGTGTTTATTCCGTGATGTTTGAGTGTGTGGGGTTTCGAATACTATTACTTTGTGTTTCCATTTGGTTACACAGTGCTTGTTTTTCAGTATTTATATTCTCGATTCATTATTAGGGTCATGTTGACTTGATTCACTATTTATTCGTAGGTGTATTTCTAATATTCCAACCACATTTGTCCGAGCTTGGTCAGCGAGTCGTTGTCTTGTTGACTAAAATCTAGGGCATTCTTCTCAGATTTCTACGTTTCTTTTCCTATAACCCTTTTTATGTAGGGTAACTCCAAAAATAATTGTGAAGTAAAACTTTGTCGTTTTCTCTTGTTCATTTTCTGCTTTGGTGTCTCTGATTTAAATGGCTGTAAAGTTCGTCGTTTCTATACCTGAAAAAAAGAACCAACAACATTCGCAGGATGCCGTTCAGGTTCATTATGTTAGCTATTAAGGGAGCACCTTCCGATCATGGCAGCCAATCCTGTTATCTGGGACGCTTGTTGAGTTATTTTTCGATTTGTCATGTTTTTCATGACTTGTATATTGTGGCTATACCAAACAGAGGGGTTGTTTATAATCGGCGTACCTGTCACAGATGTGAACAAGAAACAGCAAAAAGAAAACTCTTCAGCGGGTTCTAAAAAATCTTTCCGTTGTAGATTTTTTAATCTTTAAATTTGTTAAAGTCCTAAGCGGACTTTTTAAAATCTTTTCTTTACCGAATAATTGATATTTTGTACTTTAAATCCTTAGTGATTAAGTATAATCCTTGTATTGTGAATTTCTCTCTGCATTTAAAGATTTAATATAATTTACTGTTACTGATAAGCGGATTGGATTAACAAAGTCAGTCAATTGACTGCAAAGAATATTCTATCTCCTTCCAATGTTAAATCTTTTCTTCTTACTCTCACTACCACTCTTATTATGACTCCTTCTTCTTCGACATCTATTCTTATTTTCTACGCTATTTCTAGATATTCAGACACAAATAATATTGTCATACTGATTATGGGTTTTTCATTCCCGCGTTAGTTGATGATCTTTCACTGGAGCTTGAGTGACAGCAAGTCTCCTCATGCCTTCAGGACTCTTTTCAGTATTCCAGCAGGTTTTCCAATATCTTTACTTTGGTCTCGGCTTGTCCACAGAGATTATTACTATTATTGATACTTTGAGAGATTTTCACACCAACGTTAGCTGATAGTCTTTCACTGGAACTTGAGTGACAGCAAGTCTCCTCATGCTTTCAGGACTCTTTTCCGTATTCCAGCCAGTTTAACAATATCTTTAGTTTGGTCTCCGCTGGTCATCAGAAATTATTATTATTATTTCTTTGAGAGTTTTTCCCACCAACGTTAGTTGATGGTCTTCCTCTGGAGTTTGATTGGCAGCAATTCTCAAGTCTTGCTGTTGCTCAAACTCCTGTGAAAACTCCTCAGCTAGTAGTAGTATGAGAATAATAATAATGATGATGATGATGATTATGGTCAAGGGGAGGTTCAAATGATTACACGACTCGGAAATGAGTGATAAGAAATATATTGAAAGAAAACTGTACATACAGAAACGATAGCTGGGAGAAACCCCTCCTCAACTTAACACAATCATGAATATTACCGTTCTTGGTGACGGCTCGCGGAGTCTGCTCAGAAAAGAGCTTAACCGGTATATGTCACGTGATGACGAGTCCATCTGTAGAGGAGACACCCCAACAAATAATAATAATAATAATAATAATAATAATAATTTCTGAGGACTAGCCGAGAACAAATTAAAGCCTTGTTAAGATCAGCCAGAATACTGAAAAGAGCCCTGGAGGCTTGAGGAGACTTATTATAATTATCTACTCCTTTAGGGTTTTTCAGATCAGTATTAGCTGATGGTTTTTCACCGGAGTTTGATTGACAGCAAATCTCCAGGACTCGTTTCAGGATTCTGGCCGTTCTCAGTAATGCTGTCGTTTGGATAGTCTCTACACGTCCGCCAACTTCCAAGTCCTCCAGGCCTTTTAATAATCCTTTAGTTATTGTGCCAAAAGCACCAATCACAATTGGTATAATCGTCACTTTCTATGTTCCCCAGCTTTTTCAATTCTCTAGCAAGGTCGAGGTACTTATCCTTCTTTTCACATTCTTTCAGTTTTATTCTGTTGTCAGCTGGGACAGCAAAGTCGAAAATTTTGCAAATACTCTTTTTTTTGTTATTATAAGGTCTGGTCTTCTGGCCGAGAGTAGGTTATCCGTGTGTATGTCCAAGTCCCATAGGAGTTTATGTGTCATTTTCTAGGAAAGGTGCTGGGTTGTGCATGTACCATTTGTTCGTATAGTCTAATTTAAATTCCTTGCACATTTCCCAGTGGATCACTTTGCCCACCCAGTCGTGACTAGTCTTGTCTTCTTTCTGTGAAAATTTGCTGCATTCGCTTATTATGTGATTGATCGTTTCGTCTCTGTCACCGTATAGTCTATATTTGCTATTTTGTTGCGTTTTATCTATTCTCGCTTTGATATGATTGGTCCTTTTGGCGTTGTCTTGTGCTGCTATTAGGAGAGATTCCGTTTCTCTCTTAAGGTTTCCTTTTCTTAGCTAGGTCCAGTTTATCTCGTGTGAGATAAGTCGTTTATATTATTATTATTTACTCCTTTAGAGTTTTTCACATCAGTGTTAGCTGATGGTTTTTCACCGGAGTTTGAGTGACAGGAAGTCTCCTCAAGTCTCCAGGGCTTGTCTCAGGATTCTGGCCGTTCTTAGCAATGATGTCGATTGGATAGTCTCTACCCGTCCGCCAACTTCCAAGTCCCCCAGGCCTTTTAATAATCCTTTAGTTATTGGGCCTAATGTTGCATACATATATATACTGGATACATACCGACGCAATGATAACAGACGCAAGAATAAAGGACGCAGGAAGGAAGACACAAAAAGACTTCTTTAGAAAAATATTCACCTCTCACTTTATTACAAGGGTTCGAAAAGGTTGTTGAAGGTTTGCATGTGAGAGGGTGCTGGAGACCGAACATAAACTTCATATTTTGACCCCACTGTTATGACCGTCACGTTGTGTCTTTCTTGTTCTCTTAGATGCTCAACCAGAGGTCTTGGGGTCCACTCCATCGGGGCTTTTCCGAGGGCCCCCTCGGTCGGGTGTGGCTTTCCCTACCACATCTCGTCTCTAACTCTCTGGGGTCCGCTGGCAACTGCTTTTGCACCCCAAACTCAACTGAGTTAAATAATAATTCAACGCCCACACGATCGCCTACTGGATCTTTGAAATTTGATGTTTAATCGTCATCAAGCGGAAATAACTGTTATGCAGTTCAGAGGTTACTCTCTTCCGGTGCATCACTGTAGTGGCACAATGGGACCTTCACCTTGTCCCATATCATAAGCCTTAATCCGCCCACGCGATCTCTTTCGATTACTGGCCATTGGAATGTGTCACTTCCTTCTGGTGTATCATCTTGGAATAGTATTTTTGGGCCGGGTCGAAGGTCAAAATATAACACTAAAGCACCAATCACAATTGGCACAATCGTTACTTTCATATTCCACAGCTTTTTCAATTCTCTACCAAGGTCGAGGTACTTATCCTTCTTTTCACTTTTCTTCAGATTTATTCTGTGTTCCGCCGAGACAGCCAAGTCAACAATTTTGCAGATTCTCTTTTTTTTTGTTGATTATTATGAGGTCTGGTCTTCTAGCCGGGATTAGGTGATCCGTTTGTATGTTAAAGTCCCATAGGAGTTATTATTATTAACCGATATTTGTCATTATAAATCATTTGCAGTTTGACTTAAGATCAAGTGACGCTTAAATCAGCAGTTTCTTCTTCTTCTTCTTCTTCTTCTTCTTCTTCTTCTTCTTCTTCTTCTTCTTCTTCTTCTTCTTCTTCTTCTTCTTCTCAATGTGTTCAATGTGTCATGTCGGTGGAGAGTGCTCAAGACGTAGTGGCTGATGTGCTAGATTGCAACATCCTAGTAAGCGATTTTGAATTCCAGTCGCGCTATTACGTTCACTGTCAGACAAATACTTTTGGGGAAAAGTACAAACCATTTTGTCTCTTAGCAATGATTTAAATATTTCAACTACTGTTCTTTAACTAGGATGTCTTTGGCATTAAATAACTTATGGAGGTTAATATGTCATTAAATGAATAAACCGAAAGAGAATGTATCATTTCAGTTCAACTTTTAGATTAGATTTCCCCTCCCTTCTAATTAGGCCCTGGATAACAAATGCTCCAACAAAACTCTGTCGACGCAGAAATATGAATTCGTTGACTGCAAAGCATTGAAAGGGGATAAGACGTCCCTTCCCAAAAAAAGAGTGTTCTGTGTATGGCTCTGAGTTCTTGGGAGTGTGAAGTTCTTCTTGCCCTTTCTCTTGTGCCCACGCTGACTTGGTGTGGTAGTACCTGTATGGGTCACATAGATTTTTTAAAAAAATATTCGTATTCGATATGACTGTATACAAAGAGACAAGAAACAGGTACATATAAGAAGTAGATAAGTTGGTGATCATAGTCGAGGGCATTAGCTACTACAATGAGGTGTAGGGGGGGGCGCTACTCCTTTAAAACCTACAATGAACGCGATTTCCTAACCTCTAGGCATAAAATATCCCTTGATTGTTTGATAAACTGTTAAAATCAATCAATCAGTCAATTTGTGAGTGGTTTTCAGACGACCAGGTAACCCCTATTACCAAATAAAGTCCTCGTGAATGATATCTCTATTATTCGCAACTAGTGATTTTGATATCTAATGCAAATTTTGCTGAAATAATGTGTAAATTTATTTGAAAATTAGAGTTCTCCAAACACTCTTTGTTTTACAGCTATTGCCGATGAGATCAGTAACGATATGCTCACATTAGCGCTCCCCAATCGAGCTAACGAAATCTGTGTAATATTCCAAGCTTCGCGAGAAACCGAATTTATTTACGGAGACGAAACCATTCCTTTGCGAATAAGAGATATGAGTCGGAGTACCTTTATTCTCTTTTATTTCTAACTAGATTATACATGAGGACATTACACTCAGATTACTGGCAGTGGGACTGAATATTGCCTTACATTATTCTGGAAAGTAGTTAGCGGTATTTGTTCTTTATTGCTTCAAACAATTCATTGTAAATGATGACTCCCTTTTTTCATTAAGATGTATATGTAGATATTTTAGGTTTGAAAAATGTGCCATACTTATAATGAAAAAAAAAGGGGGAAAAAGAGAAGAAACTGAAGGAATATACAGGGTGCAGAAGCAAAATATGGAATAATTTTTTTTAGTCGGAATTGTCAATTTTTTTGAAAAAACAATAAACAAGAAAAAAGCGATAAATCCAATTTTTTATGATTTGCTCTATTCGAGCACTTATTTTTTTTAAATTTAAATTCAGCCCAATATGCGTGATCAAGAAAAGAAACGACGAAGAATCTATGATTTGCTTAATGCCGAAACCAAGCTAAAGTTTATATGTTGACCTTATACAAAGCAAAGAAGATTTTTTTAAAAGAAAAAGAGCTTTTTTAAGGAAAAGGGAGAGTGGAGGATTGAACAGAAAATGAAAAGAAGGCTTTTTTAACAGCCCTCGCTCCGGAGATTAAGAAAGACCTCACAACGTCAATTAGAGAGCGCGCTAATGAATTGAAGGTGTCTAGAAGCACTCATGATGTAACGGTTATCATCAAAGGAAGTGGACCTGGCTTCTCGAGTTCACATCTTGGACGAGGCTCTTTGCATTTCACATAGCACTAATACCCTTGGGAAAAGTATGAATCCAGCTATCGGAAAATAGTAGGATTGACTAGGCTCTTTAACTTTGGTACGGTAATCAGTCTAGAATGAAAACTCAGCCAGCTTACAACTGTGAGTGACATGCTACATAAGTAGCACCCTAAACAAGGTTACAGAATAAGTATAAAACTTAGTATCTAAAATCTTTGACCTGATACTGGGCTATGAAGATCGGCATTGGAAAGTGGATAATAATATTTGAAGACACCAATGCTAATATTCCTGAGCTGGAGACCTGAGACTTGATGTCACTCAGACCCCAGTGAAAATCCATCAGCTAATGCTGGTGTGAAAAACTCTTAAAAGAGAAAGCAGCAAAAAATAACGTCATAAGAATCAATCATATCAAAACAAGAATAGATAAGACACAACAAAATGGCAAATGTAGTTTATGTGGTGATAGAGACGAAACGAAAAATCCCATAATAAGTAAATGCAGCAAATTAGTAAAGAAAGAGTATAAGACTGAACACGACTGGGTGGGCGAGGTGATCCACGGGGAGATGTGCATGAAATTTAAATTTGACCATACGAACAAATGGTACATGCACAACCCAGCATCTGTCCCGGAGAATGACGCACACAAACTCCTCTAGGAATTTGACATACACACGGATCACCTAATCTCGGTCAGAAGACCAGACTATTATAATAATAATGATAAGACCAGATTATTATCATTATAATAATAATCAACAACCACAAAAAAAGAGAACTTGAAAACTCTGAACTTTGTTGTCCACAGAGTAAAATTGAAAGAAAGTGAAATGAAGGGTAAGTACGTCTACCTTACTAGGGAATTGAAAAAAAAAACCCTGTAAAACATGAAAGTGACGTTTATACCAATTATAGATGATGCTCTGAGTACAGTTACTGAAGAATTATTAAAATGACTGGAGGACATGGAAATAAAAGGAAGAGTGGAGACCATTCCAAACTACTACATTATTGAGATCGGCCAGATTACTGAGAAGCGTCCAGGAGACTTGAGGGGACTTGCTGTCTCCCACACTCCAGTGAAAGACCATCAGCTAGCGCTGATGCGAAAAACTCCCAGGGCGTAAATAATAATAAGGATAATGATAATAATAATAATAATAATAATAATGTAGATTTATGTAGTGATAGAGATGAAACCATCAATCACTTAATAAGCGAATGAAGCAAACTGGCCCAGAGGGTGTAAAAGGTGAGACACGACTGGGTGGGCGTGGTGATCAACTGGGTAATGTGCAAGAAATTTAAATTTGACCATGCCAACAAATGGTATATGCACAACCTAGTACCTGTCCTAGAAAATGACACACATATACTCCTATGGGACTTTGATATACAAACGGATCACCAAATATCGGCCAGAAGACCAGACCTTATAATAATCAACAAAAAAAAAGTCAGCAAAATTGTCGACTCTGCTGTCCCGGCTGACCACAGAATAAAACTGAAAGAATGTGAAAAGAGAGATAAGTACCTCGATCTTGCCAGAGAATTGAAAAAACTATGGAATATGAAGGTGATAATTATACCACTTGTGATTGGTGCTTTTTGCACGGTAACTAAAGGATTATTAAAGGGCCTGGAAGATTTGGAAGTTGGCGGCCGAGTGGAGACCATCCAAATAACAGCATTACTGAGAACGGCCAGAATCCTGAGACGAGTCCTGGAGACTTGAGGAGACTTGCTTTCACTCAATCTCCAGTGAAATGCCATCAGCTTACGCTGATATGAAAAACTTTATTGAGTAATGATGATAATAATGATAATAATACCTCGACCTTGCTTGAGAATTGAAAAAACTATGGAACATGCAGGTGACAATTATACTAATTGTAATTGGTGCGTTTGGAACAGTAACTTAAGGTTTACTAAAGGGACTGGAGGACTCGTAAGTTGGCAGCCGAGTAGAGACCATCCAAAGTACTGCATTATTTTGAACGGCCAGAATACTGAGAAGAGTCCTGGAGACTTTAGGAGACTTGCTGTCACTCAAACTCCAGTGAAAAACCATCAGCTAACGCTGATGTGAAAAACTCTAATGATAATTGTATTAGTATTAGTGAATACTAATGTTAATGGGGGGATTTAAAGAAAATTTCACCTTCCTAATCCTCGGTGACAACCACCAGATAACTCTGCTGGGAAAATGCAAATATATAGCCATAACATTTAATAAAAAGGAAGAAAAGGAAAGCAAAGGTTGAGAAGGAAAAAGTGGAAGAGGATGAGGAGGAGGAAGAAAATAAAAGCAAAGTTCAAGAAAGAGGAAGAGGAAGAGGAAGAAAAGAAAAGCAAAGGTTGAGAAAGAGAAAGTGGATGAGGAAAAGGAAGAGGAAGAAAACGAAAGGAAAAGTTGAGAAGGAGAAAGTAGGAGAGGAAGAGGTAGAGGAAGAAAATGAAAGCAAAGATTGAGAAGGAGAAAGTGGATGAGGAAAAGGAAGAGGAAGAAAAGGAAAGCAAAGGTTGAGAAGGAGAAAGTGGAAGAGGATGAGGAAGAGGAAGAAAATGAAAGCAAAGTTCAAGAAAGAGAAAGAGGAAGAGGAAGAGGAAGAAAATAAAGGCAAAGGTTAAGAAGGAAAAAGTGGATGAGGAAGAGGAAGAGGAAGAAAACGAAAGGAAAGGTTGAGAAGGAGAAAGTGGAAGTGGAAGAGGAAGAGGAAGAAAATGAAAGCAAAGGTTGAGAAGGAGAAAGTGGAAGAGGAAGAGGAAGAAAACGAAAGGAAAGGTTGAGAAGGAGAAAGTGGAAGAGGAAAAGGAAGAGGAAGAAAAGGAAAGCAAAGGTTGAGAAGGGGAAAGTGGAAGAGGAAGAGGAAGAGGAAGAAAATAAAAGCAAAGTTCAAGAAAGAGAAAGAGGAAGAGGAAGAGGAAGAAATGGAAAGCAAAGGTTGGGAAGGAGAAAGGGGATGAGGAAGAGGAAGAGGAAGAAAACGAAAGGAATGGTCGAGAAGGGGAAAGTGGATGTGGAAGAGGAAGAGGAAGAAAATGAAAGCAAAGGTTGAGAAGGAGAAAGTGTATGAGGAAAAGGAAGAGGAAGAAAACGAAAGGAAAGGTTGAGAAGGGGAAAGTGGATGTGGAAGAGGAAGAGGAAGAAAATGAAAGCAAAGGTTGAGAAGGAGAAAGTGTATGAGGAAAAGGAAGAGGAAGAAAACGAAAGGAAAGGTTGAGAAGGGGAAAGTGGATGTGGAAGAGGAAGAGGAAGAAAATGAAAGCAAAGGTTGAGAAGGAGAAAGTGGATGAGGAAAAGGAAGAGGAAGAAAATGAAAGCAAAGGTTGAGAAGGAGAAAGTGGAAGAGTAAGAGGAAAAAAATGAAAGCAAAGGTTGAGAAGGATAAAGTGGAAGAGTAAGAGGAAGAAAATGAAAGCAAAGTTCAAGAAAGAGAAAGAGGAAGAGGAAGAGGAAGAAGAGATAAAGTTTGATAATGACGCATTACGGTAACTTTTACTTTTTTGTTTAAGATTAAATTTTGATTACCGTCGCTAAAACCTAAAATAAAAGATGATTTAAAAAAATCCTATCGTTAACCTTTGACCCCGGTTCTTAAGTAATATTTGATATCGTTTTGGTTTTGAATATGCATGTTTGCCTCAATTATAATCGTATTTGTTAAAACTCGTTCAAAACCAGAGGCACGCTGAACTATTAGTGGGAAGATGCGAGCATCCGTGAATGCTGGAGAGATCAGTGGAAAGGTACAAGCAAGGAGACCTAAAGTGAACACCAAGACAATAAAATAAAATAAATATGTATATAATCTAGTAGACAGATGATTTGATAAATAAGAATTTTTTTTTCTTTAAATTAAGATTGCAAAATTCTCGTCCAGAAATTCATGAATAATTTATACTGAAATTTATTTTATGCATATATTTCTTTTTAAGTGGTGGTGGTGGTGGGGATACGGAATAAAATCAATGAGTTATTATTATTTTTTTTAAAATGTTTTATGGCATTTTTTTTTTAAAAAGCCGTTATTCGTATATTTTACAATAAAACCACATCGACAAATAAAGATATTAATTTATGATCATGTCGATATTTTAATATAAAATACCAGACTGATGTAAAAGTTGGCAGCGTCATTTGTGGATAATGTTATGGAAATATTAAGTGTTATTGAAGTACTGCATTTGACGATTATAAGAAGACGCACTAAAAAACGTCCCTGAAAATTTCCCCGTATCTTATAAGGTCATGGGTCAGCTTTGGGCGATTGGTTAGAAGGGTTCTAGTGCTGCAGTGGCCCTAATTTAAAGATCTCCGCAAGTGTAAACAAGATGAACATCCTACACCAACAAAAGTGACCCTTTTTTTTATTTGGGTAACAATGTATAATTTTTGTACTTACTGGTAAGTAAAGTTGGCTGAACGTAGTCGAGGGCGACCCGAAGGCTCCTTTTTCAATAGCTACTACACCAAGGTGTAAGGGATGGCGCTACTTCTTTCTCTGGATTGCTCCATTTTACCCTTGATCCATACCTTATAATGCTGATTATTAAGCCAGGAGTTATCAAGTACCATTTTTCGAGTCTTTGGTATGACTCGACCTAGGATTGAACCTCGGTCTCCCTGGCCATTGGCGAACACTCTAACAATTTTGCTCGTGTACCGGTAATTCACATAAAATAAGACCAGTCATGAAGAAAATTAAATGATACGGTCTGACCATGCATGCACCTAAACAACTCCTTTAACCTTTTTTAATGTGAAATATTGGGATTGAATAAGGATCTGAAAAGATATGAAATCTAAAAAAGAATCTTCTGATAGTGGGGAGAGCTACAAAAGTCTGGCGAAAGCCCTTCACCTGATGTTTGTTGTTAAACCTGTTTATTTATTATTTTAATGCCAACCCAAATTAAGGGGTGTCTTATAAGCTCATGCGTCTTTTAAGCTAGCAAATAAGGTATGTAAGGGTTAATTGCTTGTGGGTCCACGTCTCAACGTAACTGTCATTGAACTTGAGGGACCCGATAATACTTTTAGGATATTTCAGTTTTTCAAGTTTACAGTAGCATTTTATGCAATTATTACTATTATTGGCTATTGTATAGCGTAACGGCTATCGTCTTAGGAAACAGAATAGGCGCTCCGATTTCAAATCCTCGACTCAGCTGTTCGTGCTTTGCTTCGCGCTATTGCTCTTGGGAAAGGTATGAATATATAAGCTGACCTTTCAGATATGCGTAAATAATTGGTAAGAATGTTTTTTTTATTTTAGCCTTGGTTAGGCAACCAACCTAGGAGAAGGAAAACACTGTATTCAAATCAGTTTTACTCCGCTTGACATTAACCTTTTGTCACATCCAGCCCGTGGCAGAGGAGATGGGTAAATACATTCTGCAGTAGTGCTATGATATGAAAATATAAAATAAGATAAATGATAAAATTTGAAAATCTTAGAAATTTTAATCGAAATATTTCAAAACCCTTTAAAATCAAATATAAAACATATTTCAACAATAAAATACAGGGCTGCATGACAACCCGGAGTCTGCCGGCCCCGCTCCGGCCCGGACAGCGTGACTCTGCTGACTGACTGCCGACCTTGAACATTGGGGTTGAAAAGTTCCGTCATTATATACTCCCCGGACGCCCACACATCCTTTCTTCCAGCGCCCCACCTACACAATTCACGTGGAATTTCATCTGTCCCTTTATTTATCTTAAGACACAGCTGCACATACTATTTTGAAATCAACTCTAACCGGCCAGTCAAAGGTTAGTATGTAGGGGCTGCTGTTTTTCAGGGTGCTGCTCCCAGAATTTATTCAAAACAGCACGCAACATTTTCGAGTAGTTCCCTTCTATTTTTTCTCAAGGTGTTCCGTTACAGGTCAAATGGTGCAACTATACCGTAGTATTGATTGGGTTACGGCTTGGAACGACCCTAGTATGTTAATTGAATGAACAATTATATTAAGTGTGATTGCTTGCTTTTTTGTGTGCTTGTTTTCCCCTCCAAATCATCAAATTGTACAATCATTCTGGAATATGTTTGGCATACACAAACTAAAGTGTTACTATTTATACACAAGAGAAATCAGTATTTTTTTTAAAAATCAATTGATCAATTCTATTTTCTCGGGATTTTTTTTTTTTCGTTTTGTTATTTCTAATAACTTTAAAAATCAAACCGCAGGAATATAACAGGACTTTTAAATTTCGAATTAAAATGTTTAAATCATTCAAATAAATTCTTAAAATGATGGCTCAAATCTAATCAACTGTTTATCCTTTTTAGCCTGGTCGACAAATCTAACATTTGTTTTCACGGTTACACAAATGAAGTGGAAGACACATTCTAAAAATATTATTTTTATTCAAAAACAAAGTCTTTTTTCTGAACAAAAATATCTTTCCTTGAGCATTAATGATAATAAAATCATACATTTTTGCACATACGTCTATTTTCGACAAGATGACACCAAAACGAGACCAGCCAAGTTACAAGCACAAACATCAGCTCGATGTTGTCTGCTTGTTTGAATTGTTGGCAGCCTAATATTTGCCAACCATAATGGCATTTCGTCTGCTGGGCATTAATATTGACATAGCTATATGATGAGTTATGCTGTTCTATTCATTAGTTTAGTTGCGAGGTTTCAGCTTGTAAGTTGTTGTTTTTTTTTTCTCCTGATGTTTTTCTTTAATTACATCTCTGAAAATAGAATCCAAGCTGTCCTGATTTTACGCCAGGGCTGCATCCTGATAAGCGGAGTCAAAAACGAATTCAGTGCAAAATCAATCCTATATGGTGTTAATAGAGATAGGTGTCAGATGTTCGAAAATTTATAATTTTTGTCAATAAAAACATAAGTTTTTGCTAATAGATATAATACGATGTTTTTATTTTGATGCATACAGTATCGTTCATAAATAACTTTTGTTTGGTTTTATGGCATATCAATCATTTTCGGTTATTTAATGTCAAATCCATTTTTATACATATAAACAGTTATATTTCAAACAATGCAGTTTAGCATAAGTACAGTTTTTTGTTTACACGCAGTTAAATGTAAAAACAGTTCTATTTTAAACAATTCAATTTAGGATAAGTTTGTTGTTTAAATGTAAAAAACAGTTCTATTTCAAACAATTCAGTTTATCATAAGTAAACAGCTAAGTTCTATTTGACCCAAAGATATGAACCAATCAGGTGCTCCTACTCCGAGCTAGAGTTGACCTAGGAGCGATGGTAATAAAGAAGCACTCCGCATTCCCCAAAGCTCCAGCATAACTGGAACTTCATCATCAGATTATTTAGTATCATATCCAGGAGATTCGTTGGGGGAGTTTTACCCCTCAGCAGAGGTGCAGTCGGCGTATTCTGTACCCGTAGCCGACTGGGCCAGCCCATTAATAAGTACACTCAAAACAATTTTAATGTCTATTTAATTTTCTACTAAAATTACCAGGGTTTTATCAATTTTAGTGGAATATCATACGATAAAAACGGATATTACTAAATACTATTTGCAACCAAACTTTACGACATTAAACTTTTTAAAACTAAAATATTAATGTATAGCAGTGCAAAAGATAAGAAAAACCTTTATATATATTGATACAATTTTATATTTGATTACAGATTTTCAATAAGGTTTTATAATAGATAATACCTAATAATATCCGGTTTTTCTGTATTTTATGCATAAAAACTTATGTTTTAGTTGATAAAAATGATAAATTTTCCAACAGAAAAAATTCATTTAAAGTATTTTTCATTATATAAGTAGTATTTCATTAAGTGAATTATCATATATTCATATTACATTTCCTTGGGAAAGTTATGAATCCATTTCTTCTTTGTGTAAATAGTAGGGCAGACTGGCTTTTTAGTCTTGGAACAGCAATCGATCTAGGAAAAGAAAACTGAATTCAAACAAGCTGCTTAAAAATAATCTTGTACCACCTCCAGTCCTATGTGATTGCTGGAATTAAAATTAGTGTTGACCAGTAAACGCAATGATGAGAGTGAATGTGAATGCAGAAACCCCACTCTAATGAGAAAGTTGTAAATTGGATGTGAAATAGCTTTATTCTCGTAAAGCTTAAACAAATATTATGCTGACAAAATCACGCTATCACGTTTTTGCTTGTTACGGTAACATATAACCATAAAAACATCGGTTCATTAAAATTGAGATCAATGAAAAATCTGATCCCATGCAATATTAAAAAACCCCGAAAGGATTGGTTAAATATATACTATAAATGGCAATAAAACTAGTGTTGAAGTTTAATTTGATTATTTGGTTTAATGGCATATCAACTCTTGAGGGTCATTTAATGCCAAATCCTTTTGTATTCGCTTCCTACTGATCATTAAACTTCAAGATTAATGTTGAAGTGTAATGATCCCGGCGAAGCGAACACAGAAGCCACAATATCAAGAAAAAGTTACAAATTGGATTTGAAATAGTTTTATTCTTGTAGAAAAGATTATTGCGCTCATAAAATTCCGCTGTTGTGTGCCGTTTTTGTGTGTTACTGTAAAGAACCAACACTTTAATTAGAAAGTAATAAATCGGATTTGAAATTGCTTTATTCTCATGAAACTTAAAAAAAATATTCCGCTAACAAAATCACGCTGCGATGTGTTGTTTTTGTGTGTTATGCTAACATGTAAAGATAGGAAAATTGGGTTATCAAATCAGAGATTAATGAAAATTTTAATCCCGTGCAATATTCGAGGCAGCGGTGATAAGTGCAGTCATTTAGTGTGCATTTTTCTCAAGTGCAAACGGCTTATGAGAAACTTGAAGAATATAAAACCTTCGACAATAGCTTGCACAGCAAGATTTCGCATTTAATCTTGATGCAAGTCGACCAATCAGCAACTACCATCTATTTCCCGGCTTCATCTACCACCGGCACTTGGCTCATCAAAATGACCTGGAATTCAAATTATTACCGCACTGCGAGCTCGTAACCATCTTCCTTTGTAAGACGGAAAGGCAGTGTTATTAGAACGAGACTTATTATGAGGAACGTTTGAAAGGTGATTGAGTTGGTCGGTGGCGGCCGTGTGAGTAGTGATGGTGGTGATAGGAGTACAGCTATTTCAGCCGTTCGCTAATTTCTGGCGGAAGCGGAAATGAACTGTTAAATGTGTCCACCGTAAAATGGAGAGCGTTGATTACAAGTGGGGAAGCGTTGTTTCCTTCGCTTTTTATGTCAGTGTCCAATTTTGGCATATTGAAATCCACCAAGTACTTTGCATGTCTTGATAAAAGTGTACTAGAAGCAGAGTGAAAGGGGTTGTGGACTTTTTAAATTCTGGGCTATGTTGAATTCATCAAACGTTCTTGGAGCTTGTTAGAGCTGAATCTGGCACAGAGTTATGGTACAGGAAGAATACTGTATGGCGGCATTCTTCCAGATAAGCAAGACCTGCTTTGCAAATTCGGATTTTTTTTGTTATTTTCTTGTTAGGACCGCTAAGCGTAACGGTTACCGTCGTTGGAAATAGAATTGGTGATTCGAGTTCAAATCCTGAATGAGGATGTTTGCGTTTCACTTTGTGCTAATTTTTTTGGGAAAGGCATGAATCCTTATGGTCTTACAATGTTTTATATAAGTTTGTATTCACTTCTCCATCAATCCAGAAATCTTAACCTTTTCAAAATGAATGATATATACGCACAGGGTCTAAGCTGGATATTGAATTCAAAGAGAAAGACAAGGATACTTATGGTCTTTTCCCAAGTATGAGTAAATAGTAATGTGGGATGGGTCCTTTAGCCTTTGTAAGGAAACCAGTCTAGGAGAAAGAAAACCAGTTTTTCTCCGCTTAAAAAATTGACCTTGTATCAAATCCTGCACGTACTTGATCCGTTTCGTTAATGCATACTGTTAATCATACAACGTTACATTTTTAAGGGGTGCTTACAATTTTAGACATTATTTGTATAAGATTTAGTTCTTTTTTTCCTCAGAAAAGCACTGTTATTTCTAATATCCTAGAGGTCTATACTATTAACATTGTGAAAAGCTAGCCATCCTCGAAAGAGAGTTGAGTTTCTGTAAGTAGATCAAATAAACTACTTTGAACACGAAGGGTGCATACACCAACCACCTTATGTCAGTTTCATGCAGTAGCGAATAAGATTTAAAAAGAAATTTGTGTACTCAGCTATCATCACTTGTCGAAAAGTAAAGGGTGAAATCTCGCTTTCATATCCGGCCGCCTCCATCAGTAAGGCTGATATCTGTTGACCTGTTAGAGCAAGCGAAAACAGCGCCAGCAGATGCTAAAGAAGGACTTGGCAGAATGTCCATTAGTTGTCCGGCCTTCTTTTGCTCCCTTTCGCTCACTCTCTCTTCCTCTCTCTTACTCTCTCTCTCTCTCTCTCTCTCTCTCTCTCTCTGTGAAAGGTCTTAAAGTAGAGCATCCTTTCTCCTCAAAGGTAAACATTTGTTAAGTGTCTTGTTATGCTGAAAAATATGTACCACGTTCTGCTGGTTCCACTAAATCATGTTCTGACTTTTAATAACGAGGTTTTAGCTGAAGTATCATGCAATCAACACCTGCTGTGAACATATCAACTACCAGAAGGTGTTTTGAGAGAGAGAGAGAGAGAGGGGGGGAGGGGGGAATTTATAAACTGTGTGTAATAAAAACGTACATGTAAGCATGTGTGTCCATGACTGGATAACACACACACACACACACATACACACACACACACACACACACACACACACACACACACACACACACACACACACACAAACAAACACAGGTGCGTATACAAATATATATACAGTTAAAATATGAAATATGTACAGGTTGCCTACAAAAGGAACAAATTTCAAAGATTTATTTAAATAAAACCATATCACATGGGTGTGCGCACGTGTGTACATAAACATATGCATTTCTACGAGTCTGCGTGCGTATATATTTCATATATGTTTGAAATTTATTTATGTTATCGACAAAATAAACAATTTCAAAAATATTTAGATAAAAGAATATCAAATATACATATGTAACGAGCAAACGTGTAAATAAGTGAATAAAACACCGATCTACAAAACAGAATTTCGTATTAAATAACATGCAAGAGCAGATATGTCATTCAACCAAATCATATAACCCAACCCCCTATCAATTTCAACAAGTTTTCTGGTGAAAGAACCATCACTAAACTGCCAAATTATTAAAATCCAGGACAGATATTTACATTACTAGACACGACAAAGGTGAAGGTGTAGTTATTTTGAACGATTCTGACTACGTTTCCAAAATGTGTTTGCCCAGTCGGCTGAGGCTGTAGAATACACCAACTGCACCTCTGCAGAGGGGTAAGACCCCCCCTAACGAGTGTCCTGGATATGACACTAAACAATCTGATGGTGAGGTTTCAGTAATGCTGGGACTTTGGGGAATGCGGAGTACCCCTTCATTGCCATCACTCCCAGGTCCACCCTGGCCCGGAGTGGTAGCACCTGATAAGGGTCCTATCTATGGGTTAAATAGAACTCAACCGTGCTTCTTTCACTATACTGATTTTTGCATTTATACTGCGTATTTATACTAAACTGAATTGTTTAAAATAGAACTGTTTTGACATTGGAACTGCGTACTAGTGCTGAACTGAATTGCTCGAAAGAGAACTGTTTTTGACGTCTAAACTGTGTACTTATGCTGAACTGAATTATCTGAAATAAATCTGTTTGACATTTAACTCTGCGTATTGCCCAGTCAGCTGGGGCTGTGGAATACACTGACCCCCCCCCTAACGAGTGTCCTGGATATGACACTAAACAATCTGATGGTGAGGTTCCGGCAGTGCTGGAGCTTTGGGGAATGCCATCGCTCCCTGGTCCACTCTGGCCCGGAGTGGTAGCACCTGATAGGGCCCTATCTATGGGTTAAATAGAACTAACAGCATACTTCGGCTAAAATGAATTGTTTGAGTAAACTGAATAGCTTGAAATAGAAATGTTTTTGACAATTAAACCGTACTTACATTTAAATTGCGTGCTTATGCTTAACTGAATTATTTGAAATGGAACTGTTTTTCGACATTAAAACTGTATTTACACTAAACTGAATTGTTACATATAACTGCTTGAATAGTTTGAAATGGAAATATCTTTGACAATTAAACTGTGTACTTATGCTAAACTGAATTGTTTTAAAGAGAATAAATTATTTACATAAAAAAATGGATTTGGCGTTAAATAACAACAAAGGTTGATATGCCATAAAACCCGACAACCAAAATGTGTAACAACAAATTCCAGAAGTTAGGTAATATCTAATGTAATGGCACCTTGAAAACAAAAATTAAGTTTCAAAGGTTTCATAGATTTCAGAAAAGTTTATGATAGAATCTGCCTTGTGGGTTCCCAGCGTCCTTGGATGTATGGTTTATTTAAAATTCATAAGCTTAACACTCCTCTCAGACAGTGGTTGGTTCTGACCAGCATGAATTGGTAAAGTGGTTATTTGAAATTCTTAATCCTATCTTGAAATATTATCAAGAACACCGTATTCCTGACTTCTCCCAGCAAGCGCCATTTATAGGCAAATAACATCATTCCATAGACATAGATTATCTTGTGTCATTTCATATTTCTACCCTGTTTACGAACATACCTTGTTTGTATTTGTGCTGATTATTCATGTTATAGCCCCTTAAAACCTTCTTTTTTTGGCCGAGCTAATGGAGATGTTTTCTAAGTCAGTTGCTTTTAGTTTCAGTAATATAATGTACTGACAAGTTGACAGAATATCAAGAGGTAGTCCTTTGGGATCTTTCATGGCTAATATCTTTGTAGGGTTCCCGGAGAAACAACTCTTTTTTTTTGTTTGTTTGGGTTTATGGCGTATCAATCTTTGTAGGTTATTTAATGCCAAATCGATTTTTTATATGAATAAACAGTTTTATTCTAAACAATTCAGTTTAGTAAAAGTACATGTCAAAAACATCTCTATTTCAAGCTATTCGATTTAGTAAAACAGTTCTAATTAAAACAATTCAATTTCGAATAAGTATAGTTTTTGTTTAAACACATTTACACGTCAAAAAAGTTCTATTTCAAACAATTCAGTTTAGCATAAGTACACAGTTTCAATATCAAAAAATAGTTTTATTTCAAGCAATTCAGTTTAGCATTACTACACATAGTTCTATTTGACACATAGATATGACCCTATCAGGTGCTGCCATTTCAGGCCAAAGTTGATCTGGGAGCGATGGCAAAGAAGGGCTACTCTGCATTCCCCAAATTTACAGCATTACTGAGGTCTCACCATCATATTGTTTTGTGTCATACCCAGGACACTCATTTCTTACCCCTCTGCAGAGAAGCAGTCGGTGTATTCTACTTTGATAAAGTTCCTAAACGAAATTTTTACGTTCGTTATGTTAATGATACCTTTCAATCTTTTGCATTTCATAATAGGGCGAATAAACTTTTTCAACGTTTGAACTATTTCCGTCCGTCCGTCCGTCCTTACAATTTACAATAAAAGGAGAAAATGAAAATATGTTGCCCTTCTTTGACGTTTTAGTAGAGAAAACTTCCACCATTCAACACTAGCGTTTACAGTAAAACCCACTTTTACAGTGTTTTAGATAACTTAGTCCCCCCCCTACCGATACAATTTTTCAAAAATAATAATGATATATATCCACAGAGTCTAAGCTAGAAATTAAACTCAGAGACGATCACAGACATTTCTCTTGTAAAGGTTTTATTATGTTCGGAAAATTGTTCATGGTGGGGTACAATGAACATATATATATATATATATATATATATATATATATATATATATATATATATAATGTATGAATCCAATTATTCTCCCGCCAGCATTGGGTAAATAGTTGGGAAGACTAGGTTCTTCAGCCTTGGTGAGGCTACTAGTATAGGAGAAGGAAAACTCTGAATTCAAACCTGTTAAACTCTGCTTAAAAATTTACCTTGGGTCATATCCTGCCCGAGCGAGGGGTTGGTAAATATATATATAATTATAATGTATGATATATATATAATATGAACAATATATATATTTATATATTGTCATCCACAGAGAGACTGTTTCGTTCTATCAGAACTCTTCAGTGTGGCTACACACGCAGGACGGTCGAAGCCGGGATCGAAACCCGTCTAACTTTACGTTAGACAGACCACTCGTCCACCAAGCGGACCACGTTGGCTAAGGGAAATTTAAGGTATTTTTATTTTTTTCTATTTTTTATTTTATTTTTATTTTTTTTAGAAACAGCAGCAGCAGCAGCCTTTGTTTACAATTTTATACCCTATCGGCTACCAGAGTGCTCAATTCTTTCGAAGAGCTTTGCATTACGCTAGCGGCGACCGGCAATTCCTTCCCCAGAGAGCTCAACCCCCCTGTTTCGTTCTATCAGAACTCTTCAGTGTGGCTAGACACGCAGGACGCTCGAAGCCGGGATCGAAATATAATGTAGGTAATATACATAGATATACGTGATATATGCTCGACTGCAGCTGTAGAATACGCGGACTACACATAATAAGATGTGTAAGACAACTTCTAACGAATTTGGATATGACACAAAAACATCAGATGGTAAGGCTTCAGTCCTCCAATGAGTGTCTTGATACGATATTAAAACATCTGGTCGTAAGGCTGCTGTCCTTCAAAGAGTATCTTGATATGACACAAAAAATCTGGTGGTAAGGCTCTAGTCCTCCAACAATTGTCTTGATATGACAATAAACTATCTAATGGTAAGGCTCCATATCTGGATCTTTTGAGAATGCTGAGTATCCTTTCTGCTGTGGTATCATCCCGATTTTCGATATACAATGGACTCTTCCATAAGGATATAATATTTGACTGTAATCCAAGAGCAACCCTGGCGACATTGGGCGAGTTATTTCCGAAGAACACCCCGGAGCTTGTTTTGGACTTCGGTCCGGAGCGTGGCTCTGCAAAAGGAACAATGGCAGACTTGGGGCCTTTTAGGCACCTAGTTTCGACTAGGCTACCCTCGGGTTGGCGAGCTGCACTTTTGTCTTCCTTGTAACCCATGTATGGCACTAGACCTTGCGTCTAGTTTAAGCTGTAAACTGGCATAGGTGCCCGGACCCACATTTGGGTTCGTGAAACTGCTTGCCATCAGGCTCACATTGCACCAAGTGAGCTGATGAGCAGCATAGACAAGAAGGATTCGAGTCTCGATTCGTTCCCGACTTTCCCCTCCCTTTATCCCCACTTTAATCGGCCTTCGGGCTTTTGACCTTGTGTCAAGTCGTGTCTGGTGGGAGGCAGCGACAAATATCAACACTGGCGACATTGTATTACTTGTTTTACTGTAATATATAACCTTTATTTTGCTTTATTTTACTTATACCCTTTCCAAGGACATAACACTTTCATTGCCATTACCTCTAGGTCCATTGTTTCGGAGTAATAGTTTGTTAAGGTCCGTCCCATCTATAGGTCAAATAGACATAATCAATCATTTTCTCTTCTGTGTTGCAATTGACTGGTGTTAAAGTGATGTATTAGCACTACATATCTATATTCGTTAGACGAACCAGACATGCAGGGCACTGCTGGAGAAGCAGGGACGAGCTCATAAGTGATATACTCCTATGGACCCCCACATATGGTCAGTCAAAAGCAGGACGACCAGCACGAACATACATTCAGCAGCTATGTGAGGATATGGGATATAGCCCTGAAGACCTGCCAGAGGCGATGAACGATAGGGAAAAGTGGCGAGAGAGGGTCAGGGATATCCGTGCAAGTGGCACGACATGATGATGGTGATCTATACTTGGATCCATTCTACTGTATACATAGGAATGAGTTCTAATTCGCTTAAAAGTTGTATTACAAACAAACTATGCATTTACAAATCATATATACTTAATATATATGTATGAGCATGATTTGGCATTAAATAACCCACAAGGGTTGATATACCATAAAACCCAACCAACCTTTATGAGTATATACCGACGTTTGACATCTGAAGAAGTATCTGTCGAAAGGCGTCAGAAGTTTTTATTTGGTTTAGTCGATCTCAATCGCTAGATAGTAAAACCATGTTTCCTATGGCCTAGTCGGGTGGGGCTGCAGAATACACCAATTGCATCTCTGCAGAGAGGTATCCACTTCTTGGAATCGAATGAAATGCCCAGAGGAAAAGCTAGATAAGAACTACAAAGATGCTATGTTGCTTTTTGAACAAATCTTGGAAGCAGCACCCCACAGCACAGCTGCTGTACGGCAACTTACCTCCCATATCACAAAGCATACAATTAAGACGAACGAGACATCCGAAGCACTGTTGGAGAAGTAAGGAAGAGCTCATAAGGTACATTCTACTATGGACTCATATACATGGACACACCAGAAACAGAAAGCCACATACGGAAATATAATATTAAAAACTTTTTATTTTTCGTTTTAATTAAAAAATTGAATACAATTCAGAAGATATCTCTGCTAATTAAATACCTTGATGATGGTTTAATGTAAAATCTGGAGCATTTAACGTTGGCAAATAATTTTACAATAAATTAAGTCATCCTTTGATTTGATATTTGTACATTTACATACAGTTGGATTTAGTTTACGTCTTTTTCTCAAATATATATATATATATATATATATATATATATAATCGGATGGAAATTCTAACTTGGTAAAGTCGTCATTATATATATATATATATATATATATATCATTTATATATTTATAATGACGACCAACAAGTGTGAATTTCCATCCGATTACACTATATATATATATATATATATATATATATATATAGTGGTGTCGTAAAATTTGTAAGAGAAGCCTATTTTCAAGTATCAATTCTTCTTTTCTTAGTTTTATTTTCATATCCTGGTGAAGATTTTCTTATCACTACATGTTGAAGGTAATTTTGTTTTTGTTTTTGTGTTCTATAGATTTACTGTTAGTAAAACAGGAAGAAGAAAACTTTAAAAAAAATGAAACCCACAAAAATACTTTTAAAAAAAGCCTACAAATAGCCTGTAAGGGAGCTTTAAAAAACTGCAAAAGAAGAAAAAACGGCAAGAAAAAACCCTGTAAAGTAAAAAAACTGTGAAATAAAGCAGCAAAAATATCTAAAACAAAAGCAAAAAAAAAAAAAAAAAGGGGGTAAGAACGAAATTTTACGAAGGGAAAAATAACTACAAACCGTCCTTGCTAAAACTACAAAACATACTTGCAAAAAAAAAAAAAAAAAAAAATTCCCAACGCAAAAAAAAACCCTAATAAACAAAACAAAACGACAAAAAGCAAAAATAAAGCAAAAGGAAAAAAAGAAACGTATCTCCTTGAATTAGTTGCAGTCACCAATAAATCCACCATGATTCTGTTTATCGTCAAAACCGATGGAAACATCTGATGGGTCTCAAATAAAAAAATTAAGCCTGTCTGAAATAATTCTTCTCATCATCCATCATAAATATTTTCAAAAATAATTCTTTCAATATGAAACCAAAATGGAATAATGCATATTTGTATGATTACACTAAATATGGCACCACGTTAATAAATTGAAGCAACATATCTCAAACCGGACACACGCGAACCCAATGGGAATCTACAGAGGTAGTCGATTACTTAGCCCTGTTTAGTTTATTGCAAGCATTGAAGTATCGATTGCCCAGTGAGAATCGAACTCTCCACCAATAGCTTGCTAGTCTAACTCGCTAATCAATATTTCTCTTACTCAGGCGACTGGGGCTGTAGAATACGCTGACTGCATCTCTGCAACGGGGTAAGACCTCCCCTCCAACGAGTGTCCTGGATTATTATTATACACTAAACCATCTGATTAGGAGGCTCCAGTCTTTGAGCATTGGGGAAAGTGGAGTAGTCCTTCATTGCATTTATTCGCAGGTCAACTCTGACCCGGAGAGATAATATCTGCTAGGGTCTCATCCATGGGTCAAATAAAATTGTTTAACCATTCAACCGAGAGCAAACAAATGAGTGATTTTAAATTGAATTGTTAGTGTTACATAGCCATACTTGAAACCATTTAACTGTACCAACGAATGAGTAATGTTGAAAAGAATTGTTAGAGTTACATCGCAATACTTGAAACCATTTAACTGTACTAACGAATGAGTAATGTTAAAAAGAATTATTAGTGTTACATAGCAATACTTGAAACCATTTAACTGTGCCAACGAATGAGTAATGTTGAAAAGAATTATTACTATTACATAGCAATACTTGAAACCATTTAACTGTGCCAACGAATGAGAAATGTTAAAAAGAATTATTAGTGTTACATAGCAATACTTGAAACCATTTAACTGTGTACAACAAATGAGCACTAGCTCGTTTAAAACATTACCTCCAAACAATTCATTAGCAAATCATATAGCCCTGCCGGCTGGAGATCTAGAATCCACCGGCTGCATCTCAGCAGATGGGTAAAACTCTTCCAACGTGTGTCCTGGATATGACACTAAACAATCTGATGATGAGACAGCAGAAATGCACTGTACCTCTTCATTGCCATTGCTCCCAGGTACACTCAGGTTCAGAGTTGTTGCACCTTATAGGTCCTATCTATTGGTCAAATAGAACTGTTTAACATTTAAATCGTATACTTTGACATTTAAACTGAGTGGAAAGAAAAGACTTATGCTAAACTAAATTGTTTGAAATAGAACTGTTTAATCATTTCACCGCGTGTAAACAAATGACTGATGTTTAACTGAATTGTTAGTGATGCATATCAATATTTAACTATGTGCAAACAAATAATTAATAGCAAGTAGAATTATTCATATTAGATAGAAATAAGTGTAACCATTTAATTGTATGTAAAATAAAAAGCTCATGGTCGTTTAATAATGTTATCTACAAAGTTTGTCAGGAAATCATGTATTGAATATATATGTATAAAAAGGATTTGGCATTAAATAACCTACAATAGTTGATTCGCCATAAAACCAAACCAGACCAGACCAAACCAAACCAAACCAAACCAAAACTACAAATCATATGTATATATATATATATATATATATATATATATATATATATATATATATATATATATATATATATTCTAACATAATATATCAATTCCTCCATTCAAAAATTATATAATTTTATTTCCCCGCCCATGAGGTTTATGTTGCGAGGATTCATAACTCCGACTTGGGAAGACGTAGCCCTGGAGGTGGCCGTGTCCGCTGTAGGGAATACGTACCTATAAGACACATCAGGTCGAGTGGTCGCGTAATTCACCATGACTTCTTAATTCGGCATCACTTTTATGTGGCATGAACCGGTGGCTCTGTGGTAGAGTTTCGGCTTCTGCATACTGTGGTTGTTGGTTCGATCTCCAGTGGTAGAGATTACGGTGTGCACTGCTGATGAGACCTAATAAGGTTGAAACAACTGTTCAGTGCTCCGTATATCCCATGTAGGTGTTTGGCTGGATTTTCTGGTCATTCTAACATATATATTAGAACAAGATTTGGCATAAAATAACCAGCAAGGTTTGATGTCTCATAAAACAAAACCTAAGACTCAATCAACAAAATTAATCCTCGAACTGGAAATTGATTGTCAAGATATATTTTTAAAAAGTCTACTAACTTATTAGATATTTGCTAATAGAGTAATATATTTTTGGAATAGATTACGTAATCAGATCAAGAACAGAAATAACGTAAAACATTTCAGTTTGGTTTGGTTTCTTTATTCAATGGCATATCAACTCTTTGTAGGTTATTTAATGCCAAAGCCATTCTCCTAGAAGAACAGTAGTGGTACTATTTAACCCAGAGGATAAGGGGGTTCATACCTTTCCCAAGGGTATTTGCCCGAAAGTGAACGTAATAGCACGACTGGAGTACGAACTCGCGTATTACGATTCCGCAGTCCATCGCTGTAACCCTTACACCACGAGAACACCCGCTAAAACATTTCAAGATTAAATTAGATTGTTTAAAAAATAATGGCAAGAAAAATAATTTAAGAGGACGTTTTTGGAAACTATCGAATGAATTACTAAAGAGAATTTGATTTGGATATACATCTTGTATTTATAGCGTATAAGATCCGTGCAAAGATTTTCTTTTATAAAGGTTTATGAAACAATATGATATATTAACGTGACCCGCCGGTGTGAATACGGCGGATGTTGTTGACAGATAGATTGATGAGACCGGTATGATTACCGAAATGTTAACATGTCCACAGGTGCTGTGTATCAGAGGATGTTGACACAGCTACATCCGCTCAAGGATAATATCAACAATGTGATTGCCGAAATGTCACTATGCCCACAGTTGCTGTGAATACGGTGGATGTTGAAAACAGGTGCATCCAGTCGAAGATATCGGAAAATCACCAGAGCGGTGGGCGTGGTTGAATTCGGTGATAGTGGCAGATGCGTACGCCCACAGAACTGGGCTTGGGCAAGTAGCCAATGGGAAGCAGACAACATAACCAATGGAAAGCAAAGAAGTGAGATGTGGGCGTAACCATGGTTAACGAAAAAGAAGAATTGCTGCAGGTCACGTATGAGTTGTAGACTATGTAAGTTCCCGAATTTCAGCTAAAGTCAGATGTTCACTGGCACTTCCGTCTCCTGACAGCTCCTCCGTGTGCTCCACACAAGTATCAGCGCCGAAAATAAAAATATAATCTTATATTTTTATATACATACATGTTCCTCGTTGTTAATAACGACACAGTGTACTATACAACAACAAAAGAGAGCCAAGAAAAAAAAAGGGGGAGAGGCACAAAGAGGCATAACTGATTAATAATTACACCACGTGAGACACCTGACGAAAATTACGGACTTTTGGTTTCATCACAACATCGTGGATCTTGTAAAGATGTCATACAGTCTGCAACATTCACCATCACCATCAAGTCACGCTGAAAGCACTTATTTCCCTGACTCTCTCTCTCTCTCTCTCTCTCTCTCTCTCTCTCTCTTTCCATCCGTCCCTATCGTCCATCGCTCCCGGCAAGTCTTCCAAAATACATCCCCAACCCGCACTAAGCTAAGGTGTTAGGGTCCATGGAAGAACGTAATTTATGCGTTCGTTCTTGCTACTCCAACAGTGTCCTGCATGTCATGTTAGTCTTACTTTGATATTTTTTGAGATAGGAAGTAAGTAGCCGTACAGTTGTTGTTTCGCGGGGTGTTGCTTCCAGAATTTGTTCAAAATAGCCTCGAGCGATTTTGTGTAGTTTTCATCGAGCCTTTTCTCTATGTGTCTTGTTAGCCTTCGGGTAGTGCATTGACACAACCACAGCTAGAAAGAAGTCCCGTTTTATTTTATCGGATAGATCAGACTTAGGATCGATAAACTATCGATAGCTATCCACGCCTTTTGCCAGGCATATGTTGATATCACTTTCAGTAGATGAGATATTGCTATCGATGTATGTGAACCTGTCGACTATTTTTAGAGGCCTGGCACTTAGAAATGTGTTTGCTTCATTAATTAACCCAAAAGCGTCATTCTAAAATAAAAATCAAGCATCTCTTGGTCTGGCTTCTTTGTTTAATGGTATATCAACTCCAGGGGGTTATTTAATGCCAAAAAACATCTTTGTAGAAGAATAGCTGTGATACTATTTATGCCATAGATACGGAGATAAGGGAGTTGTACTTTTCCTGTGCGCATTAGTCCATAAGTGAACGTAATAGCATGACTAGAGTTCGAACTTCAAGTTCGAGGTCAAATCTCTGATTTGAACGCATATCTATGGTGTTTTGACGACAGAACTACATACTTATCATTGCGGAAAATATTTTTTCAGCAATGTGAAAATATATTTACCAACCCACAGCGCGAGCAACATATGACACAAGGTCAATTTTTAAACGGAGTTTAACCGATTTGAATTCAGGGTTTTCCTTCTTCTTAAATGGTTGCCTAAGTGTGGAGTACCCCTTTATTGTCTTTAGTTCCTGGCTTACCATGACCTGTAGTGGGAATAACTATTAAGGCCCAATGTGACCTTTTTAAAAATTATTCGGATTCGGAACAAAAACAAAACTTTTAAGGATAATCTACAGTCTACCCAACTATTTACCCATAGCTGCAGGGAGAATAATTGGATTCATACCTTTTTCCAAGAATATTAGTACTATGTGAAATACATTCAGCCTCGTCCCGGATTTGAACTCGTGTCACTGTGTCCATTTCCTACGTCTATAACCATTACATCATAGGAACTTCCAAAAACCAAAATATCGGGTTTATAACAAAAATACCGGCTTTGTTATCTAGCGCTTGATGCGCTCCTGAAAGGCAATGCTGATTGAAACGTGTATTTTGGTAACGACCAAGCATGAGATTCGATTTGGGCGTGGCCTCTTTTATAAAATGACTTCATGTCAGTTCTGACTTGGTGAGAAGTGGGGAAAAATATCAAGTGTAATACCAAAGTAAATTTCTTGGAAAACTGCTAATTGGGAAAGATATGCTAGTGAAACTATTTGAGAATGTGCCAAGAACAGAGTTACTTGTTGGAAAGAGACAAATTCTCCCAGCACATTGATGGAAATAAAAGTAACAACAAATGTCTTTGGTCATTTCTATGGTATCCATAAATTTATAGAGCCGATTTCAAATTCCAGCCGGGGTTATTCGTCCTCACGACACACTAATACCTTTAGAGAAGGCATGAATCCATTCATCTTCCCACGGGATATGAGGCAAATTGTAGGACAGGCTAACTCTTTTAGTTTAGTGAGGTCAACTGCTCTTTGGGAAGGACAACTCTAAATTTAAACACCAGCCAAAACATGAAGCAGTGTGGCAGGGTCAGGCGCATTACTCTCATGTTTCTCAGGCCTTGTGAATAGAGAGAGAGAGAGAGAGAGAGAGAGAGAGAGAGAGAGAGATGAATGGATTGAAATGGACATAATATTTTGGTTGGACTGCGTAAGAGAACAGTGATATAAGAATGGTTTGAATATATCAATAAACAATAAAATTTTCTGAAGGTCGGTATAGCAGCAACGTCACCTGGTGGACAAAATGGTCAGGTGGTTTTTAAAAGGGTCAGACAATTTATGGAGAAGACTGATAAAGATATGTAAAAATTCACTTGGTTTTCTTTGTGAGTGCTACAGTTGTCACAAATGTTCAAATTTTCTATCTTTTTGTCTTAGTGTCTTTCTTTTAACTTTTTTGTTTTTTATTTCTTTCGTTCTTCTTTTTTCTTTTTTTTCTGTCTTTTTTGTCGTTCTTTTTACATAGTTTTTTCTATTTTCATTTTCATTTGTTTCTTTCTTCCCTTTTTTTCTGTTTTCTTGTCTTTCTTTTTACTTACTTTTTTTTCTTTTTTCTTTTTCATTTCTTTCGTTCTTCTTTCTTTCTTTTTTCTGTCTTTTGTGTCGTTCTTTTTACTTACGTTTTTCTTTTTTTCTTTTTCATTTCTTTCTTTCTTTCTTTCTCTTATCGTTTTTCCTTTCCCTTTTCTTTCATTTCACTTTCTTTTTACTTTTCTTTCTTTTTCTTTTCATTTCTTTTCTTTTTCTTTCCTTTCTTTTTTACATTTTTTCTTTTTCTTTTTCTTTTTTTCTTTCATTTTTTTATCGAGGCTTTCCTTTTTTCGAGTTTTGTAATTTATTTTCCTCATTTTTTTTCTGTTTCTTTTTCTTTCTGCTCTTTTTCTTTCGTTACTTTCTAACTCTTGTTAGTGGGGCTTAGAAAACGCTCCTTGTATCCCTTGCAGAGGGGTAAGATCCCTTCTTCAAAATGGAATGTCCTGTATATGGCACTCAGCTGCATTTGATGATGAAGCTCCCTTGGGAGTGTGGAGAACCCCTTATTGTTTTTAGTTCCCGGTTTACCATGACCTGGAGTGGGAATACCTATTAAGGCTCGATGTGATCTGTTAAAAAATTATTCGTATTCGGAACAAAAACAAAACTTTTAAGGGATATCTACATAGAAAATGTTAACAGGAACGTACAATGAACGTGGTTCCCTAACCTCTATGATTACACTGGTATTTGTCGTACGTCCCACCAACTGGATGAGTGTGGTACTAGGCCTTTTTAAGGTGGCTCCGGGCGCAAAACCGTAGCTCAGACACGCTCATCATTCCCCATGATACGTCGGGCCCCGTTGGCATATCCCTAAAAAAGAGCGCCTCAGGCGACTTGTAATAAATCTGGAGCCCCCGCCCCGCAAGAGGGTTAGAGCCCGGGAAGACGGCCCTCTGCAGTTCGAGGAGTGCCGGTCTTAGGACGCGTGTCATGAATGCCGGCTTCCCACAATCCATGTCAGACGGCCTCGACCGACTGCCATCGGAACCAAGACACACCCAACTTGATCCGTGTACCAGAGAACATGCCCAGCTGAAATGTATCCCAGCCCAGTGGCACTGGACGTGTTAACATACCGCTAAAATGAATGAATAAATGAATCAATTCTTTCTCTTTTGTTCCCCTTTTACTTATTTTCGTTTCCATTGCTTCGTTACTATTATTTTTATAGCCCAGTCAGCTGGGGCTGTAGAATACACCGACTTCATCTCTGCAGAAGGTAAGACTCCTCCTGCAATGAGTGTCCTAGATATGACACTAAATCATGCAACCCAGTCGGCTGAGGCTGTAGAATACACCGACTTCATCTCTGCAGAAGGTAAGACTCCTCCTGCAATGAGTGTCCTAGATATGACACTAAATCATGCAACCCAGTCGGCTGAGGCTGTAGAATACACCGACTTCATCTCTGCAGAAGGTAAGACTCCTCCTGCAATGAGTGTCTTAGATATGACACTAAATCATGCAACCCAGTCGGCTGAGGCTGGAGAATACACCGACTTCATCTCTGCAGAAGGTAAGACTCCTCCTGCAATGAGTGTCCTAGATATGACACTAAATCATGCAACCCAGTCGGCTGAGGCTGTAGAATACACCGACTTCATCTCTGCAGAAGGTAAGATGAGATATTGCTATCGATGTATGTGAACCTGTCGACTATTTTTAGAGGCCTGGCACTTAGAAATGTGTTTGCTTCATTAATTAACCCAAAAGCGTCATTCTAAAATAAAAATCAAGCATCTCTTGGTCTGGCTTCTTTGTTTAATGGTATATCAACTCCAGGGGGTTATTTAATGCCAAAAAACATCTTTGTAGAAGAATAGCTGTGATACTATTTATGCCATAGATACGGAGATAAGGGAGTTGTACTTTTCCTGTGCGCATTAGTCCATAAGTGAACGTAATAGCATGACTAGAGTTCGAACTTCAAGTTCGAGGTCAAATCTCTGATTTGAACGCATATCTATGGTGTTTTGACGACAGAACTACATACTTATCATTGCGGAAAATATTTTTTCAGCAATGTGAAAATATATTTACCAACCCACAGCGCGAGCAACATATGACACAAGGTCAATTTTTAAACGGAGTTTAACCGATTTGAATTCAGGGTTTTCCTTCTTCTTAAATGGTTGCCTAAGTGTGGAGTACCCCTTTATTGTCTTTAGTTCCTGGCTTACCATGACCTGTAGTGGGAATAACTATTAAGGCCCAATGTGACCTTTTTAAAAATTATTCGGATTCGGAACAAAAACAAAACTTTTAAGGATAATCTACAGTCTACCCAACTATTTACCCATAGCTGCAGGGAGAATAATTGGATTCATACCTTTTTCCAAGAATATTAGTACTATGTGAAATACATTCAGCCTCGTCCCGGATTTGAACTCGTGTCACTGTGTCCATTTCCTACGTCTATAACCATTACATCATAGGAACTTCCAAAAACCAAAATATCGGGTTTATAACAAAAATACCGGCTTTGTTATCTAGCGCTTGATGCGCTCCTGAAAGGCAATGCTGATTGAAACGTGTATTTTGGTAACGACCAAGCATGAGATTCGATTTGGGCGTGGCCTCTTTTATAAAATGACTTCATGTCAGTTCTGACTTGGTGAGAAGTGGGGAAAAATATCAAGTGTAATACCAAAGTAAATTTCTTGGAAAACTGCTAATTGGGAAAGATATGCTAGTGAAACTATTTGAGAATGTGCCAAGAACAGAGTTACTTGTTGGAAAGAGACAAATTCTCCCAGCACATTGATGGAAATAAAAGTAACAACAAATGTCTTTGGTCATTTCTATGGTATCCATAAATTTATAGAGCCGATTTCAAATTCCAGCCGGGGTTATTCGTCCTCACGACACACTAATACCTTTAGAGAAGGCATGAATCCATTCATCTTCCCACGGGATATGAGGCAAATTGTAGGACAGGCTAACTCTTTTAGTTTAGTGAGGTCAACTGCTCTTTGGGAAGGACAACTCTAAATTTAAACACCAGCCAAAACATGAAGCAGTGTGGCAGGGTCAGGCGCATTACTCTCATGTTTCTCAGGCCTTGTGAATAGAGAGAGAGAGAGAGAGAGAGAGAGAGAGAGAGAGAGATGAATGGATTGAAATGGACATAATATTTTGGTTGGACTGCGTAAGAGAACAGTGATATAAGAATGGTTTGAATATATCAATAAACAATAAAATTTTCTGAAGGTCGGTATAGCAGCAACGTCACCTGGTGGACAAAATGGTCAGGTGGTTTTTAAAAGGGTCAGACAATTTATGGAGAAGACTGATAAAGATATGTAAAAATTCACTTGGTTTTCTTTGTGAGTGCTACAGTTGTCACAAATGTTCAAATTTTCTATCTTTTTGTCTTAGTGTCTTTCTTTTAACTTTTTTGTTTTTTATTTCTTTCGTTCTTCTTTTTTCTTTTTTTTCTGTCTTTTTTGTCGTTCTTTTTACATAGTTTTTTCTATTTTCATTTTCATTTGTTTCTTTCTTCCCTTTTTTTCTGTTTTCTTGTCTTTCTTTTTACTTACTTTTTTTTCTTTTTTCTTTTTCATTTCTTTCGTTCTTCTTTCTTTCTTTTTTCTGTCTTTTGTGTCGTTCTTTTTACTTACGTTTTTCTTTTTTTCTTTTTCATTTCTTTCTTTCTTTCTTTCTCTTATCGTTTTTCCTTTCCCTTTTCTTTCATTTCACTTTCTTTTTACTTTTCTTTCTTTTTCTTTTCATTTCTTTTCTTTTTCTTTCCTTTCTTTTTTACATTTTTTCTTTTTCTTTTTCTTTTTTTCTTTCATTTTTTTATCGAGGCTTTCCTTTTTTCGAGTTTTGTAATTTATTTTCCTCATTTTTTTTCTGTTTCTTTTTCTTTCTGCTCTTTTTCTTTCGTTACTTTCTAACTCTTGTTAGTGGGGCTTAGAAAACGCTCCTTGTATCCCTTGCAGAGGGGTAAGATCCCTTCTTCAAAATGGAATGTCCTGTATATGGCACTCAGCTGCATTTGATGATGAAGCTCCCTTGGGAGTGTGGAGAACCCCTTATTGTTTTTAGTTCCCGGTTTACCATGACCTGGAGTGGGAATACCTATTAAGGCTCGATGTGATCTGTTAAAAAATTATTCGTATTCGGAACAAAAACAAAACTTTTAAGGGATATCTACATAGAAAATGTTAACAGGAACGTACAATGAACGTGGTTCCCTAACCTCTATGATTACACTGGTATTTGTCGTACGTCCCACCAACTGGATGAGTGTGGTACTAGGCCTTTTTAAGGTGGCTCCGGGCGCAAAACCGTAGCTCAGACACGCTCATCATTCCCCATGATACGTCGGGCCCCGTTGGCATATCCCTAAAAAAGAGCGCCTCAGGCGACTTGTAATAAATCTGGAGCCCCCGCCCCGCAAGAGGGTTAGAGCCCGGGAAGACGGCCCTCTGCAGTTCGAGGAGTGCCGGTCTTAGGACGCGTGTCATGAATGCCGGCTTCCCACAATCCATGTCAGACGGCCTCGACCGACTGCCATCGGAACCAAGACACACCCAACTTGATCCGTGTACCAGAGAACATGCCCAGCTGAAATGTATCCCAGCCCAGTGGCACTGGACGTGTTAACATACCGCTAAAATGAATGAATAAATGAATCAATTCTTTCTCTTTTGTTCCCCTTTTACTTATTTTCGTTTCCATTGCTTCGTTACTATTATTTTTATAGCCCAGTCAGCTGGGGCTGTAGAATACACCGACTTCATCTCTGCAGAAGGTAAGACTCCTCCTGCAATGAGTGTCCTAGATATGACACTAAATCATGCAACCCAGTCGGCTGAGGCTGTAGAATACACCGACTTCATCTCTGCAGAAGGTAAGACTCCTCCTGCAATGAGTGTCCTAGATATGACACTAAATCATGCAACCCAGTCGGCTGAGGCTGTAGAATACACCGACTTCATCTCTGCAGAAGGTAAGACTCCTCCTGCAATGAGTGTCTTAGATATGACACTAAATCATGCAACCCAGTCGGCTGAGGCTGGAGAATACACCGACTTCATCTCTGCAGAAGGTAAGACTCCTCCTGCAATGAGTGTCCTAGATATGACACTAAATCATGCAACCCAGTCGGCTGAGGCTGTAGAATACACCGACTTCATCTCTGCAGAAGGTAAGACTCCTCCTGCAATGAGTGTCTTAGATATGACACTAAATCATGCAACCCAGTCGGCTGAGGCTGTAGAATACACCGACTTCATCTCTGCAGAAGGTAAGACTCCTCCTGCAATGAGTGTCCTAGATATGACACTAAATCATGCAACCCAGTCGGCTGAGGCTGTAGAATACACCGACTTCATCTCTGCAGAAGGTAAGACTCCTCCTGCAATGAGTGTCCTAGATATGACACTAAATCATGCAACCCAGTCGGCTGAGGCTGTAGAATACACCGACTTCATCTCTGCAGAAGGTAAGACTCCTCCTGCAATGAGTGTCCTAGATATGACACTAAATCATGCAACCCAGTCGGCTGAGGCTGTAGAATACACCGACTTCATCTCTGCAGAAGGTAAGACTCCTCCTGCAATGAGTGTCCTAGATATGACACTAAATCATGCAACCCAGTCGGCTGAGGCTGTAGAATACACCGACTTCATCTCTGCAGAAGGTAAGACTCCTCCTGCAATGAGTGTCCTAGATATGACACTAAATCATGCAACCCAGTCGACTGAGGCTGTAGAATACACCGACTTCATCTCTGCAGAAGGTAAGACTCCTCCTGCAATGAGTGTCCTAGATATGACACTAAATCATGCAACCCAGTCGGCTGAGGCTGTAGAATACACCGACTTCATCTCTGCAGAAGGTAAGACTCCTCCTGCAATGAGTGTCCTAGATATGACACTAAATCATGCAACCCAGTCGGCTGAGGCTGTAGAATACACCGACTTCATCTCTGCAGAAGGTAAGACTCCTCCTGCAATGAGTGTCCTAGATATGACACTAAATCATGCAACCCAGTCGGCTGAGGCTGTAGAATACCCCGACTTCATCTCTGCAGAAGGTAAGACTCTTCCTGCAATGAGTGTCCTAGATATGACACTAAATCATGCAACCCAGTCGGCTGAGGCTGTAGAATACACCGACTTCATCTCTGCAGAAGGTAAGACTCCTCCTGCAATGAGTGTCCTAGATATGACACTAAATCATGCAACCCAGTCGGCTGAGGCTGTAGAATACACCGACTTCATCTCTGCAGAAGGTAAGACTCCTCCTGCAATGAGTGTCCTAGATATGACACTAAATCATGCAACCCAGTCGGCTGAGGCTGTAGAATACACCGACTTCATCTCTGCAGAAGGTAAGACTCCTCCTGCAATGAGTGTCCTAGATATGACACTAAATCATGCAACCCAGTCGGCTGAGGCTGTAGAATACACCGACTTCATCTCTGCAGAAGGTAAGACTCCTCCTGCAATGAGTGTCCTACATATGACACTAAATCATGCAACCCAGTCGGCTGAGGCTGTAGAATACACCGACTTCATCTCTGCAGAAGGTAAGACTCCTCCTGCAATGAGTGTCCTAGATATGACACTAAATCATGCAACCCAGTCGGCTGAGGCTGTAGAATACACCGACTTCATCTCTGCAGAAGGTAAGACTCCTCCTGCAATGAGTGTCCTAGATATGACACTAAATCATGCAACCTAGTCGGCTGAGGCTGTAGAATACACCGACTTCATCTCTGCAGAAGGTAAGACTCCTCCTGCAATGAGTGTCTTAGATATGACACTAAATCATGCAACCCAGTCGGCTGAGGCTGTAGAATACACCGACTTCATCTCTGCAGAAGGTAAGACTCCTCCTGCAATGAGTGTCCTAGATATGACACTAAATCATGCAACCCAGTCGGCTGAGGCTGTAGAATACACCGACTTCATCTCTGCAGAAGGTAAGACTCCTCCTGCAATGAGTGTCTTAGATATGACACTAAATCATGCAACCCAGTCGGCTGAGGCTGTAGAATACACCGACTTCATCTCTGCAGAAGGTAAGATTCCTCCTGCAATGAGTGTCCTAGATATGACACTAAATCATGCAACCCAGTCGGCTGAGGCTGTAGAATACACCGACTTCATCTCTGCAGAAGGTAAGACTCCTCCTGCAATGAGTGTCCTAGATATGACACTAAATCATGCAACCCAGTCGGCTGAGGCTGTAGAATACACCGACTTCATCTCTGCAGAAGGTAAGACTCCTCCAGCAATGAGTGTCCTAGATATGACACTAAATCATGCAACCCAGTCGGCTGAGGCTGTAGAATACACCGACTTCATCTCTGCAGAAGGTAAGACTCCTCCAGCAATGAGTGTCCTAGATATGACACTAAATCATGCAACCCAGTCGGCTGAGGCTGTAGAATACACCGACTTCATCTCTGCAGAAGGTAAGACTCCTCCTGCAATGAGTGTCCTAGATATGACACTAAATCATGCAACCCAGTCGGCTGAGGCTGTAGAATACACCGACTTCATCTCTGCAGAAGGTAAGACTCCTCCTGCAATGAGTGTCCTACATATGACACTAAATCATGCGACCCAGTCGGCTGAGGCTGTAGAATACACCGACTTCATCTCTGCAGAAGGTAAGACTCCTCCTGCAATGAGTGTCCTAGATATGACACTAAATCATGCAACCCAGTCGGCTGAGGCTGTAGAATACACCGACTTCATCTCTGCAGAAGGTAAGACTCCTCCTGCAATGAGTGTCCTAGATATGACACTAAATCATGCAACCCAGTCGGCTGAGGCTGTAGAATACACCGACTTCATCTCTGCAGAAGGTAAGACTCCTCCTGCAATGAGTGTCTTAGATATGACACTAAATCATGCAACCCAGTCGGCTGAGGCTGTAGAATACACCGACTTCATCTCTGCAGAAGGTAAGACTCTTCCTGCAATGAGTGTCCTAGATATGACACTAAATCATGCAACCCAGTCGGCTGAGGCTGTAGAATACACCGACTTCATCTCTGCAGAAGGTAAGACTCCTCCTGCAATGAGTGTCCTAGATATGACACTAAATCATGCAACCCAGTCGGCTGAGGCTGTAGAATACACCGACTTCATCTCTGCAGAAGGTAAGACTCCTCCTGCAATGAGTGTCCTACATATGACACTAAATCATGCAACCCAGTCGGCTGAGGCTGTAGAATACACCGACTTCATCTCTGCAGAAGGTAAGACTCCTCCTGCAATGAGTGTCCTAGATATGACACTAAATCATGCAACCCAGTCGGCTGAGGCTGTAGAATACACCGACTTCATCTCTGCAGAAGGTAAGACTCCTCCTGCAATGAGTGTCTTAGATATGACACTAAATCATGCAACCCAGTCGGCTGAGGCTGTAGAATACACCGACTTCATCTCTGCAGAAGGTAAGACTCCTCCTGCAATGAGTGTCCTAGATATGACACTAAATCATGCAACCCAGTCGGCTGAGGCTGTAGAATACACCGACTTCATCTCTGCAGAAGGTAAGACTCCTCCTGCAATGAGTGTCCTAGATATGACACTAAATCATGCAACCCAGTCGGCTGAGGCTGTAGAATACACCGACTTCATCTCTGCAGAAGGTAAGACTCTTCCTGCAATGAGTGTCCTAGATATGACACTAAATCATGCAACCCAGTCGGCTGAGGCTGTAGAATACACCGACTTCATCTCTGCAGAAGGTAAGACTCCTCCTGCAATGAGTGTCCTAGATATGACACTAAATCATGCAACCCAGTCGGCTGAGGCTGTAGAATACACCGACTTCATCTCTGCAGAAGGTAAGACTCCTCCTGCAATGAGTGTCCTACATATGACACTAAATCATGCAACCCAGTCGGCTGAGGCTGTAGAATACACCGACTTCATCTCTGCAGAAGGTAAGACTCCTCCTGCAATGAGTGTCCTAGATATGACACTAAATCATGCAACCCAGTCGGCTGAGGCTGTAGAATACACCGACTTCATCTCTGCAGAAGGTAAGACTCCTCCTGCAATGAGTGTCCTAGATATGACACTAAATCATGCAACCCAGTCGGCTGAGGCTGTAGAATACACCGACTTCATCTCTGCAGAAGGTAAGACTCCTCCTGCAATGAGTGTCCTAGATATGACACTAAATCATGCAACCCAGTCGGCTGAGGCTGTAGAATACACCGACTTCATCTCTGCAGAAGGTAAGACTCCTCCTGCAATGAGTGTCCTAGATATGTCACTAAATCATGCAACCCAGTCGGCTGAGGCTGTAGAATACACCGACTTCATCTCTGCAGAAGGTAAGACTCCTCCTGCAATGAGTGTCCTAGATATGACACTAAATCATGCAACCCAGTCGGCTGAGGCTGTAGAATACACCGACTTCATCTCTGCAGAAGGTAAGACTCCTCCTGCAATGAGTGTCTTAGATATGACACTAAATCATGCAACCCATTTGGCTGAGGCTGTAGAATACACCGACTTCATCTCTGCAGAAGGTAAGACTCTTCCTGCAATGAGTGTCCTAGATATGACACTAAATCATGCAACCCAGTCGGCTGAGGCTGTAGAATACACCGACTTCATCTCTGCAGAAGGTAAGACTCCTCCTGCAATGAGTGTCCTAGATATGACACTAAATCATGCAACCCAGTCGGCTGAGGCTGTAGAATACACCGACTTCATCTCTGCAGAAGGTAAGACTCCTCCTGCAATGAGTGTCCTACATATGACACTAAATCATGCAACCCAGTCGGCTGAGGCTGTAGAATACACCGACTTCATCTCTGCAGAAGGTAAGACTCCTCCTGCAATGAGTGTCCTAGATATGACACTAAATCATGCAACCCAGTCGGCTGAGGCTGTAGAATACACCGACTTCATCTCTGCAGAAGGTAAGACTCCTCCTGCAATGAGTGTCTTAGATATGACACTAAATCATGCAACCCAGTCGGCTGAGGCTGTAGAATACACCGACTTCATCTCTGCAGAAGGTAAGACTCCTCCTGCAATGAGTGTCCTAGATATGACACTAAATCATGCAACCCAGTCGGCTGAGGCTGTAGAATACACCGACTTCATCTCTGCAGAAGGTAAGACTCCTCCTGCAATGAGTGTCTTAGATATGACACTAAATCATGCAACCCAGTCGGCTGAGGCTGTAGAATACACCGACTTCATCTCTGCAGAAGGTAAGACTCCTCCTGCAATGAGTGTCTTAGATATGACACTAAATCATGCAACCCAGTCGGCTGAGGCTGTAGAATACACCGACTGCATCTCTGCTCTCTGGATCTTTAATATCATATTCAGGACACTTGTTGACCCCCACCAATGAGTGTCCTGGATATAACATTAAAACATCTTATGTCGAGGCTCTAGCCCTGGAACTCTCTGGTATGTAAAGTACCTCATCATTGTCATTGCTCCAAAGTTCATTCTGACCCGGATTGGTTGCACCTGATAGGGTGCAATCTATGGGTCAAATAGAACTGTTTAGAAATAGAACTGTTAGTCCATTTAATCGAACGTAAATGAAACTACTTGTTTTGAATACATAAAACCATTTACCCGTGTACAATAAATGAGCTCAGGCTTATTTAAAAATGTTATCAAACCAGTGTTTACACATCGTATATATTGAATACAATTGTATGAATAGGATTTGACATTGAATAAACTTGCTATGGTTGATATGTCATAGAACCAAACCGGACTGAATCATATATATTAAATATAAGTGTACAAAGAGGATTTGGCATTAAATAACCTCCAATGGTTGATATGCTATAAAACGTAACCAAACCAATTCCTATTTATTTATTATATATGTACAAAGAGAATTTGGCATTAAATAACCTCCAATGGTTGATATGCCATAAAACGTAACCAAAAAAATTTCTATTTATTTATTATATATGTACAAAGAGGATTTGGCATTAAATAACCTCCAATGGTTGATATGCCATAAAACGTAGCCAAACCAATTCCTATTTATTTATTATATATGTGCAAAGAGGATTTGGCATTAAATAACCTACAATGGTTGATAGGCCATAAAAATCCAACCCAACCAACCATCTACCGTTCTTCTTATTTCAAATCTATTTCCTTTTACTCTTTTACTTTCTTAAAGTAGCTTTAAGCTTTCTATCTCTAGTGTCAAACTTTTTGTTACGATTGCGCATGTGTAAAAATCACATATTCTTTACTTGGGTTTTAAGATGATGGTCACTGATGTTCATAAAATACTTTGGGTTAAAATCTTTCTTTCATTTATGCCTAATATCAATAAGATTTCTTTGATGAAAGAAGCGATGTGTAAGCAATCTTCTCGTGTATTTTTCACCTTGTTTGACCAAAGAAATTAAAAATTCAGACGGTCAGTGTTAATTCAGCTCCTAATGTGTGTCTTTTTATATTAAAAGTTTTTTTTTTAATAGTTTTATCTGATTCGTATGGAAATTTCATTATTTGGAACTTTTTTCGACAGAGAAATTTACCTTATGAGTCAAAGCGAGTAAGATTTTTTTTTAATGAGAGGTCAGTTTTAAATGTACATATACTGCTAAACTAAAATCTGATTTCGTGTCGGGATTTGTTTTCTTTTTTTAATTTAAAGATTAAAGAAATCGTCGCTTGGTAAATGACAATAGTTACCTTTGAATGTCAAGCATCTAATTGCAAATCATATGATACACACACACACACACACACACACACACACACACACACACACACACACACACACACATATATATATATATATATATATATATATATATATATAACTATGATTAACACTAAAAGAATTCTGATCAGAAGAATCAGCCCTATCGGTTGGGGCTGTTGAATACACTGACTGCATCTCTGTAGGAGGTGGGCAAGACAACCTCCCCGAACGAGTGTCCGGGATATGATACTTAACTATCTGATAGTGAGGCTTCAGTCTTGGAGCTTTGAGGGAATGTACAATACTTCTTCACTGCTCGCAGATCCATTCTGAACAAGAGTGATTGTACCTGTTAAATAAAAATTTGATCAATATATATGTAGATAAATGCATTAAACGTTGTTCAAAATGTTTTTTCATTAATCGTTGAGCACAAAACTCATTAATTGTCTAAAACACAATCGGGTGCTTTTTCAAATTTCAGTTCCAATATTCTAATTTATTCTGCAAACAACGACCCATGTCTACTTTCAAAATTCTTATTGAATATTAGTTTTCATGTCTATCTGATTCCTTAAATTTGTCCCAAGTTTTATCAACATTAAGTCTGCAATCTCCACCTCTTGCCTGACGTCGTAATCTTAGTTATTCTAGTTTCTGGCAGTTTTGATTGGAAACATTCAGAAGCAGCCCAATACTTTCGTGACGTTCTTTATTACGTTGGGGGAGGAGCTAAATTGAACGTGTTTGGCGTTCACTTTACAGTTTGGGGTAATGCTTTAAGTGCAGGCACTCCGTTAGAATCAAACTCAGTTCAGTTGTGACATTCTAAGTCCCTTTAGCTGACCATCGCCCCAAAGCAAGGCATCTGGTGTTATTAGTTTTTAGTGTCGGTAAATCAGAGAGGATTAAAATCAAGAGATAGATTAACGTTGTAACCATTGTTTTGCAACGAGACGCGTAATTATCGCAAAGAAAGGTGAAAATGAATGGGTAAAATATTATCAAGGAAAAGAAAAGAATAAAACTATAAAGACAATGAATAAGAATAAAAAAAATTACGCTCATAAAATGAGCAAAAAAACAAGCAAACAAACAGAAAAAATATGAATCTACCAAACAACAGCAAAAATATATTTAAAAGAAATCAAAGCAGTGAATACCAAAATTCCAAACGAAACTAAAATAAATTGATAAATAAATAAATGCAATATGGCGACCGGCGATATTTGTTCTTTTTTCCTCTTTCATCATTTCTTTTTCTTTTTTTTTTTTCTGAGTTTCGGGTTTATTGCGAGTGTCTACAAAGTTTTCCTATGCTAATAGGTCGAGGGCAGCAAACGAATCTTTCGTGCAGATGGCTTAAATCAAAAATATACAGCAGTATATACTATAGAAATCTACTTAGATATAGTTCTCTTTTTCTCTCTCTCTCTATATATATATTCAGTTGTTTTCTTCCAACTGCCGTAGATCTTCGTTATCGTAAGCTTGGTTGTATTTGTTTCGATGCATTTTATTAACGTTTATCTTCTCAATTTGCGGCGCTCTTTAGAAAAAAACCTAACCATAAAAAGAAAGACAAAACAAAAACAAGAACAAAACAACAATAAAAAAAAAACGAGAAGAAAGATAACAACTAAAAAATATTTACATGCACAAATAAGTATCGATTACATTTTCAGGCAGTAGAATAGCAGTAATATATATATATATATATATATATATATGTGTGTGTGTGTGTGTGTGTGTGTGTGTAAATTTTATATTTATCATATTCTGACACCTCTCTATCGTATTGAACATAAATATGTACACTTCTAACAATACTTTTATAAAAAAATTTTTTCGTCACTGGCGAAAATATCGGAATTTTATTAAATCTAAAGTAAGTAAAGTTGGCGATTTAATCGGATTTAATCGAGAGAGACCCGAAGGCTCCTTTTTCAATAGCTACTACACCGAGGTGAAGAGTAGGGCGCTACTCCATTCGCTGCATTGCTCCACTTTATCCTCTATCCTTTACCTTATAATGCTGAGTGTTAAGCAAGGCGGTATCAAGTACCATTTTTGAGTCTTTGGTATGACTTGACCTGGGATTGAACCGTCGTATCATTGGCAAACACTCTACTCATTAGGCTACTGGTCTGATTATATCTAGTGGAACATTATCATTTAAAACCAATATTTTGATCTATTATCTATTACCAAACAATATACAACTGAAACTCTAGCAAAACGTAATATTGCAACATCTCTGTAAATAAAAACAAAACTGCATATATATTTCAAAGAGACATACTCATGAATATAGATACAAAGGAATAAATACAGCTGTTATCTATCTATCTATCTATCTATCTATCTATCTATATATATATATATATATATATATATATATATATATTAGTAATTTGGTTTTTTTCTTTTTACAATTTGATTTTTTACAATTTGATTTTTGGTTAGAGTTTTACACCTGAAATTTGGCGATAAACAATACCTAATAATATCCATTTTAATTATATAGTGTCTCACGAGAAATAAAATCTTATCATCTTTGGTTTAGAAGAAAATCTAAAATTTTATAAAAGCTAGGGTGTACTTATCTGTAGCCAAAATTCTATCTATCTATCTATCTATCTTAGTCTAATATATATATATATATATATATATATATATATATATATATATATATATCTGTTCATATCTATCTATCTATCTATCTATCCCAACAGGTTCATATCTCCCCCCATCTCTCTCTTTCTGTTCATATCTATCGATCTATTTGCCTCGGTTTGGACTATTCTATTTAAATCTAGGTAAGAATATTAGTGTATTTATCGAAGCTTACTCAGATTTTTCTCGTGTGGCTTTTATTACGCATACTTTTAGCACAAAGCCTTAAACATAGAAAACCCAGTTTTAATCAATTCCCACTCATTATGAGACTAACAATGACGAGGCGGCATATCTCAGCTTCTTTATATCAGTCGATCTACTAAATATTTCTCCGTTCATATCTTTCTCAAACAAATCTGGTCACACACACACAGACATATATATATATATATTGCACACACACACACACACACACACACATATATATATATATATATATATATATGTGTGTGTGTGTGTGTGTGTGTGTGTGTGTGTGTATATATATATATTCCAGTCTGTTGGTATCTATCTGCCTAGCTATCGATCTATCTATTTAAGCTTGTTCTTATTTATCAAGTTGATTCTGCCCATATCTATCTATCAATCTATCTATCTGTAACTTTGGCTGTAAGTTTATAACTATTCAAAGATATATACGAACGATACGAAGGATGTGGAATAAGGTCAGTTTTTAAGTGCAGTAAATATGGTTTGAGTAACGTTTTCCTTCTCCTAAACTGGTTGCCTAGCCAAACACCAGCCTGCCCTACCCTTTACTCATAGCTGTGTGGAGAACATATGGAGTCAAGCCTGTCCTGGATTTGATCACAAGTCGCCGATTCAATTTCTTCACATTAATAACCGTTACACTAAGGATGTCTCCCATGATGTACAGACGTTCTTTTGTGATAAATGTTATCAAATTTTATGTAGTGGGATTGTTTCAGTTCACTTTCTAAACAAGAAAACAGTTCAAGGACAGGTAATGCGATGGTCATGCTGGAATTCAAAATGGTAACCATCATACCTCTGTCTCTGTCTGTCTCTGTATCTGTCTCTCTCTTTCTATATATATATATATATATATGTAATATCCAGTCAGCGTCCGAAGACAGTGGGTGTGGATTATTCTTGTATAGAATATATGAGGAACATCATATAAGTCTATGTGAGTGCTCGATGTATGGCTATTGTTACATCACTTATTTTCTTGCAGGTATATATCAAAATTCTCATTCAGGGCGTATATATTGCAATTAGAAGGAAACTCAAACTGGTTGTCATAAATGACAACTTAACTTTTATAATGTCAACTTAATCAGGTTTGAGTATTCTTGTAATTGCACTATATATATATATATATATATATATATATATATATATATATATATATTAGGTCGCTTAATTCACGATTTGTATTATGTAACCCAGTTTTACGTGTTTCATAGTCGAACTATCGTGACTAAACCAGTACTCTCACCGTGTTATATAATGAGGATAGTGGCTAGACATCCTGTAGAATGAAAAATAAGAACAATCAAAGGGCGAAGGGAGGTGCCCGTGGTGTAGTCGTTATCGTCGTAGGAAATGGACACGGCGACACGAGTTCAAATCCTGGACGAGACTGAGTGCATTTCACATAGCACTAATACCCTTGGAAAAGGTATGAATCCAATTATTCTCCATCCAGCTATGGGTAAATAGTAGGACAGACTAGGTTTTTCAGCCTTGGTTAGGCAACTAGTCTAGGAGAAGGAAAACTCTGA
>OY757915.1:93500835-93513335 GCA_963585895.1 Sepioteuthis lessoniana | reverse complement strand
CCACCCTATAGTCCAGACCTTGCTCCCTGTGACTTTTGCTTATTCCCTAAGCTCAGAGGCTGTCGTTATGAGACAACTGAGGAGATGAAAGAGGCTGTGACGAAGGTCATTGACACGCTCACACAAGAGGACTTCCATTGGGTCGTTTTAGAAGTTGTTGGAACGGTACAATAAGTGCATTGTAGCCGGAGGAGATTACTTCGAAGAGGAATAGAGTTTCATGTGTGTACTATCAACAAAATTGCCCATACGGAAAAAGTATGTAAACTTATTTAATGATCCTCGTAAATATGTGGAAAAAGAAGTAAATTCCACAAAATACGTTAAGTTTTTTAAAAAATTTTGAATACTAATTACATCACACAGTTTTGAAAAACGTGTTAAAAACGTTTTCGTGTGTTTTGTTTCATTTGTGAAATATAAAAATTTCATTTGAACAAAAATCAGAAGGTACAACATCATATATTCAAAAATCCTGGTGTAAGAAAAAAAAATGAAAATTTTAACTTTGGCAAATAACTCAAATATAAAGAAAATCATCCTCTAAAGACCTTGGGTTTATACATATATATATATATATATATATATATATATATATATATATATATATATATATATATATATATATGTGTGTGTGTGTGTGTGTGTATATTTTTGTTTTTTTTTCTTTAAGAAAAAGAAAAACCGGTCACATTAGGATTATAAATTTATTTCCATCAGAATTATTCACGACTCCGGTTGAACTGGACTAAATAATATATATATATCTGTGTGTGTGTGTGTGTGTGTGTGTGTGTGTGTGTGTGTGTGTGTGTGTGTGTGTGTGTGATAGAGAGAGAGAGAGATAGAGAGAGAGAGAGAGAGAGAGAATATACATCTTAGTTTCGTCTGTCTGATGATTTTTGTCCCTTATTCCATAGTTGATTCATGAATCAGCAATGAGATCATAGTAAAAAGGCGAGATTTTGATTACTTTTAGTCCACACACACATACATATATGTATATATATATATACGTGTGTGTGTGTGTGTGTGTGTGTGTGTGTGTGTGTGTGTGTGTGTGTTGGAATGTGTACGTGCGTGCGTGCGTGCGTGCGTGTGTGTCTGTGTGTTCCTGCTTAAAACTGTTAACAGATTTTTCTCATATACGATTCATTAGATATTAGCGAAAAAACTTGACAATGATTAATGATCGTAAAAACACCTGAGAACAAAATTTTAGACAGTTAATACACACACACACACACACACACACACACACATATATATATATATATATATATATTAATCCTTTCCAAAAGAATTTTCAGGTAAAACGATCTAATACAAGCAGTTTATCCAAGTATTTTTGTGAGCAAGTCGTGTATATATATATTGCTCAATGCCAGGTACACTCTGCCCGGAGTGGTAGTACCTGTTAGAGTCCCATCTATTCGTCAAATTGATCTGGAATTATATATATCTAATAGTGATTAAAAATCAAATCACATGCATCAAGTCACCGCTTAAACGAAAACCGTTTCTTTTGCGTGTTTGTTTTAACAATTAATCTCTTAAAACTTTTAAAACAAGATTTAATTAATTCGTACACACACACACACACACACACACACACGCGCACACACACACACACACACACACACACACACAGATAAATATACATACATATATATATATATATATATATACAAAGAGAGAGAGAGAGAGAGCGAGTGAGAGGGGAATAGTGTATATACAGTGATAACGTTGCTTGATGTTTGTCAGTTTCTCGTTTCGTTCACTGATCGCATAAGCAAAATGTTTGGTTGGTTGGTTGTTTGTTTTGTTTTACGGCACATCAGCCCTTTTCAGGTCATTTAACGCTGGATTAGATTTCAAACAATTTAATTTAGTATAAGTATAGTTTTTGTTGACAACAATTAAATGTCAAAAAACTTCAGTTAAATGTCAAAACAGTTCTATTTCAAACAATTCAGTGTCGTATAAGTACACAGTTTAGTTCTATTTGATCCATAGATAGGACCCTATCAGGTGGTACCACTTCAGACCAAAGTGAACCTGGAAGCGATGGTAATGAAGGGGTACTCCGCATTCCCAAAAGCTCCAGCATTCCTGGAACCTCACTGTCAGATTGTTTAGTGTCACACAGGACACTCGTTCTTACCCCTCTGCAGTGGTGCTATCGGTTTATTCTACAGCCCCAGTCGACCGGACAAAAAATCTTTGATCTACTCATGCTCTATTACAGATGTTGAGCATCCATTATTAACACGTGACTTTATACCGCCACGTAATTAAGATTGATTGGCTACTTTTCTTTCCTTTTGCTCAGATGATCGTGAACTCCACGTTTAAGTTCAAGCAACGAAAGTCTAGTGTCCATGATTGCGTTTGTTCTCGCTAACCCTTCTGATTTGCTTTTATTATATATATATATATATATATATATATATATTGTCATGATAGGCGAACCAGACATGCAGGACATTGCTGGAGAAGCAGAGATGAACTCATAAGAGATGTACTCTTATGGATCCCCACACATGGCCGCGCAAAAGCAGGACGACCAGCACGAACGTACATTCAGCAGCTATGTGAGGATACAGGTTGTTGTCCTGAAGACCTGCCTAGGGCGATGAACGATAGGGAGGAGTGGCGAGAGAGGGTCAGGGATATCCGTGCTGCCAGCACGATATGATGATGATGATGATGATATATTGTCATCCACAGACAGACTATTTCTTTGTATCATAACTCTTCAGTGTGACTAGACCTGCGAGATGCGTAAGGCTGGTTTGGAAACTCGGCTGATTTTACGTCAGTCGGACACTTACCCCAGAGCCATCGTCATTCTCAGCGTAAGGGAAGGAATTTTTACATATATCTTTCTACATATAAGTTATCGGCTCCCTGGAGTGCTCAGTTCTTAAGAAGAGCAATAGAATTTTAGCGTATGTGGCAGCCGGCCAACGGTTCAAAAAAGTAAATTGAACAAATTATAAGAGGTAAATTAAATCCAGGAAAATATTTTTTTCCTTTTACAAATTTAAAAAAATTGATAAAATTGCTAATTCTTTTTTAGTGACCTTTACATTGTTGGACGACACATCAGTCACTTCAGCGGTAGACACGCACTGATGTAATTTTAGGATTCTAAGCTAAAAGAAATCTTGAGATATTGTTAATAAGTGTTGATATTTAGTGCCAAATTAGTGGTTAGAGTATTCGTCAATGGCCCGCGAGACTGGGGTTCAATCCCAGGTCAAGCCATACCAAAGACTCTGAAAATGGTACTCGATTCCGACTTGCTTAACACTAAACATCATAAAGTACCAATCAAGGGTAAAGAGCAGCAATCCAGGGAAAGGAGTCGTGCCCTCCTTTACAACACAGTGTAGTAGCTATGGAAAAGGGAACCTTCGGGTTGCTCCCGACTACGTTTGCCTACTTTATTATTGCATTCTATCATCTTTAAGTGTTTTCATCTGATCGTAAAAAACTGATGCTTGGTTTTTAAGTATAGTTCAGTTTTATTGGAAAAAAAAGAAAGTTAATTCGTTACTTACCATTTCAATAGTGGTGTGCTAAGAGAGAGAGAGAGAGAAAGAGAGAGAGAGAGAGAGAGAGAGAGAGAGAGAGAGAGAGAGAATTTCTGTGTTGTAGTAGTAGTAGTGGTTGTTAAGAGTGTTTTGCTGAGACAGGTATGACAGCAACGTTTTTCTGAGCAACTTGATGTGGTAACTATGAAATAAATTACTTACCTGGCTCGCCTATTGACCCTTATCTCAAAAGGTTATGTGTGGATGTGGGATTTGACTTGTCCTATCTAACGATCCTCTCCCTAGGCGTGGTGCCCACCAATTCCCAGACGACAAAGTAGGTAGGCGACTAACGCTATTAATACACATTATAATGCATTACATTTTATTACCTACTTAGATATCTATTTCGTTCTATTTATATCAATAAATCGATATTATTTAGATTGCTTTTTCTTCTTTTTTTTTTTTTTTCATCTCAAGAAGTGACGAGATCGACTCTTGCACGAAAATCAATATTCAAGTCCAGCAAGAGGGCATTTTGGATTTGAAGTTTCCGAAGCCCTTTCTTAAGATCTTCCAAAATGTAATCTTATTTTCTGGCCGTCTGGAAGACCAGTAACATCTTCCGGGTAAGAAGATGGATTTCTTTCTCATTTCAACTAGTAATGTAAATCGATTTTTTTTTGTATTCGCGTTTTTATTTATTTATTTATCTATTTATTTTTGGTGTTTTTGTTCAGTTTTTCATCAAAACGCAATCACTAAATTTTGTTTTCTTTTATTCCTTTTTCTTGTTTTTTTTTTTATTTGTCGAATTACTTTTTGTCTTTTATGATTCTTTCTTTCTTTCTTTCTTTATTCGTCCTCTTTCTTTCTTTCTTTCTTTCTTTCTTTCTTTCTTTCTTTATTGGTCCTTTTTCTTTCTTTCTGTCTTTATTTATTTATTTATTTATTCCATTATTCGTCCTCTAATTTTCTTCTGCTCTTTCTTTCTTTCTTTCTTTTATTCATTTATTTCGCTATCTGTAAGGTTTAATTTTTTTACCTCTCTTTTTCTTTCTTTCTTTCTTTCTTTCTTTCTTTCTTAAACTCTTGGCTTTCTTTACTTTATTTTCCACCTCTTCGCTTTCTTTTTCATTCTCTTTTTTTACCTTTCTTTTTTTTACTTTCTTTCTGTCTTTCTTTTATTTTTTCATTTCTCTGCCTGTATGCTTCTTTCTTTCTTTCTTTCTTTCTTTCTTTCTTTCTTTCCCTTTTAACTTTCTTTCTTTCTTTCTTTCTTTCTTTCTTTCTTTCTTTCTTTCTTTCTTTCTTTCTTTCTTTCTTCCTTATACCCTTAGCTGTTTTGTTTATTTGCCTATCTCTTCTCTCACTTTTTTTCTGTTTTTCCTTCCTATGTTTCTTTCTTTTTTCCTTTTTTCTGTCGTTCTTTTTTTCATTTATTTATTTATTTATTTCTCTACCTGTTCGCTTTCTTTCTTTCTTTTTCGTCCTCTTTCTTTCTTTCTTTCTTTCTTTCTTTATTTATTTATTCGTCCTCTAATTTTCTTCTGGTCTTTCTTTCTTTCTTTCTTTCTTTCTTTTCTAGGTTTTTTTATCTATCTATTTATCTATTCTGTTCCTTTCTCCCTTCCTTCTTTCCTTCTCTTTATTTATTTATTGATTTATCTATTCGTCCTCTAATTTTCTTCCGTTGCTTCTTTCTTTCTTTCTTTCTTATATTATTTCTCACCTTTCTTTCTTTCTTTCTTTCTTTCTTTCTCACCTATCTCTTTTTGTTTATGCTTTTTTTCTGTATTTTTTTGTTTTTAAGCATTATCTATCTATCCAAGAAATGAGAGGAGAAATGAGTGGACGAAAAGATAAAAAGAAACAAAGAAAGCATGTGAGAAAGAAAAAAAGAGAGAAAGTAAATAAGACAGAAAAATATCTATCTATCTATCTATCTATCTATCTATCTATTTATCTCAAACTACTTCTAAACGTTCTTTCTTTCTTTCTTTCTTTCTTTCATTTTATCTAGTTACCTTATATCGTAACTTATTTTTTTTCTTTTTGTTAATTTTTAGCTTGCTAGTTTGGTTGTTTGCTTGTTTTCCTTCTTTCTTTCTTTCTTTCTTTCTTTCTTTCTTTCTTTCATTTTATCTAGTTACCTTATATGGTAACTTATTTTTTTTCTTTTTGTTAATTTTTAGCTTGCTAGTTTGGTTGTTTGCTTGTTTTCTTTCTTTCTTTCTTTCTTTCTTTCTTTCTTTCTTTCATTTTATCTAGTTGCCTTATATGGTAACTTATTTTTTTTCTTTTTGTTAATTTTTAGCTTGCTAGTTTGGTTGTTTGGTTGTTTTCTTTCTTTCTTTCTTTCTTTCTTTCTTTCTTTCATTTTATCTAGTTACCTTATATGGTAACTTATTTTTTTTCTTTTTGTTAATTTTTAGCTTGCTAGTTTGGTTGTTTGCTTGTTTTCTTTCTTTCTTTCTTTCTTTCTTTCTTTCTTTCTTTCTTTCTTTCATTTTATCTAGTTACCTTATATCGTAACTTATTTTTTTTCTTTTTGTTAATTTTTAGCTTGCTAGTTTGGTTGTTTGCTTGTTTTCTTTCTTTCTTTCTTTCTTTCTTTCTTTCGTTTTCCATTTATTTCATTTTAACCACCTTCATTTCTTCTCCCTTCTTCATATATTCTTTATTTTTCTTTATTTTCATTTTCTTAATTTTCAACGCTTTTCTAATTGTTGTGCTCTCTCTTATTTTTCTTTTGTCAACTTCTTTCCTCCTTCACTCTATAGACCTCCTCTTAACTTCCCTCATGAAACCCTCCTCTTTTATGTACCGAATATACCTGCATCATTACGAAAATAACCGCGAAATACGTTAAGGTCTTAACGAAAATCAATACCATTTTCGCTCTAATGTCGATGGCCCAGGGACACGTCGCTTCGTTCAGTTCCTGTCTACTCAAAAAGAAAGCAAACTCTCCTGTCGATGGAGGTAGATTTTTCACTTCTAATCACCACATTTCGAAAAGACCGGTACGAATAATCTTTAATAATGGCGGCTACGTAGCACTTACGTTCGTCTGCAACTATCACTATTAAGGTTAAAAGTACTATGACGCATTTAAAGGTGGGAAAAACGATTCGTCTGTTTTAGATGCTTTCTCGACACGAACTGGTTTTCAGGAGGTAAAATATTTTATTATCCTGTGTACTGTCCGAAATAAAATCCTCGTCTTTGTTGTTTTTATCTTAAAGACTTTTCAAGTTTATGCTACACCTTACTCTGTTCATTTTTCATTCATTCTTTCTTTCTTTCTTTCTTTCTTTCTTTCTTTCTTTCTTTCTTTCTTAATATCTCCCCATTCTTTCTTTCTTTCTTTCTTAATATCTGCTCTTTCTCTCTTTCTTTCTTTCTTAATATATCCCCATTCTTTGTTTGTTTGTTTCTTTCTTTGTTTCTTCCTTTCTTAATATATCCCCATTCTTTCTTTCTTTCTTTCTTTCTTTCTTTCTTTCTTTCTTAATATCTCCCCATTCTTTCTTTTTTCTTTCTTAATATCTGCTCTTTCTTTCTTTCTTTCTTTCTTTCTTTCTTTCTTTCTTTCTTTCTTAATATATCTCCATTCTTTGTTTCTTTCTTCATTTCTTTGTTTCTTTCTTTCTTAATATATCCCCATTCTTTCTTTCTTTTTTTCTTTCTTTCTTTCTACAATATCACCCTCAAATAAGTAACTGTCTCACAAAATTAAAAAAAAATGAAAGTTCTTATATTGATATTATAAGTTATTATTTATCACCAAACTCTACAACATTGAAAGTTTTTAAACAAACCCCTTCTCGTGGGCGGGCTCTGAATATGCCGACGGTACAACCTGCTGGTGGGCATGACGTTCTCCGAAAAAAAAAGAATGTTCTGCTTATGACGATGGTAAACTTCATCTGGAGGTTAGGCTGCACTTCTGGAGCTCTGGGGAGTGTGGAGTACATTCCAATGCTTCCATGTCCACTTTTTCCAAATAAATAATACCCAATGATTTAAGTTTGTAGAGACGCATTTGGTGTGATGGGTATCGACGTAGAAAATGGTGTCCATGAGCCGTTATATATATATAATACCTAATGGGTAAGACGAAATCTACCTAGGTTTCATTTTTCCGGATCATCAAGATTAAGCTGACCCTATTATATATATATATATATATATATATATATATATATATATATATATATATATATATATAAAGACAGAGAGAGACAAATAGAGGAATAGAGATAGATGTTTAAATGCATGTATAGAATAGGGATATATCTATATCGTTACATCTTAGATCATACCAAAGACTCAAAAATGGTACTTGGTGCCCCCCTGCTTAACACTCAGCCTTGTAAGGTACGTATTAAGGGTAGAGTAGAGCAATCCAGGGAAAGGAGGAACACCTCGGTGTAGCAGATATTGAAAATGGATCCTTCGGAACGCCCTCGACTACGGTCGCCAACTTTACCTCTTTATATATATATATATAACATGTTTAATGAAAAATATCGTCAGACAAAGAACTTTTTAAATTATTTATTAGCCAGTAATATATAGACTAGGGCTACTCGGAGGCCTTGAAAACAACGACTTGACAACCACAAAATGTTTTTCAAGAAGGCGTTAGACTAACTTTAAAAGGAATTATTAATACATGCAGGAAGTGGGAGGATGTAATAATATATATATATATATATATATATATAAAATTGGTGTCTCGGTTGCCATTGAACGGATGTATGTAAACAATAGTAATTGTGATTCATAACCGTTTAAAATTTACTTCGCGGCTAATAGTTTCTCGTGGCTGAATGGTTAGAAGCTTGGCTTGGTGTTTGAGTCAAACGGGTTTCGATCCCAGATATGGGAAGCTAATGTCTAGCCACACTGATGAGTTCTGATAGAACGAAACTGATCTGTCTGTGAATGACTATATATCTATCTATATATATATATTCCGTCAACCTAACAATTAATAGATATTACTTGCCGTAACCAGAAATTTTCAAATTTAAACTCGTGTTTGATTAATATAGATAACAACTTAATATGAAGATAAGACAGGCAAACTCTAATACGAATACCATGTACTGACCGAAATAGGATCCTCATCGTTGTTGTTTTTATCTCAAACATTTTTCAGGTTTGTGCTGTATCTTAGTCTGTTCATTTGTCTTTCTTTCTTTCTTTCTAATTTATAATCATTTTAACACTAAATCACCTCCGGTTATAACAGCTGATTCTACAGTATTGTAAACACTAACCAAGATTTCACATCACTTAGACGGCCAGTCAGACACCTACAGTATGTTGTTTATCAGTATAATTTCATGATAGTGCAATAAATTGGGATTTGATATGAATATAAGCTCCAATGTGTAAAATTTTTATATTTCATGTATTCTATTCGTAGCTTACTGTATATTTGGGTGTCGACCTATTGGGTTAAACAAAAATTTAAATGGAAGCCACAAATTTTTGTTGTCCGAAAGATAAAAGCACGGTCGATTACAGTAAAGATGGTAACCAGATGGTTAAACGAATTCCGCTCGGGTTGTAAATCTTCGACGATCAGGCAAAGTGATGTAGGTCTAAAGCAGGAATTCCGAGACCATGTGCCAAGCAACAAAAGTAAATCCGGAGATTATCTTGAGATTATCTTGAGATTATCTTGAGAGCTCAGTATTTTTCAGTCAAGTGTGGTTTTTCAATTTCATAACCTCAGCTTCGGAACCTCTGAACTTTGCTTCCCATTAAGAAAATATTGCAAAACTTCTCATTCACTCTAGTAGATAGATAGATAGATCAATAAATAGAGAGAGAGAGAGAGAGAGAGAGAGAGAGGAATCCATCATCATCATCGTTGCACCTCAAGCACTGATTTCCCTGACCCTCTCTCGCCACTTGTCTCTGTCGTCCATCTCTTCCGGGAGGTCTTTTAGGCTACATTCTGTATCAGTATAGAGCTGTTGTATATAGGTTCAAACTGATCGCCCAACCCTTGCTTGTTCGTGTAAAGGGCTCACCAAATTATCGTTTCTGCTTCATTATATGCTTCTTACCAATGTCAGTAATTGGTGTTCGAGCCCAAGCAGGAAGTCATATTTTTAATGTGGATTTTAAAGGTATTCCCCTGTACAGCGGTAAGTGCAATACAATATTTTTTACCAGGATATCAACACATTTATTTCTTTGACTTAGACAAATATATCATATACGTTTGGTTTAGTCTGAGACAAGGCAAAGATTTTGAGGCACTCGGTGAGGATCAAGATACTCGCTAGATTTACTTCTCTCTCTCGGGGTATGCTCTTAGAATCCACGGTTTTCAGATCATCAAAGTTTGCCGGATCATCAAAGTTCTTACAACTCAAGTGGAATTTTTTTACCAGCTGGTTACTGTACTGTGATCGACTGTGCTTTCCTCTTTCGCGCAACAAAATTTTTGGCTGCTTCCGCGTAAAGTTTTATTTAGACCTATACCTACTGCATATATATTTACCAATCCCTCCGCTCGGGCAGGATATGACTCAAGGCCATTTTTAAGCGGAGTTTAACTGGTTTGAATTCAGAGTTTTCCTTCTCCTAGACTGGTTGCCTCACCAAGGCTGAAGAAATCAGTCTGCCCTACTATTTACCCATAGCTGGCGAGAGAATAATTGGATTCATACCTTTCCCAAGGGTATTAGTGCTATGTGAAATGCAATCAGTCTCGTCCAGGATTTGAACTTGTGTCGCCATGTCCATTTCCTACGACGATAACCATAACACCACGGACACCTCCTATACCTACTGTATAAGCCGACATCTAAATATACATTGGTAATAACCTTGTTATTCATTAATGTGTAGTAAGGTGTAGTATATGGTTTTCATATAATAAGCTTAGTTTAGTTTAGTTTAGTAGGAGGACGGAAGAAATCGAATCCTCAAAAACCAAGTCTATCTCCCTCCTCATTATATCACACGAGGTGTCCACGGCACACTACATAGTTGTTAGTTGTGGGAGTCAAAATTTTTTTATTTGAATTCCGTCATTTACTTAATATTACTACTTCTTGTCTTATAATAGGACATTTGGTATTGTTAGTAAAATTTATGACTATTTCTGTTCCATAATAGTTAATACATTTGCTGATAAATTTCATTAGCCCCTTCAGCTCAGGCTTTGAAATAACAGACTACATCTCAGCCGAAGGAGTAAGATCGACCAATGTATGTCCCGTATATGACATTTAACAATTTGATGGTCAGGCTGCAGTAATGCTGGAGCTTTGAGAAATGTGGACTGCCCTTGCATTGCTATTACTGCCAGTTCCACTCTGACCTGTAGCACATGATAGGACTGTTTGACACTCAATGAAGAAAAGACTAATGTTTAATTGAAATGTTTGTGATACATAGCAATACTCGGAACCATTTAACTATGTAAATGAATGAAAAGTGTTTCGTAGAATAATTAGTGTTAGAGAGCAATACTTAAAACCACTTAACTGCGTGCAAAAAATGCTCGATATTAAATAGAATTAATTGTGTTAGATAGCAATAATTGAAACCATTTAACTATATAATAACAATATCTGTGTGCCAAAAAATTTAGTTCAATCTCAAATTACATACAAATCATTTAAATGTGTGCCAAGAAATGTCTGATCTTTAATTAAGTGGCAATTTACTAAGCTTTTTGTTTAGATGTGGCACAAGGCCGCATGAATGGGGCACCCCATGAGAATCGAACTCACTCGTGATGGTTAGCTAGTCTAGCCTGCTAAACATTACACCACACGAGGCCTCCTGATCTTAAATTAAGTAGTGACTGTTACCTTACAATACTTGAAACCATTTAACTGTGTACAAAAAAATGAGCTAAGGTTCGTTTAAAAATGTTATTAATGAAATATGTTCCCCATCGGCTTTTCGGGTAGAGTGTTCGCCTAATGGCTTCGGAGAACGGGGTTCAAATCAAGTGGAACAATACAAAGAAAGGGGTAGCGCCCTCCTGGTCACTTGAGCATAGTAGTTAATGAAAAGGGAGCCTTCAAGTCTCATCTCAACTAAGACTGCAAACTTTACTTTTATGTATGTATTCACAGGATTTGGAATTAAATAACCTACACGTGTTGATTTACCAAAAAACCCAAACAAATATAATTTTCTGATGTTAAATTAAACGATTATAATGAGTCAGAGGTAGAATATATTAATTAAGTTTAGCTTAGTCAGGAAAAAGATCAAATGACCCCCAAACATTGCATTGAGCTAATTTTCCAAGAAGGAAAGGTATATCTTCTTAGAAAATCTTTGGTGTTTGGATGTGACACTAAATTGCAGTTCTGGAGCTCTGAGGCATGTAGAGTACCCCTACATTGCCATTTCTCCAGGTCCACTCTGACTCGGAGTGGTAGTACCACTTAAGGTCCCATCTATGGGTCAAATAGATATGTTTAAAAATGATTTGTATTTGATAGGACTGTTGTTGTGTAGTGGCTAACGACATCATAATAAGCGGATTCGAACTTCACTTGCTCCATTGTGTTCACTTCCGGACTAATACCATTGGGATGGTATGTACCCCCTTTATTACCCCAACTATGGGTCAAATAGTACCACAATTGTTCTTCTACGGGGTTTGCATTGTCATTAAATAACCCACGGAGGTTTATATGCCATTAAAATAAAATACCCAAAACCAGAACAAAATTCTTTTAAGAAATAAAAACACAAAAAATGCTAATATGAACATACAGTAAACGCGATTCCCTAACCCCTTGGCATAAAATACCGCTCAAAGGGTTGATATACTGTTCAAATGAATCAATCAATCAGTAAGCTCAACTGGGAGAGAAACGATTCAAAATGTGGTTATAAAGATCATGTTACGCTGATTTTTCCGCCTGGGGAAGGACTGTCTGTCAGGAAAATCAACCTTTG
>OY757915.1:93493335-93495835 GCA_963585895.1 Sepioteuthis lessoniana | reverse complement strand
AGCGGAAACATAATCAAAGATAATGACGAACGAAACACACTTGTTTATAAAGATATATCTTTCATTTTATTCTCATAAGGGGCCCACTGTTTGTTGTTAGTTTGAGAAATAGATGGAGCGAAATACACTCAGAGAGAGTACTTCTTCTTGTCCCATATCTTCTTCCGGGGTCCAGGGGGTACCAACGCTTGCACCCCCTTGCTAGCTCGTCAGAGACGCCTCTGATCGGCTGCGTGTCCCTCGCTCGACTGCTATTCTCTGGACTCTGTCTAAATCTGACCGCGTGGTTCTCATCAGATGGTTTCCTGCCGGTTACACACCTGTCGTACCCGAGTGCCCTGATGTGCTATCATATCTTTGTTAACTCATCAAAGCATGACAGCTTGTCAAAGCACACGGGGTCAATAGCAACGAACCGAAAATCCATGTCATATGTTATATAACATATATATATATATATAAAGTATCGAATTCGTTTCTGAGTGTAGACATGTTAATAGATGTGTCATCTTCCACCTGATGCCTGATTAATCCCATAATTGATTCTCCTCTGTTCTAGACGAAGAGAGAACAATATTTTTCTCATTTGAATTTCACGTGTACCAACATCAAATCATGTTATTCTGTCGAGTAAGAGTCTCTCGAACAAACATCTTATCATGTGACCAAACCTCACCCTGCATTGAGGACTGACTCTCTACTTTTATCCCACCCCTGTATGAAAGTCATGAAAGTAACGAAATGAGATTATCAATAATTCTAATATTCACGAGGTATATATACATATATATATACATTTATATATATATATATATATATATATATATATATATATATATATATATATATAGGGAAGAAAAGAGTGTTTATCCTTTCATATGATGATAAATACTTGTGATATTTGCGAATTCCACCTGAACAAACCCCATGTTACTGAACAAGTATATCGAATACGCACCTTGCAAACTACTTTTTACGGAACGCCACAGAACAATGAATATTCCGTGTGAAAAAGTTATTTTGCAAAGTGTCAAGTTGAAAGAAAAATGTCATCAATTTCACTTTTCTATGTAATCTGTTTATTTTTTTTTTAGATAAAAAAAAAACAACTGTTGACAATATCTGCCATTTCTTTAAAAGTAATAAAACTTTGAATTTAGCTTTCGTTTTCTCTGTTTTAGTTATATTCATCATAAAATATTCTTTTTATGTATATTGCCCATAAATTGCAATAGAATTGAATAAATAGGATTTATCAGGTGAAAGTTGGAAAACCTATGTAATAAAAGTTTAAAAAAAAAAAATGGAATTATTTCAAAGTTAAAACAGAATTTATGAAAATTTGAAAGTGAAAATTTCTTCTCCTAAACGTTATACTTATTCATATCATCATCATCATGTCACGCTGCCTGCATGGATCTCCCTGACCCTCTCTCGCCACCTGTCCCTATCGTCCATCGCTCCCGGGAGGTCTTCGTCTATATCCTGTATCGGCACAGAGATATTGTATATAGGTTCTAGCTGGTCGTCCTGCCTTTGCTCGTCCATGTGAACGGATCCACTGGAGTGTATCGTTTCCAATTTTATTTTGTAAAAAAAAAAAAAAAAAAATTAGGCACGACCTTTTAGCTTTTTTACATCTTAGTATTATTACTGGTGGAAATTGTGCTTCCATCTTATCTTACTTTTGGCCCACTGTGTCTCTTGCCTAGGGCCAAGTATTACTTTTTAGTCCTCTGTGACCCCAGTTAAAAGGCCACCACGAGTTAGTATGAGAACTTACTGAATAGCTGAATTCAAACACAAATTCAAATGTCTGCCTGAAAAAAAAAGACCTCCTCTCGCAAAAAAACCCTAAAATTTTCAAGCCAAATCCTGTAACCGATGTCGTGGTGTCGATTAGAGTTTCGTTGATCATGGCCCTGTTGACTGGGGCTGCAGAATACACCGACTGCTTCTCTGCAGAGGGGTGACACCCCCCCTGAAATGAGTATCCCAGATATGATACAAAACGATGGCAATAAAGGGGTATTCAGCATTCCCCAAACCTATACCATTACTGGAGCCTCACCGTCAGATTGTTTAATGTCATATTGAGGAAACTCGGTGGAGTCTTACCCCTTTGCAGAGATGCAGTCGGTTCATTCTGCAGTTGCAGCCGACTGGATCAGTTGAGGTTAGGGAGAAGAGATAGACCCATACCTTTCCAAAGGAAATTTATCACGAATTGAAATGTAAACAGCCTCGTCCAGGCATTGAACTTTGCACGTTGAATTATTTCCTATAACGATAATCATTACGGGAATTTAAATGAAAGTAAATTTTCTTCCTTTCTGTTATGTTTTAGTTAATATATATGACATCATTTGGGGAATGTAGATTATCTCTTTATTGCTATTACTCCGAGGTCCATTCTGAGTTGTTGCAATTGTTGGGGTCACATCTTTGGGTCAAACAGAACTGTTTGACCATTGAACTGTGTGCAAACAAATGAATCGTT
>OY757915.1:93370835-93490835 GCA_963585895.1 Sepioteuthis lessoniana | reverse complement strand
ATAAGGTTTCATATACTATAAAACCCCACCAACTAACCAATTGTTTATCTCTCTTTAGTGAAACATGTTGAATGCTTTAATCCTAAAAAAGATTTTAATTAAAATTGTTACTGTTCGTAGGTCAAACATTATCAATTCCCCTTAGCTTCGTTTTTATCTCATTTTTTTTTGACAGATCTTTCTTTTTTCTTTCTTTCTTTCTTTCTTTTTCTCCGTTGCTTTTTTACCGAATCTTTTTTTTTTATTTATTTATTTTGTCCATCTTTACCTTTGTTTCTTCCATCCTTTTCAATACTAATATTCTTTGTATTCCTCATTTTCTATTTCATATTAAATTTCCATTTGTTCTTTTTTGCTTCTTTTGTTGCTATTAACAAATTAAATTATAAAAAAAAACATTAAAGAGGATTTTGAGAAAGTATGACTGAAGAAGGGAGTGATTGAAAAATATGGGATTGAACATATCCTGAGAGAGAGAGAGAGAGAGAAAGAGAGAGAGAGGGGGGGAGGTAGTGATAGAGACGTAGACATATACGATAATGCTACAGAAACCAAGATATTTCCGAAACAGAAAGGTGGAAAAACAAAATGCTAAAATATTTGAAAAGACACAAATTTCAACTTGGACGCATGCGCAAATGAGAGCATTGACGTTTCGATGAGAAGTTCATAGTTGTTCGTTCGCTGTGTGTGCGTGGCGCCATTAAATGTCAGTGCGAGCCTTAGGAGATTTTATTAGATCGGCCGTGTGCGCTGACCCCGACTGACCCCAAGCAGTCAATAAAATATCGACGGGTAAAGATGGCTTTTTGGCCTTCTGCTTCTTGGATTACATGAGAAGAAAAAAGGAGGAAGAGTAGTGGAGGAGGAGAAGGTGGAGGAGGAGAAGTTTACAAAAGAGAGGAAAGGTATAGTTACTTTTACGACTTATGGTAAAAAGAAAATGGGGGATGTAGACTTGGGAAAAGGAAAGGGGTTATTGAAGTAGAAAAAAAGGAAGGAACAAAAAGGGCAAATAAAGAAGTAGAGCCATAAAATTAGCCCCCCCCTACAAAAAAAAACAACCCCCGAGATAAATAAAAAAAAAGCGAGGCGAGGGCGGGAAAGAAGCTGACGAAAAGGAAACATGAGGGAAACGGCGGAGAAGGTATGGAAAAATAAAAATAACAATAACAAGAGTCAGTAGACCAATAATAATAATAATAATAATAATAAACTAAAATAGCTGTGGAATATGAGGGTGACGGTGATACCGATTGTAATTGGTGCACTCGGAACGGTCCCAAGAAGTTTAAAAGAAAGACTTGAGGAGTTTGAAATCAGAGGAAGAATCGAAACCATCCTGACCATAGCATTGCTAAGATCGGCCAGAATACTGAGAAGAGTCCTGGAGATCTGAAGAGACTTGCAGTCACTCGAACTCAAGTAAAGGACCATTAGGTGACACTTGTGTGAAAAAAAATAATGAGAAGAATCTTGGAGACTTGTGGAAACTTGCAGTCACTCAAACTCCAGAAGAAAACCATCAGCTAACGCTGATGGGAAAAACTCTCAAAGAGTAAAATAATATTGGAGCCTCACTATCAAATTTTTATCATATTCAGGACATTCATTTAGTGTCGGTCTTACGCCTCTGCAGAGATACAGTTATTGTTTGTAACTTAATAGATATAATCATTAGAATGAATGAAAATATTCTATGGATATACTGGTCGGTCTTCTTCCTATGTATGTTTGATTGGTTGGTCGGATGGTTGGTTGGTGTTTGATATCATATCAACTATTGTGGGTTATTCATTGCCAAACCCTGTTATAAGCCCAGTCGACTGTCGTTGTTGAAGATGCCGACTACATCTCCGCAGAGGTGTAAGACACGCCATTGTGAGTGTCTTGGATATAATAATAAATCATCAAATGGTTAGGCTTCAGTAATGGTGAAGCTTTGGGGAATACAGAGTACTCCTTTAATAACATTACTCCCAGGTCCACTGTGGCCCGAAGTGGTAACACCTGAAATGGTCCTATTTATGGGTCAAATATAAAAGACGGAAATTTAAATGACTTATGCTAAATTGAATTGTTTGAACTAGAAGTGTTTGATCATTTAACTGTGTACAAACAAATGATTAATAGTAACGGGAATTATTCGTGCCAGATAGAAATGCTTGAAACCATTTGACTGTGTGAGAAAAGGAAAGAGTGTAGGTTCTTTTAAAAATGTTATGAAAAAATGTATTTACAAATCATATATTAAATATATATGTATAAAGTGGCCAAAAATGGTCCGGGAGACCGGGGTTCAATCCTAGGTCGAGTCATACCAAAGACTCAAAAAATAGTACTAGATCCCACTTTGCTTAGCACTCAGCACTATAAGGTAAGGATCAAGGGTAAAGTGAAGCTATCCAGGGAATGGAGTAGCGCCCTTCCTTACACCTCAGTCTTATAGGTATTGAAAAATGGAAGCCTTTGGGTCATCCTCAACTAAGGTCACCAACTTTACCACTTACTATAAACTGGATTTTGCTATAACTATACCGCAATGGTTGATATGCCATAAAAACCAACCAACTAACCACCCAGTTCTAGAGCTTTGGCTAATGTGGAGTACTCCTTCACTGCTATCACTCATAGGTTTTCTCAAACTCGGAGTGGGAGTATCTTTTAGGGTCATGTCTCTGGGTCAAATAAAAAGATTTAATCATTTTCTATATTTGAAACCATTTAACTGTATGCAAACAAATGGCTGTTAAAATAAAATATTAGTATTACATTGCAATACTTGGGACTATTTAACTGATTTTTCACAAATGAACCCAGGCTCATTTAAAAATTATTACCAACAAACTTTTTGCTTATAAATCATATATATCTTATTTATATGTATAATATTGATTATATATCAACAAAGGTCGATATACCGTAACAACCAACCAACCAACCAAAATTCTGTAATATATATATCTATATAACTTGTAAGCGAAGTAGCTTTTAGAGAAGTACTTTCAAATGAGTTCGACCTTATTTGTTTGCTTACTGTAAAATGGTTTTAAGTATTGCTGTTTGATATTAGTAAATCTATTTATCAAGTTTTCTTATCTAATAGAAACAATTTTCACACAGCTGTATATTTTCAAATAACTAACAATCATGATTCTTAGTAAATGATTGAACAGTTCTGTCTGACCCAGTCAGCTGAGGCAGTAGAATACTGACTGCTTCTCTCCAGAGGCGTAGGCCCACCCCCAATGAGTGTCCTGTATATGACACTAAACAATCTGATGGTGAGGTTCCAGTAATGCTGGTTCTTTTGGGAATACGGAGTACTCCTTCATTGTTATCGCTCCCAAGTTCACTCTGGCCCAGAGAGGTAGCACCTGATAGGGTTCTATCTATGGGTTAAATAGAACTAAACAGTGTACCTATCCTAAACAGAATTATTTGAAATAGAACTGTTTTTGTATGCTAACCTGAATTGTTTAAAATAGAACTGTTTTTGATATTGAAACTGTGTACTTATGCTAAACTGAATTGTTTGAAATAGTACTATTTTGACATTTAATTGTGTGTAAACAAAGAAATTATACTTATACTAAACTCAATTGTTTGAAACGTTTATATAAATGACTCAATTCGGCGTTTAATGACCCGAAAAAGGTTGATACGCCGTAAAAGAAAGCAAGCAAGCAACCAACTCATTGATAGGACCCAAACAGGTATCAGTACACCGGGTTAGAGTGGACCTAACAGTAATGGTATTGAGGCGGTACTTTATATTTCCCAAATTTTATATATGCTTAGACTTTTTATTTGTGTCATTATCTTTATATGCATCAATAAAACTATAGCTAAATAAATGATAAAAAAACGTTTATTTAATGACAAAAGAAATTTAATTTTCAAAATAATTTCCTGTCTTGTGGTAACTAATACAATCGCTGATGAAATATGAAAAAGTTCAGATAAAAATTTAGCTTTAAATCATTTATTGGGCTACGGAATATTTTTGACCAACCTTCGGAGGTTATGATAACAGTAAATGAAGGTTCTGACATATTTGTATAATAAAATCTACCCAGGATATCGCAAATTTCATAAGCACATAGCATATTCATTTCAATACATATTTTACCGTATCGATGATGCTTAGAATACACTGAGTGGATCCTTGCACTCCGCAAAAAAAGCTCTCCTTGGTATGACACTAAACTGCATCCGATGGTGAAGTTCAAGTTCTTGAGCTCAGGAGAGAGTAGAGTGTCCCTTCATTGCCGTTACTCCCATCTCCACTCTGACCTGGATTGGTAGTACCTGTTAGGGTCTCATCTATGGGTCAATTAGGTATGTTTAAAATTTATTGGTATTCTATTTGCCCAGTCGGATGTGGCTGTAGAATAGATTGACGGCTTCTCTCCAGAGGGTTAAGGCCTCCCCCCAACGAGTGACTTGAATATGACACGAAACAGTCTGATGGTGAGGTTCCAATAATGCTGGAGCTTTGGGGAATGCGAAGTACCCCTTTATTGCCATCGTTCTGGCCCGGAGTGGTAACACCTGGTAGGGTCCTATCTATGAATCAAATAGAACTAAACTGTGTACTTATGCTAAACTGAATTGCTTTCAATAGAATTATTTTGATTTTTAACTGTGTAAACAAAAAGTATACTTATGCTAAACTGAATTGTTTCAAATAGAACTGTTTATGTATAAAAATGTATTTGGCATTAAATAACCTACGATGGTTGATGTGCCATAAAACCAAACCAAACCAAACCAAACTAATTTGTATTCCATAAAGCAGTGTGTACCCACCGAACCCCAATCCGGTAAAGAAACAACAAAACACAAAAAAACAACAAAAAAAAAAAACGTAACCAAAAAAAAAAAAAAAAAACAACAAAAAACGCGAAAATTAACAAGACTCTCTTACCTCTTGGCATATAATTATCTAAGACGGGTTGTTATACCATTAAAATCAATCAATCGATCACTACAAAATATATATTTTGCATCGTTCTTACTAATAATATTTACAAATATATATATTTACTCAACTCCTCCAAACGAGCTGGATGCAACTCCAGGGCACTCGTTAAGGGGAGCTTTGAATTGAAAATTTTCCTTCTCCCAGACTGATTGCCAAACCATGGTTAAAGAACCTAGTCAGTCCTACTATTTACCCATGGTTGGAAGGAGAATAGTTAGATTCCTACAAGGGTATTAGTGCAATAGAAAATGCAAATAGCCTCGTCCAGGATTTGAACTTGGGTCGCCGGGTTCATTTCTTAAGTAGATAACTATTACATTACGAGCACCTTAAACTATTTTCATAATTTTCTAGGCACGAATTTTACGTTTCTTCCTCTTTTCAATTGTTACTTCTCTCTCTACCTAAATCGAATTTTGTATTCTCTCTCTACTAGTTCTCTCTCTCTCTCTCTCTCTCTCTCTCTCTCTCAAAACCGATATCTGTACTCTCTTTCTCTCTCTTTCACACACCCTCCTTTTCTAAATCGATTCCGGCATTCTCTTTCTCTTTCTGACTTTTGAAATCGATTCTCTCTCTCTCTCTCTCTCTCTCTTTCTCTCCCTCCCCCTCTGTCTCTCATACCCACATACTTTCTTTCTAAACTGATTCCTGTAAACTTTTTCTTTAACTCTCCTTTTTCTCTGACTATTTCTGCATTGATTTCTCAATTCTCTCTCTCTCTCGCCCTTTCTTTCAAAATCAATATCTATTCTCTCTCTCTCTCACACCCTCTCTTTCTAAATCGATTCCTGCATTCTCTTTCTCTCTTTGAATTTTTAAAATCTCTCTCTCTCTCTCTCCCTCTCATATACTCATACTTTCCTTCTAAACCGATTCTTGTAACCTCTTTCTTTAACTCTCCTCTTTCTCTGACTATTTCTACATTGATTTTTCTATTCTCTCTCTCTCTCTCTCTCTCTCTCTCTCTCTCTCTCTCACACACACACACACACACACACACACCTCACACATACATATACATACACACTCTCTTTTCCTTTACAGATTCCTGTACTTTCTATCTGATACACATACTCTTTCTTTCTATTTTCTATTTCTGTATTCTTTCTCTTTCTCTCTCTCTCGCTCTCTTTCTCTTTCTCTCTGATTTTTTTCTAAATTGATTCCTCTATTCTCTTTCTCTTGCTCTCTTATTCTTTCTCGTCGATCTTTTTATTTTGCGTCCAAAATAAACCGAAGTCACGACTAACAATAAACACATGGCCGTAACGAATCCACGGGAGACGATCGTTATTAATATTAATTTCTCAACTCATTCGATGCAACAGGCAACGAAGACGGATGCTTTTAAGACGAGCTAACACTTCACTGGATTCTAATAATTGCTCAACAGCAAGTAACGGGGATGTAGATCACAACACATGAGGTTCAACGGTAGCAAATATACCGCTCCTAAGGTTCTTCAATGACAAAAATGTACAACTACATTGGCGATTTCGATAATACGACTTAAAAAGTTTTTTTTAATGGACATAAAGACAGGATCTAGAGAAGCGTTGTTACTGGCTGACTGCTCTTTCTCGGCTGGGGCAGGGAAAACACAAACTCTACTCGACTTTTAATGTTACGATCTGGATGCTTTATAATTTATCTGTTAAATCTCTCTAACTGTGGAAGCAGGAAGAAATGGGTTTGATAGTTGTATCTCTGCTTCTATCCGGATCTTCTACATTGTATTGTGGCCCATCTCCTTTCTTTCCCTGTTGACCTATACAGTGAATCTGGAGACTTCTCTTGACAGGAAGAATAAGCAATAATCTACCTTTGTGCACGTCTTGGGTTATTTGTTCTACTCTACATAATACCCATATATATCGGGGAGTAGTTCAATGGCCGTAAAAATATACACATCCATTCTAACACAGGTTAATCAACCTCTGAAAACCAACAAATTTATTGTCCAAACTATTTTCCTAGTGTCGTCTGATCACATGATTTCTTGAACCAATCATTGTCATGAATTCAAATTACTCCTGGTGTCATTGTCTATCACTTACACAGATTGACACTCTAGTATTTTTGTACCCTTTAAACGAGCTAGAACTTGTTTAAATTACCTACACTTTTTGTCAATGAGAGATCGCACCAATCTGTAATATTACAAGCGAACTACTGATACAACGTGTTTCTTCGTTCGTTTAGAAACAAGGCTCTTTTAGTACTTTTTCCCAGCGAAAATTTGTTTGTTTCCTTACACCCCATCCACAAAAGAGAAAAAGAAAGCGAATCACAAGATCCATTATATATATATATGCATATATAATCTAGGCTCATAGAACAGAGAAGTAGAGATGGGGTGTTCTGTGAACTCCTGTATATATGTATATGTGTGTGTGTGTGTGTGTATAAAAGTAAAGTTAGCGACCGTAGTCCAGGGTGACCCGAAGGCTCCCTTTCAATAGCTACTACACTGAGGTACAGGGGAGGTGTTACTCCTTTTCCTGGATTCCTCCACTTTACCCTTGATACGGACCATTTTCTGAGTCTTTGGTATGACTCGCCCAAGGCCATGGCAAACACTCTACCCACTTGACAAATGGGTCGTTTATATGCATATTTTACAAAATCGATGAGGCTGAGATTATGCTGGCTGGATCCCCTGCAAAGGGGGTAAGGAACTCCCCACTAAGAAGCCATCCTTAGTATTCACTAAACACCCTAATTCAGTTTCCACTTGTAGGTTGACACTTTATATGTTGACCTCAGCAATAACATTTACGGAGAACGTGATCAAGTGTATCATGTTACTGGTAGCACACTTGAAGAGACATTGAACTTTTCCAACCAATCTTTTTTTTGGTTTCTGGCTTTTAAAAAAAAATAAAGCAGAGCCATATCCTTAAGAGGCTTCACCAGTTTATTTTAAATCTATATCGTAAGTTGAACATAAGGTTTTATAAAATCGGACTTAAAATCACAGTTCACTTATTCATTCTATCTATTTCCTAAACTGAACACCGACTTCTTGGCCTCTTGATCCCTTTTTTAAAGTTTTCTCGAGAATGAAAGATGGTTAGTTGGTTGGTTGATTTTTATGGCATATTAACCTTTGTAGGTTATTTAATGCCAAATCTTCTTTATACATACATATTGAATATATATGATTTATAAACACATTTTAATGATAACATTTTTCAGTAAGCCTGAGCTTATTTTTTTGCACACAGTAAAACGGTTTCAAGTATTGCTATCTTATAGGAATAATTCTATTTACTATTTGCACATAGTCAAATGGTTTCAATTATTTCTATGTTAAAGTAATAATTTAACATGAGTTATTTGTTTATACACATTTAAATAAATGTACATGATATGTAAGAGATTAATTTATTGGTAATTTCATTTGTAAATGAAAGTACTCATTTGTTTGCGCACAAATTATTACTATTGTTTCTACACTGTTCAATGGTTTCAATTATTGCTATCTAACGGTAATTTTATTCAACATTACTCGTTCGTTTGCAAACTGTTAAATCTTTCTAAGTGTAATATAACTGGGGAGGGATTTCGTTTTGTATATCTTGTCTTTCGGTTTAGTTAGGATAAGAACCTTTCGGCTCAGTGCATGGGTTAGTTAGGTGCAAACGTTAACGCAGGTGTTCACGCGCGTGCGGTGAGGATGTGTCATTCAGAGATGTCAAAATAAAAACCTCAGATAAGAATTGAGACTAGGGGATGTGAGTGACGTCAAACACCGGAAGCGTGGGCTGAGATTTGAGAAAAAGCAGTGAGTTGAGTTCCCGCCTGGGAAGAAGAAGGTTGACTTTCAGAGCTGGGCGAGGCCAGACAACTTTGTGCGCTACGGGCGCCGCGCGTTGGTTGGGTTGAGAGCTGACGATGTAAAAGCAGCCAGCATAGAAAGATTGTGTCTGGCTATGTAACATAGATATCGCTATGTATCACTAACAATTCAATTAAACATCATTCATTTGTTAACACAGTTAAATGATCAAACGGTTCAATTTCTATCAATTCAATTTAGCATAATTCCTTTGTTTCTATTCAGTTTAAATGTCATTTCTTTTTTTACCTTATCGGGTACTACCACTCCGGGTCAGAGTAGATCTGGGAGCATTGACAGTGAAGGAGTATTCCATATTCCCCAAAGCTCCAGCATCAGATTGTTTAGCGTCATATATCAGGACATTTGTTTGGGGGCGTCTTACCCACCTGCAGAGATTCAGTTGCTGTGTTCTACAGTCCCAACCGACTGGGCTGGAAAATTAAAGAGTTTCGAAAGAAATGAAGGTCTATCAGCCCAATCAACCGCAGCTTTAGAAAACACCAACTGCATCTCTGTTGAGCGGTAACATTCGCCCTAACGAGTGTCTTGGATATGAAAATAAACTATCTGATGGTAAGGCTCCAGTCCTGGAAGATTGGAGAATGTGGAGTTCCTCTTCGTTGACATTACTCCCAGGCTCACTCTGAACCTGAATGGTAGCTTCTGATTGGGTTCTCTCTATGGGTCAAATATAACTTTTTGACATTTAAACTGTGTCCTAACAGACGACTTATGCTGAACTGAAATGTTCGAAATAGAATTGTTTCATTATTTTACCGTGTAAAAAAAATGATTGGTTGGTTGGATTTTATGGTATATCAACCTTTGTAGGTTATTTAACACCAAATCCATTTTCATGAAAATATTTCTATTTCAAGCTATTCAGTTTAGTCAAGCAGTTCTAATTCAGTTTAGTATAAGTACAGATTTTGTTTAGACACAGTTAAATGTTAAAACAGTTCTATATCAAACAATTCCGTTTAGTGTAAATACAGTTTTATATGTCAAAAAACGCTTCCATTTCAAATAATCCAGTTTAGGATAAGCACACTGTTTAAATGTAAGTACGGTTTAATTGTTAAAACATTTCTATTTCAGGCTATTCATTTTAGTGAAACAATTCAGTTTAGCATAAGTGTGCCATTAGTTCTATTTAACCGATATATAGGGCCCTATCAGGTGCTACCACGCCGGGCCAGAGTGAACCTGGGAGCAATGGCAATGAAGATGTTCTCCGCATTCCCCAAAGCCCCAGCATTACTGGAACCTCATCATCAGGGTGTTTAGTGTCATATCCAGGACACTGATTGGTGGGGGGTCTTATCCCTCTGCAGAGATGCAGTCAGTGTATTCTACAGCCTCAGTCGACTGGGCAAGTAAACGAATGACTGATGTTTAATTGTAACTTTTATGTAGCAATGCTTGCAACTATTTAACTGTGTGCAAACAAATGATTAGTAGTAAATAGAAATACTTAAAACCATTTAACTATTAGCAAAAAATGAGGACAGGCTTGTTTAAAATATAATCAGCAAAATGTGTCTTCATATCATATTTGATATATATGCATAAACAATATTTGATATGCAACAAGACCCAAACAAATAAACATATAGATAAATAAATTAATTAATAGATAAAGTTTTTTTTCGAGACTGATTGCCTTGAAACAGCAAGTGATCTTAGCGAATAAAAACTCAAAAATCAAGCCACTTGTACTCCTCTTAAAAACTGGCCTTGTGTCGCATCCTGTTCGTGGTTGGGGGTTGGGTAAGTATATGCCTAATAAATTAAACGAAAGAAAAACATGGGAAGAAAGAATGAATGAAAGTGAGAGAAATATAATAAAACGAAATGAATAAAGAACGAAAGAAAGCAAGTGAAAGAAAGAAAAAATGAAGAAAGAAAGATAGAATGAGATAAAAGAAAGAATATAAAGAAAGAAAGAATTTAAAAAAGTATAAAATAAATAAATAAAGAATGGGAAAAAAGAAAAAAATGAAGGAAAGAAAGACAGAATGAGAAGAATGAAAGAAAAACGAGAAGAAATAAAGGAAGAATGTAAAGAAAGAAACAATTAAAAAAGAAAAAATTGACAAGAAAAATAAATTGAAAAAGAAAGAAAGAAAGAAAGAAAGAAAAATGAAAAGAAAGAAGCAATGAAAACAGAGAGAAAGAAATGGGAAGAAAAGAGAATTGAAGAAAGAGAAAAAGAAAGAAAGAATGAGATGAAAGAAAGAATTAAAACAGAAAGAAAAAAATGGGAAGAAAAAAGAATTTGAAAAAGAAAGAAAGAAAGAAAGAAGAAAGAAGAAAGAAAGAAAGAAAGAAGAAGAAAAGAGGATTGAAAAACGAAAGAAAGGATGGTAGGAAAGAAAGAATCAATGGACGAATGAAAAAACGGAAAGAAAGAAATAATAATTAAAAGAAAGAAAGGATGGGAAGATAGAAAGAATGACAGAAAGAATGACAGAAAGAAAGAAAATAAATCGAAAAAAAAAATAAAGAAAGAAAGAAAGAAAGAAAGAAAAGAGGAAAAGTATATTTAAAAAGAAAGGATGTGAAGAAAGAACGAATGAACGAAAGAATGAAAGAATGAGTTGAAAGAAAGAATTAACAAGAAAAAAAAAAAGAAAAGAAAAGGAAAAAGAATTAAAAAAAGAAACAAAGAATGGGAAGAAAGAAAGCAAATATAAAAAGAAAGACGAATTGTTTTTTTTTTCCTCTCTGGGGAGGGGATTTGTGGCTTGTCATATAAGTTGTTTGGACGAAATAAAATCTTTATTAACCGCTAATTCTAACCCTTTCCAAATGACACGAGCTTCTTCCGGTCTGTTTCAAGTCTCTGTCCCAAGCGCATCAGTGCCGTATTTACGCCTGTTCTGTTTTCGGTGCAGGTCATTTTGTCAACCCTACAACTCCACTGCCGGTGTTTCTCTATGACACCTGGACTTCTTTGCTCAGTAATCTACGTATGGGTGACAAGAAGGTTTTTTGGGTATATTTATTTTTGTTGTTTCGTCGGTTGTTGTCATTAATGTTGTTGGTTGTTGAAATATCTGACTCCATTGTGTTCTTCTTCTTACTCCATCTAACTTGTCAGCGTCTTTTTTGTATGTAGAAGGGCTGCAAAAAATCACGAGAGGAAGGAAGAAAGAGACGAAGATCCCTTTTAAATTCCAACTTTATCTTAGGATTCTAATGACTATTCTGTGGTGTGGAGAGTTTTCCTGTACCAGTAGAAATATGCCAGGTTTCTTAGACAAGGGGGTTGAAATATATTTATCATTTTCGGTAGTAGTTCAGAAGTTCAAGGTCGGTGGTTATGTCCTGTAGGTATTTTTCATAGAGGCCACTGTTAGAGAAGACGCAACCAGCACTCCCACGTCCGAAACATATTGAACACGTGCACTAGCTGCTAGCAGCCGTGTAAAAGAGTATCATTTCAGTCCTTCAGGCTGAAGTGAGACTGGGTTTTTTCCTTGGTGCCATTAAGTCTACCTTTCAGGCATGCGCTGTTCCTACTTCGTATCAGAGGTTTCCTGTCAGAAGTTTCTGGGAACAGCTCCACTTTTTAAATTTATTTTATCTTATTTATTTTCTTTTTCTTTTCATTAATCGCCACACATGACATCAGGTTCCTTTCCTGATCATAACACAAAACAACTGCCAAGAATCTAGTCGCAGTGGTGCAGTGAATGGAGAGATGGACTACAACATCGAGGTAAGCGAATTCAAATTCCAGTAGCTCTATTACGTTCACTTTCAAATTAATACATTTGAGAAAGGCATGAACCCCTTATTCCTGCAGCTATGGGTTAAAATGTACCACTACTGTTCTTCTACAAGGATGGCTTTGGTATTAAATAACCCACGAAATTTGATATGCCATTAAACAAAAAATAAACCAAACCAAAAGATGATAGCCGTGTATCTGATTTTACTATAGAAATGCGCAGATGCACTGATGATATTTTTACAATGGAAGAAATTAGAAAGAAATATTGCCTGAATATAATAAGCATCTTATTAAGTGAAGAGATGAATTGGATGTTTAAAGTAAATGATTGGGTAATGGTTTTTCGATGGAAATTAAACAGATGCTTAAAACGATGAAAGCAGACAAAATTTATTCAATAACATAATGAAGAAAAAAATCAAAAAGTTCGGAAAAAATCGGATGAAAGAGTCAAAAAAGTATAAAGAATAAAAGCGAAGAAGATTAAAATGAAGAAGAAAACATTTGAAACAGAAGAAAAAATGACGATAAAAAAATCGAAATAATTAGTTAAAGGAATGAAACAATAAGAAAGAGATGAGAAAGGAAAAATAAAAATAAAAATACAGCGAAGAAGAAGAAGAAGAAGAAGAAGTGGTGGACGGAATAATTAAATAAGAAAAAAGAAGAAAAGTGAAAACAAGAACGAAGGTCAGAAAAGAAGATAAAAGGAACACAGATCAAATGAGAGAAGGAAGGAGTAGCGGAACAAGAAACAGAAAAAGGAGAAAAGAAGTAAGAAACAGAAAGAGGTTCAAATTGAAAGGAGTAGGATTAGAGCAACAAGAATCACGAAATCAGAGATGAATCATATAGCGAGTATTTGATGATGATAAAGAGTATCACAAAGAAAGGTGCGGAGATTAAATGAGAGAAAGGATGAGGAGTATAAGAATGAGGAATTTGGAGAAAAAAGGGAAATTAATTAATTAATTACGAAAGAAAGAAGGAAAGAAGAGAAGACGAAGCAAATTCAAGAAATAAAACAAAATACTTTGAGGTTTAGAACCTGTTTAAAGCGATTCAAAAAGCCGGCGTCAATTGTTGGAATCTACATAAAACCATTTTATAACAGACGACATTAACCATCTTTTGACGAAGTGTTAAATTACAACCTTCATTGCCATCTCTATTTCATGGGACCATTATGACCGGATGGAACCGCTTGAATTATTTGCCAATCTATGACACTTTTGTTATTCCTGCCTCAAAATCCCTTATGACAATTTTTTTTCAAGGCACTCAAATAAAGTGTCCAACACACACACACACACTTGGCCGCTGTATTTGTGGGGACACATCTTGGTCTGGATGTGTTGATCATGTCGGTCAAGGCCGCCTGAGATACGTGCTGGGAAAGCCTAATATTCTTATCAGGTGGTTGAAACCGACACTCTCTTGACCTCCGGGGACCATCCGCCGAGGCTTTCACCGGCTTTGGCAGTGGGGTTTATTGCCTGGTGCTTGAGACGCTGCCTTTTAGGGGAAATATCGACGAGGCGCCCATCACGCATTTGAGCTCGCGCTCGCTCCCAGCCCCTGCTATACAAAAAGCCTTGTGCCAGCTTGTTTTGGTAGGAAGATACACACACACACATAAGCTTCGGGAAGAGTGGAACAGCCCCCCTTTGCTATTACATCCAGATCCAGTCACAACTGTAGTAGTAGCATTGGCCAGGTTCTCATCTATGAGTCAAATAGCTGTGTTTAAAAATTATTTATATTAGATTGGAAAACTTGATACCATTTAACTGTGTACAAATTGTATGAAGAATTGATTGAAGATAAAATTGTTTAATATGAGAAGTATCGGAGAACAACCACTGCACTGATGGTCAAATAGCTGTGTTTGAAAATTATTTGTATTAGATTGGAATACTTGATACCATTTAACTGTGTACAAATTGTATGAAGAATAGTTGATTGAAGATAAAATTGTTTAATCTGAGAACTATCTGAGAACAACCACTGTACTGATGGTCAAATAGCTGTGTTTAAAAAATTATTTGTATTAGATTGGAATACTTGATACCATTTAACTGTGTACAAATTGTATGAAGAATAGTTGATTGAAGATAAAATTGTTTAATCTGAGAACTATTTGAGAACAGCCACAACACTGATGGTCAAATAGCTTAACCTTCAATAAGGTTGTGTAAAAGATGTAAAACATTATTCAACTATCAACAAGACCGGTGCAACTACGATGGTCTATGTTCGGTCATATTACGGATGCCCGAAGAAACACCAATACAAAAATTCCTAGAATTTGCTCTGAGAGAGTCCATCAACTACCGGGCACGAAAGGGTCGCCACTGCATGAACTTACTTAATTTTAGAGGTGCCCGTGGTGTAATGGTTATCGTCGTAGGAAATGGACCCGGCGACATGAGTTCAAATCCTGGACGAGACTGATTGCATTTCACAAAATACTAATACCATTGGGAAAGGTATGAATCCAATTATTCTCTCTCCAGCTATTAGTAGATAGTAGGGCAGACTGTGTTCTTCAGCCTTGGTGAGGCAACTAGTCTAGGAGAAGGAAAACTCTGAATTCAAACCTGTTAAACTCCGCTTAAAAATTGACCTTGTGTCATATCCTACCTGAGCGGAGGGGTTGGTAAATATGATAAACTTACTTAAGCTGTGGTTGGACCTCCAAAATTCTGGCATAGTCCTAAGACCTGACAAACGGCCGAGAGAGCTGAGAAACCTCGATAAGAAAAAAACACATCGGGTTCAAAGGAAGAAATAGTGAATGCTGCAGTAGAATGTTCCAAACTACTAAAGAGCCAGAATGCAGTAAAACTCACAAAAAAAAATCACTCAATTTTAATCCCATGATATGCGAAAGTAGCAAATAGGCACGAAAAGAGTATAACACTCGAAACGATTGGGGGAGAAAGGTGATACACAGGAAATTATGTAAGAAATTGAAATTTGACCATCCTACGAAATGGTACATGCACAAACCAGAATCCGTCCAGGAGAATGAGACGCATAAAATTTTCTGTGATTTTGAGACACAAACAGATCACCTAATCTCCGTTAGAAGATAAGACCTAGTTTTAATTAACAAAAAAAAATAAATAAATAAAAGAGAAATTGCCGTCTAGTGGAATTACCGTTCCGGCCGCCTACAGAGGGAAAATAAAAGAAAGCAAAAAGACTTTGTCAGTGAAATAAAAAGGCTGTGGAACATGAGAGTGATGGTGATGCCAATAGTAATTGGCACACTTGGAACGGTACCCGAAGAGTTGGAAAATAAAACTGAAAGAATTGGAAATCGGAGGTCGAATCGAGATCATCCAAAATGCAGCATTGTTGAGATTGGCCAGAATAGTGAGAAGAGTCCTGGAAACCTGAGGAGACGTGCTGTCACTCAGACTCTAGTGAAAGATGCCCAGCTTACGCTGGTGGGAAAACTCACAGAGAATAATAATAATAATAATAATAATAATAATAATAATAATAATAATAATAATCTGGGATTTTGAGATACAAACGGATCATCTAATCTCGGCCAAAAGACCAGACCTTATAATAATCAACAACAAAAGAAAAAAAAAGAAAAAAAAAACAACTTGCAAAATTGTGAACTTTGCTGTCCCAGCTGACCACAGTATAAAACTGAAAGAAAGTGAAAAGAAAGATAAGTACCTGGACCTTGCTAGGGAACTGAAAAAGACTTGGAGGTAGGAGGACGAGTGGATACTATCAAAACTACAATATTTTTTAGAACGGCCAGAATACTGAGAAGAGTCCTATTGACTTGAGGAGATATGATCTCACTCAAACTCCAGTGAATGACTATCAGCTAAAAGTGATGTGAAAAACTCTCAAGGAGTAAATAATAATAATAATAATAATAATAATAATAATAATAATAATAAGAAGAAGAAGAAGAAGAAGAAGAAGAAAAGGTAAACAAGAAAAGATAAAGAATCAAACGCCCTGCCATAACGCTCTCGTCAAAATAACGAAAGCGAAAATAACGGCAGCCACGAATGAAAACACAACTGTTTAGTAATGAAATGAAACTAATGCGATGATATAAGCGACGGGCAACTAAAAATAAAAACAAAAGACTATCATAAATAGATAGAGAACATAAGCGACCCTTTGTCGTCGGTTGTGTCAGGCACAATAGACTTCGTGAAGCCATCACAGTGTAAAAAGCTTTCAAATGACGTCGACGCGTGCAACAGGATATCTGAATGAAGAAAGGAAGCAGTTTGAGGAAAAAATGGCGTCTGGCAGAGTATCTTTCGAAAACGAAAAGAATCAAAGATTTGAATAGAAAACTTGCCGATATGCATTGTTGGCCGGAGATGAAACAGGAGACGGAAAAAAAATGGCTGAGAGAGAGAGAGAGATCGAAATATTTAAAAAGCTGGGAATGCTTCGTAGATTTTGATTGGCTGTTAAGTGTCATGTGTTTACGGTGAAGATATCTTTTCATCATTTGCCCATGTAGTAGATACTATTCAGCAGTCTTCTTTCGTGACAAAATTGCTACCGTTGCTTTTGTGGCTGCGAAGCCGTTTGTCTTTATTTTGAGTGTATATTTGGAAAAGGTAGATAAGAGCAGAGAAAGAGAATAAAAGATTTGTAACTTGATAGCATTTAATAATGGCCATTTAGAATATATGTATAGTCATCGACAGACAGACTGTTTCATTGTTTCAGAACTCTCCAGTAAGACTTGACACGTAGGACGCTTGAAGCGAAACCCGCCCAAATTTACATTAGACTAAGTATCATACCGCTCAGCCAACAAGCGAACGACGTCAGTTCGGGAATTATAAGTCATTAAGTAATAGCTTTCGTTTGTTTAATATATAATAATGTATATAATATACAATAATATATAATAATGATATACAATTATAAAATATATAATAGTATATAATTATATAATAATTATATAATATATATAATAACATATATAATAATATAAATAATAATATATGATATATATCACACACACACACACACACACACACACACACACACACACACACATATATATATATATATATATATATATATATATATATATATATAAAGTTGTTAGTGACCGTAGTCGTGGGCGACCAGAAAGCTCCCTTTTCAAAAGCTACTCCACCGAAGTGTAGGGGAAGGCGCTACTCCTTTCCCTGGTATATATATATATATATATATTATACGCAAATCTAACACACACACACACACTCACACACACACACACATATATATATATATATATTGAGAGAGAGAGAGAGAGAGAGAGAGAGAGAGAGAGAGAGAGCGAGACAGAGGGAGGAAGAGAGAGGATAATGGAGATTACTTACATATACTGGCTCATACAAAGGCACCATAAATAACAATATTTGGAACGATTTAACAGGATGTAAATGAATGAGTAATGTTGAATAGAATAATTAGTGTTAAATAGCAATACTCGTAACCACTTCACTGTGCACAAACAAATGAGTAATATTGTATAGGAGTATTAGTGTTGAAAGCAATAATTGAATTCATTTAACTATGTAGAAACAACCACAATACTTGTGTGTAAACAAATTCGCTATATTTCATTTTAAAATGAAATTAAAGACAAATTAATCTTTTTTTTACACGTTATGTATATTTGTTTAAATGTGAGCAAATAAATGACTGATGTCAAATTATGACTACTTCAAAACAATACGTGAAACCATTTCACTTTGTGCACAAAAACAAAAATTGAGTTTCGGCTCGTTTAAAAATGTTATCAAGAAAATGTGTTTATAAATCATATATTTGATTTATATATGTATAAACAGGATTTGGCGTTAAATAAACTACAATAGTTGACGTTCTATAAAACCAAACAAAACAAATCAATTCAACAAATTTTTCCAACAAGTAATGGAGAAATAGTAAGGTAGACTGAACTCTTTATTTTAGTGTGGCGACTAGTCAAGGAGAAGGAAAAATCTGGATGCAAACCAACTGTACTCCGATTAAAACCTGATAATGTATTGTATTCTATTTGGAATGGAGCGGCTGGGTTTGTTTTGGTTTGGTATTTTGGCATATCAACCACAGTTGTTTATTTCATGATAAATCTTTTTTTTACATATATATTAAAAACATATGATTTGTAAACACATTTTGTAGATACACACAGTTAAATGATCAAACAGTTCTATTTCTAATGATTCAATTTAGCGTAAGTCAACAAAGTTAAATGGTTAAAACTATTGCTACGTATCACAAAAATAATTCGATTAGACATCAGTAATTTGTTTATGCACAGTTTAAAGAAGAAACCGTTCTGTTTCTAACAATTCAATTTAGCATAAGTCATTTGTTTACACTAACTTTATACGTCAAACAGTTCTATTTGAATCATAGATAGGATCCTCTCAGGTGCAACCACTCCGGGTTAGATTGAATCTGAGAGTGATGGCATTAACAGGCTACTCCACATTCCCCAAACTCCAGTATTTCTGGAGCCTCACCATTAGATTTTTAGTGTCATATCCAAGACTCTCATGGTTGTTGTTGTTAGTGGTGGTGGGGTCATATCCTTCTGCAGACTGGGCTAAGAAGCTGGATTTATCAAAATGCCCGAGATCAAGTGATAAAAAAGCATTCATTTTTTTCAACAAATACAAACTTTTCAACGTTCTATACTTCTTCAAAAGGTGTGAACGTTATCAAATCAAACTTTAATTGATTATAAGCGAAGCAACGAGAATATATATATATATATATATATATATATATATATATATATATATATATATATAGTTTTTCGAAAGGTCTAGGGTCACATGCATATTCAATGGTCCATATTAAAAAGATCAAATACTCCAAAATATTTTGATAGTAGATGTAATCTGTGCCCAAAGGAAAAAAATTCAAATAATGATATACCCAGACTCTGAAAAATTGTTTAATAAGAGATGTGAATTAATAGCTAGATGTCAACATAGTGCTACATTTAAACTATAGAAAAATTATCATAAATAATGCTTTAAAAAACATAGGATTAAATTGAGATTTAGGTAAAAGAATAAAAATGAAATAAAATAAAAAATGTGAAAAAACCATATCATATATACGTACTATTCAATAAAAGGGTAACCAAATTAATAGTCTCGAAAATAAAATTGAATTTAAAAAAAAATAATTTCAATTTTAAATCTTGAATTTAATTTAATATAATTATTACTGTATCCTTGAGTAAAATTATTAAATAAAGTTATTTTATCTAAATTAGTATTAAATCTGGAGTTTTAAGTCGAAAATTACTTAGAATTTAAAAGATAAAAATAAATTAATTTACCATAATTCCAACTGGCAATAAAATAAAAAAAAATCGGAAGTGGGCTAAATGAGGAGAAAACTCTTCACCCCTCTTCTACCCCCTCCCACCCTTCTTTCCTGTGTTTATTCTGAATTATTTTATCCTTAAGATCTGAAGAAGTCATGTTAATTTTTTTCGTGTTTTTTGATTTTATCAAAAACACATAACAGGATGGAAATAAATTTTTAATCCTAATATGACCGGTTTTGTTTTTTTTCTTAAAGATATATATATATATATATATATATATATATATATATATATATATATATCATCTCGTAGGTCTAGCCCAAAGTTGTCTGATAATGTCTAGAATTGCTACAGCAATTTGATATTAAAAGATCTAGCTTACTTAAGAAGATGCTGCATTAGTTCTCTTGAAAGTACTCTCTATGGGATCTCTCATATTTATTACAGCCTTCTTTCTACTTGTGAAAACAGTGTACGGTAAGCTCTGATTGTTTACCAAATTACATTCAGACCACACAATCAGTCGTTGGCGAAAAAAATTCATCGATATTTTGAGTATGCTTGTTATATCATGTTGAGTAGATTATTCGTATCTTAATTTGATTGTTATTAATCTCAACTGGTCTATCAGATCGTGGGATAAGCCGACACTTACCAAATCTCATATTATTACAAGATGTCAGTACGAAAAAAACCCAGTGATGGACGGTTTGGTTGGGTTCAATGGTGCATGAACCCTTGTTGGTTATTTAATGCATATTTCTTTATATCTACATCTATATATATATATATATATATCATCGCATGCCGTTGGCATGGATTTCTCTGACTCTCTCCAGCCACACGTCCCGATTGTCCATCGCTTTCGGCTAGTCTTCCATGCTATATCTTGTATCAGTACTGAACTTTTGTAGATAGGTTCAAGCTGATCGCCCTACCCTTGCTCGTTCGTTTGAAGAAGTCCACATGAGTCCATAGCTTATGAGTTCACTCTTCTTTCTCCAGTAGTGTCCAGCATATCTTGTCTGTTTACTTTGGATGGTTTTCGAGATTGGTGGTAAGTTTCCGTACAGCTGCTGCTTTGTGGGACGCTGCCTTCAGGACTTGTTCACTATGTTGTATATTGACCTTCGACCCGGCCAAACATGCCATTCCAAAGACGCGGAAGTTGCATATTCGATTGGTGTAGGCGGACTTAGCTGACAATATGGGAAAAGGTAAAATCCCGCGGTACAGTCATAGACTGACGCTCCGGAAGAGAGTGACCTGTGAAATGCATGACAGTTATTTCCGCTCGATGAAAATCAAACATGCCATTCCAAGGACAGCGGAAGTGACACATCCCGATGGCCAGTTATGGGGAGATATTGAGTGGGCGATTGAACTATTATATAACTCGGTGGAGACAGGAAGTCAGTTAGTTGGAGATCAGATGAGTTAGAGACAAGATGCGATAGAGGAAGCCACACCCAGCGGAGAGGGCCCCAAGGCCTCCGGTTGAGCAGCCATAGAGAGCGGGAAAGAGACGCTGATGGCAAGAGTGGGGGCCAATATATTGCAGTTCTGTTCGGTCTCCAATTCTCTCTCACACACCCAACCCTTTCAAATAAAGTGAGAGGTATATTTTTTTAAAGAAGTCTTTGCTCTTTATTATTGCGTCAATATGTATTCTGCATGAATCTGCATATGACTATGCAACATGTACACTTCGTGGAATTCTTGTGCAATTGCTGTCAATTTTTCTCTCCATTTTCTAAGTCAGCCTCCATGTGATGCATCCATACAGCAGTATTGACATGACAGTGGTTTAAAAAAAAAACTCTACTTTATTTTATCTGATATGTCTGACTTCCATGTGATCGATAGTCAGTTGATGGCTATCCATGCCTTCGCTAGTCGTGTGTTGATGTCATTTTTGGTAGATGAGAGGTGAACTTGTTCACAAGTTTCATATATCTCCCATTTATATATACATATATATATATATATCGTCATCCACAGACAGACTGTTTCATTCTAGCAGAAGTCATCAGTGTGGCTAGACATACTAGATTCCCGTAGCCGGGATCGAAACCCGGTTGACTCAAACGCCAAACCAAGACTCTATCCCTCAGCCACGAGGAAATCAGCAGCAGCGAAGTAAATATTAAACGGTTATGAATCACAATTACTTTAGTTTACATACATCCGCTTAACGACTACCGAGAGCTCAATTCATATATGAAGAACCTTGCATATACGCTAATGGCAACGCAATTACTTCATTCGCTAGAGAGCTCAACCTTACGGGGGTAGGGGAGCATATACATATACATATTATCATCCACATTATATATATATATATATATATATATATATAATTTTTTACCGAATAGGTTCTCGGTAACTTAATATTTACATGATTAAGAGTACTTTTTATTAGCATAAAGTTAAATGATTTCAAGTAATGTAAACACTAATAATTCTATATATTATCAATCACTTTTTTGCCCACTGTCAAATAGTTTAAAAGTATTGCTATTCAACATTAGTAATTATATTCAAGTATTACCATCTAATTTGATATCAATCCTTTGTTTGCACACTGTTAATAATATTAATCATTTGATTCCATGCTGTTAAATGGTTTCAAATTAATATTAATAATCATATTGGATATTATTTATTTCTATCTATCTATCTATCTATCTATTTCAGTCTGCTTAATTCTATCTATCTATCTATCTACTTTTCTTAATTTCTCTCCTTCTTTCTTTCTTTCTTTCTTTCTCTCTCTCTATATATAATTTTTTGTAGGTTCAAAAAGAGAAAGATTTTAAAATTAGTAGGTCCACAAAGAGATTTGTATTTTTTAAGGTTTATTTATCTATTTAAATCCTAAGAAAAATACAAATCTCTTTGTGGACCAACCCATTTAAATATATATATATATATATATATATATATATATATATATATATATATATATATATATATATACATCAGTCATTTTTATAATTATCTAATTTATTTCTTCCACTATCTATCTATCTATCTATTAACAGATATGATGTGGGAGTGATTGAATTGGATGGTCGGAAAGAAAGCTTACTCGCTATTCTTCTAAGGTTTCAATGATTCCGACATTTGGCGCAGTAACAAAGATCTCAAACCTGACGGTAGTGCGGTTGGAAGGGGGAAGTTACTGACTTTCTGCGGACGTCTTGTATTACTCCGCAGTCAGTCGTCATGGCGTGTAATATGACACACGTCGGCAATGTCAGTTAGTCAATTATTTAACCCCCCCCACTTCTTTACTCTCGTCATATTATCTATCTTTATTTACTTTTACTTATTTTTCACTTGTTTGATGCAAGCGTTCCTAGCATCTTCTTACACTGGGTTTTGATTCGATTTATTCCTTCCTTCCTTTCTTTTTCTCTTCCTTCTTTTCTGTTTTCATTCCTTCCTTTCTTTTTTCTTCTTTCCTTTCTTTCTTTTCTTAGTTTATTTTGTTTTGAGTTTGTTATTTTTTAAGTATATTATTTATTTTTCACCACGGTCTTTTCCTTGTCTTATTTTTATCTTTCTCCTCTATTTTCCCTGTTAACGCCTTCTTTCTTTCTTTCTTTCTTTCTTTCTTTCTTTCTTTCTTTCTTTCCTTCTTTCTTGTTAGGTAGCTATCTTATGCCATATCTTCATTTTTTAATTCTTTCTTTTTTTACATTTTTCGCTTTTTAATTAGCTAAAGAGCGTGTTCTCTTTCTTTCTTTCTTTCTTTCTTTCTTTCTTTCTTTCTTTCTTTCTTTCTTTCTTTCTTTCTTCGTACCCCTTATTCTTTCTTTCTTTCTTTCTTTCTTTCTTTCTTCGTACCCCTTATTCTTTCTTTCTTTCTTCCTTTCTTTTTTTCTTTCTTTCTTTCTTTCTTTCTTTCTTATTCCTTTTTTTAAATTTCTTTCTTTTTTCTTTCTCTTGTTCATTTACTCAGTCATTCTTTCTTAATTTCGTTCCGTTTCGTTTTGTTTTTATTTTATTTCGTTTCATTTCATTCCATTTCTTTCTTTCTTTCTGTCTTTCTTTCTTTTCATCGCTTTGACCACCTACTTTAAAAAAAATAATCGCTTTCTTTTCGTCATTTTTCTTCCTTTTTCATTCAATATATTGCTTGTTTTTCTTCTTCTTTAATCCATTGCTTCTTCTTTATGATAAGCCTTTTCCTTAAACTTTTCTCTTCTTGTCTCTATCCCTTTCCCATTCTTTATAGACTTAATTTCTTTATTCTTTGAATCGATATTATTTTACCCTTTATGATTTTTCACACGAGTAATCACTGGTGGCATTCACTGAATTCCTAGAAATACCAAGTCTACTCATCTCTTTAGGATTTTACTCAGTATCCAAGTTAATCTCAGAATGCTTCGATCAGGGTGGTCTCAATTCTTCCTCGGATTTCTCGTTCCTTTAGTTTCTTTTCCAGGTTTTTCTGGATTCTTACTCTAGCTCCAATAATAATTTATATAATCCTCACCTTCATGTTTCACATTTCTTTAACAAGCTCCATTTATCCCATTTTTCGCTTTCCTTTACTTTTTCTATGGGATCTGCGTGTAATATTGAACAAGTCCTGGAGGCAGCACCCAACAAAGCAGTCGCTCTACGGCCACGTACCACATATCACGAAAACTATCAAAGTTAGACGAACCAAACATCCGGGACACTGCTGGAGATGTAGGGACGAACTCATCAGAGACATACTCCAGTGGACCCTTTCATATGGACGAGCAAAGGCGGGACGACCAGCTAGAACCTCCATATAACAGCTCTTTGCTGATACAGGATGTAACCTTGAAGACCTATCAGGAGCAATGGACGATAGAGACGGGTTGCGAGAGAGGGTCAGTGAGATCCGTGCTGATGGCGGAACATGATGATGATGATGATGGGATCTTTTAAAACAGTTAAGTCCTATAGTTGTCATGTTCTTTTCTTCTACTTTGTTTGTTTACTTTGTTTAATGGCATATCAACCTTCGTGGGTTATTTAATGCCAAAGCCATCTTGGAAGAAGTATAGAACGGCTACTATTTAACACATAACTGGAGCAGGAGATATGGTGGCTCGAACCTTTCTCAAGAATATTGATCTAAATTATTCTTCATAATAACTAAAACTCGGTCTGATTTCGTCCGAAGTAAACATACCATTTTTAGTTCCTTGTGACCCGTCTTCGCCACTCTATCATACCAACACTTGTATTCCTTCATGACCAGTTTGCGGCATTTGCTAATTATATTGGTTGCTATTTCATATATGTCTCTTTGCCTCTTGGCCTTGTTGGCTGGTGCTGCAGAATACACCGATTGCTTCTCTGCAGAGAGGTAATACTCACCCAACGAATGTTCTGGATATGACACTAAACAATCTCAAGGTGAGGTTCTAGTAATGCTGGAGCTTTGGTGAATTCGGAGTACCCTTTCATTGCAATCTTTCCCTGGTCTAATCTGGCCCCGAGTAGTAGCACATAATAGGTTCCTATCTGTGGGTCAATTAGAATTGTTTGACATTTAAACTGTGTGCTTATGCTAAGCTGAATTGTTTTAAATAGAACTGTTTGATCGTTTAACTGTGTGTAAATATAAAACTTATGCTCAACTGATTTGTTGGAAATAAAGTGAAAGAATTTAACTGATTGCAAAAAATGAGATCAGACTTATTTAACAATGTTATCTATAAAATATGATTAAAAATCCTATATATTTAATATACATGTCTAAACAAGATTTTGCGTTAACCTACAATAGTTGATATACAATAAAACCAAACGAAACCAAACCAAATCATATATATTTGATATATTTTTATAAAGAGGATTCGGCGTTAAATAACCCATAATGCTTGATATGTTATAAAACCCAACCAAACTAAATCATATATATTTAATATATATGTATAAAGAGGATTTGGCATTAAATAACTTACAATGGTTGATATACCAAAAAACCAAACTAAACCAAACAAAAACTATCTCTCGATCTCCACAGAGCTTATACTTGCTATTCGTCTCTTTCTTATCTCGCTTAGTTTCTATACAATTAGTTCTTATGTCATCATGGTTGGTTGGTTGGTTGGTTGGTTGGATTTCTATGGCATATCAACCTTTGTAGGTTGTTTAACGCCAAATTCGTTTTTATGCTAATAGTTCTATTTCAAACAATTTAATTTAGCATGAGTACACAGTTTAATAGTCAAAAACATCTCTATTTCAAGCAATTCAGTTTAGTCAAAACAGTTCTAATTCAGTTTAGTATAAGTACAGATCTTGTTTACAAGCAATTAAATGTCAAAACGGTTCAATATAAAACAATGCAGTTTAGCGTAAGTACACTTTCAATGTCAAGAATGGTTTCATTTCAAACAATTCAGTTTAGCATAAGCACGCAGTTTAAATGTAAGTACAGTTTGATTGTCAAAAACATTTCTCTTTAAAAGCAATTCAGTTTAGTCAAACAGTTCTAATTCAAACAATTCAGTTTAGCATAAGTATGCAGTTAGTTCTATTTAACCCATAAATAGGTCTTATCAGGCGCTACCATTCCTGGGAGCAATGACAATAAAGGGGTGCTCTGCTTTACTCAAAGTTTCAGCATCACAGGAACCTCACCATAAGATTGTTTAGAATCATATCTAGGACTCTCATTGGGGGGTCTTACCCTCTGCAGAGGTGCAGTCGGTATATTCTACAGCCCCAGCTGACGGGGAAATTGCTAATGAGAGAAATTCAGTTTCTCTTTTTGAGTTTCCTCTACGTAACCATATCCAGGCTATCTCATACTTGTTACTATTAGCATTGTTATTATTGTTGTTGTTGTTAGTAGCAGTAGTAAAAGCACTATTGTCAATCTTATACTCCTGGTTTCGAATCCTGTAGAGCCAGGCTCAAGTTCTAGTTGAGGCAGCGTTGCAGCGGTGTCACTTTATTAACGGCACTTACAAAAAAAATCATATCAAACGAGAATGTTCAGTTTCGGGTAATTTTCTCGGCAAGGGGTAAATTAATGTAGCTTTTGAGGCAGTTAGTAAAAATTTCTGTTCTTTTCTATATTAGTTCTAGGACTCCGATGATCACCAGTATTACCAAAGTCTCCATCCTCCAAATCGAATTCGATCTCCTGGTCTTTGGATTTCTTAGTAACCATCACAAAGGTGTTTTTCTCAGTTGGTACGGCTCTGGCGATGAGTGTATACTTCTTTTTCTCTTATGTTCGATTATTAAGTGAAAACACGTCTTTTCTGGTCCCCAGGACTCTTCGAAGTATTCTTTCTGATCTTAACAGTGTTGTCGTCTGGGTGGTCTTAATTTTTTCACTAATCTTTTCTCGGTCTTTGAGAACCATTCCAAGAGTTCCAATTATAATTGGTATCACCGTCACTTTAAAGTTCAACAACGGTTTCTGCTTTCTGGCAAGATCCAAGTATTCGTCTCTCTTTTCACTTTCTTTCACTTTTACTAAATGGTCCGCTGAAGCGGCAACATGCGCTAGATAACAAAGTAAAGTTGGCAACCATAGTCGAGGGAGACCCGAAGGCTCCCTTTTCAATAGCTACTACACCAAGGTGTAGGGGAGGGTGCTACTCCTTCCCCCAGGTTGCTCCACTTTACCCTTGTTACGTACCTTATAATGCTGAGTGTTAAGCAAGGAAGTATAAAGTACTATTTTTAAATATTTAGCATGACTCGACCTGGGATTAAATCCTGGTCTCCCGGGCCATTGGCGAACAACAATGTTTTTTGGCAATTATAACATTTATTAATTTTGCTTTACTGTGTTGTTGTTATAACTTGGGCCGCTGAATGGTCCCTATTTTTAACTAATTTTCATCATCACCTTTCAAAATATTGAGCTTAATTTCCATTGAAGGATACAGAGGATAATATTTCTAATTGACATTTATTTTCGTCTATGATTCCATATATAATGACTCAAGTAAATACTAAATGAAAAAAAAAAAAGATGAAAGTAGATGCTAACATTTCCATAGAACTTTTACATTCATTAACTGAAATGGTTCCATATATAATAAGTGAAGTAAAGTTTGGTGACTGTAGTCAAGGGTGACTCGAAGACTCCCATTTCACTAGCTACTACACCAAGGTGTTGGGGAGGGAGAGCGCTACTCTATTCTCTGGAGTAGCACTTTATCCTTACCTTATAATACTGGGTATAAAGCAAGGCAGCATCAAGTACCATTTTTTTAGTTTTTGGTATGACTTGACCCGGGATTAAATCCCGATCTCCGGGACCATTAACGAACACTCTACTCATTAGACCAAATATAATAATAGGCAAATATCAAAAGCATATATAGCGAAAAAATTAAAGGTCTATATTTCCATTAAAAATTAAGCCAGTGATTAACATAGAAAATGTAAGAATAAATTCTGAAAAATTATTAAACTCAGTTATGAGTTCTGCTTAAAGATCTCTTGAAAATATGATTTCCAAAGGAATATCTAGAGAAGAAAATTATTGAATCATCAACATTTTGACATCCTCAAAGACGATGGATTGGATTCTTTTGTTTAATGGCATATCGACCGCCGTGAGTTATATAATGCCAAAAAGATTCCTGTAGAAGAGTAACAATAATATTTAACTCAAAGCTGGGATTATAAGAGGGTTCAATATCTTTTCCAAAGGTATTAGTCCGAAAATGGATATAAATGTATGATTGGAGTAAAATCTCATATAACGATGCCATAGTTTAGCATGTTGGCCATTTAACACCAGGACTAAAACGTCAAAGATGAATTTCTGAGTGTGGAAAAGTAGTGTTATTAATGCAAGAATACTACAGGCTATGACAGCAAAATATGGAATAATTTTTAAAATGTTTCTTTTTAGTCTGATTTGTCCAATTTTTGACCCCTCCCCCACGAAAAACGCGATAAATCTAAATTTTCATGATTGGCTCTATTATTCAAGGACTTTTTCATCAAAATTCAGCCCGATATGTGAGGGCAAGAAAAGAAACAACAAGGAATCTATGAATTTCCGAAATAATTGGGATTTCTGTATGGCCTTCATCAAGACCAGACCTTAACACCTTTGATAACGCTATATGGAGCGTTTTAGAAAACAAAACAAATGCAACTTCCCATCGAAATATTGGTTCATTTAAGACTGCTATTGAGAAGGAATGGAATAAAATGTTTTTGAAGGCATGCAAATCATTTCAAAGGCATGTTGATACAATAACTGAAAAAGGTGACGGCCATATTGAGTAAATTTACCGTTTTGTTTCTAACTTCTTATTTTGTTGTTTATTTCTTAAATTAAAATTAATCTGTTTTAAAACAGAATCGTTTATGATTAACTAGAATATTTCTAATTTTGCTTCAATTAAGTACAATTAAGTTATCATTAAGTTTTTTTAAAAATTAAACCAACCTGGCAAGATAATAATGTAAATCACAAGATTGATTTATTTTTTTACGACATTTTAGGGTTATTTTATGTCTAGAGGTTAGGGAATTGTGTTCATTGTACATTTATGTTTGATTAAAGCACTGTACTTCGTTTTGTCTGCGTTGACAGCAATTGCACAAAGATGCTACGAGCTATTTGAAAAAAATCCCGGAAGCCACATCCTACAAAACAGCAGCTGTACGGCCACCTACCACCCATCTCAAAGACCTTTCAAATAAGACGAACAAGACATGCAGGGACACTGCTGGAAGTGTTAGGACGAACTCATAAGTGACGTTCTCTTATGGATCCCTTTTCATGTACGAGCAAGTGTAGGACGAACATCTAGAACTTATGTACAGCAGCTCCGTGCAGACACAGGATGTAGTCAAGAAGACCTGCTGTAAGCAATGGATGATAGAGACGGATGGCGAGAGAGAGTGAGGGAAATCCGTGCTAACAGCACGGTATGATGATGATGTACATTTGTTTTTATTTTTGTGTAGTTTTCGCCAATGACCCGGGAGACATGGATTCAGTCTCAGGTTGAGTCATACCAAAACTCAGAAATGGTACTTGATGCCTCCTTGCTTAACACTCAGCATTATAAGGTACGGATCAAGGGTAAAGTGGAACAATCCAGGAAAAGGAGTATAACCCTCCCTTACACCTCGGTGTAGTAGCTATCAAAAAAGGAACCTTGGGGTCATCCTCGACTGACAGTCGCCAACTCTACTTATTTTCTCAGAAGTTTGAGCATCCGGTTCCATGATATCAAATATTCCTATCTATTACAACTCATGTGCGCCCAGTTGTATGGTTTCAAATGTTCATATCTAATATTAACGGTTTCAATTAATTATTTCCATCTAATAATAGCTATTTGCATACGGTTACATGGTATCAAGTACCTAATCACAATCCCATGTAAACAATCATGTGTTATATAATAACCGAGGGATTTCGGTTCATGCCTGTGAGTTTAGTTAGGCTGAGAACCTTTCGGCTCAGCACATGGGTTAGTTAGGTGCAACATTGAGGCAGGTGTTAACGCGGGCGCACGCGGGCGGATGGAGGTGTCACTCAGATGTCATAATAGTCCGAGACGAAACGCGGTGACAGGGTGCAGGTGACGTCACGCACCGGAAGCGCGCGGAGGTCTGTGTGAGAATTTGAAAAGAGAGTTGGGTACTAGACGCCAAACGAGAAGGATCGATTTTGGAGCTCGCTGACGCGAGGCGAGTTTGCGCCCTGAGGGGGGGGCGCACGAGACGCGGGCCAAATGAATAAGACAGCATAGAAGATTGTGTCTCTCCTTCTTACGTCGAAACCTTTAACTCAAAGTTAATAAAAAGGTTTCGTACCTGAACAAGAAGTCGTCACGTGTTTTCGAATTCCGGGATTCCTATGTCCTTTATATGTTCTATCGTTATGAAAATTCGATGTCCATTTCACCCATTTCGCACATAGTGTTAATTGTGAATATGGTACACAAGCTTTTAGTAACTATTCTTTATATAAATGACATCACATATTATGAATGAATACGAACCATAAACTGATATATTTAAACCAAAAATAAAAGTCTAACTGGTACTACCACACCAGGTCAGAGTGGACCCGGAAATAATAGTAATGAATGGAGTATTCCACACACCTCCGATCTTTAGAATAACACCCTTATCCCCCCAGCTATGGGTTAATTGATGCCATTATTCATATACTACAAGTATGGCTTTGGCATTAAATAACCAACAAAGGTTGATATACCGTTAAACAAAGAAACTAAAGAAATCCAAACCAAGATCTCCAGAACTATAACCTCCCCATCAAATGCAGTTTTGTGTCATACTTAATTCTTTTGTCGGGGTGAGGCCTTACCACTATGCATAATATACAAGGCGGATCCTCATCAAAGTAAAATTAATAACTAGGTGTAAGATTAGTTGAACAACCAGTTTTGAACTGTTTTTAAACTAATATTTTTTAGCAAATTTTATGCGCTCCATCTGCTCGTTTTAAAATCAAAATCGGAAAGAAAGCGACTTTTAATAATCGGGGAGAATTATAAGTTAAATAGAAGGATATATTGGGCTTCATAGTTGATATTTGTCGAGCATCCCAAGTACGCACGAGTGTGGCCCTTGGCCTTTTTTTTTTTATTGTGAAACCAGGCAGAGGACTATAACCCATACATGCCCGGTAGTTCCAAAAATGCCTTCAGCTTCATCCGCATTCCCCCAGAAGGGATGCACCTCGGGTAGTGTAATGGTTAGCAAGCTTGACTAGCAAATCTGCAAGAGTGAGTTCGAGTCTCATTGGGTGCCCCATTCAATCGGCCTTGTGCCACATCGAAGCAAAAAGCTTCGTAAATTACAAAAGGGATGCCCCAAGCGCCATGTGATAAGCCTAGTCCCTCAAGAAATGGTTAGAGCCTCGAGGTACAGCTCCTTGGGGCTTGAAGGAAGCCTGTCTTAGCACACGTGGCATGAATGCCGGTTTACTGATATCCATGTCAGGCAGCCTTGACCGACGGCCACCAAGCCGAAACACATCCGACCTGATCCATGTATCTGCGAGCATGGCTAGCCGAAGTGTGTCCTGACGCATTGGACCAGCAGACTCAGTGCAGTCTTAGCTTTTGTTGACCAATCAGTTTGAAAGAAGGAAGTCAAAACATCTCCCCAAAAGATCATGGACCATGGTGAGAAGAAAAGACCCATTACAAACCATTTGGGGAAATATTTGTTGAAAATGATACAAAAGGAAAGAACTACCAAACTATTCTCTTGTCATACTGAATAGTCAATTCTGTGAAATTGAAAAAAAAGTACTGCACTTAATAGTCAACAGTAGTGAAAAAGAAAACAAAAGTAGTCTAGAAGAAGAATTAACAGGGCTTTTTACTAGTTTGAATAAACAAAAAGGTAAAGTTTTGTTGCTAAAGGGTTAATATTTTATTCTTGCATATTTATGATGGATTGAGTTGAAGATCCCAACGTTGGATCGTTTTTAAGTTCCACGGGAACTTTTTTATAGCTGTCCAATTTTTATCTTTTTTTATTGGCGAAGGAAGGTCAGAAAACCAGATCTTGTTCTTCCTAAGGGAGGCTTAATCTAATCTCCAACCATACGTAAATATACACACACACACACATATATATATATATATATATGTGTGTGTGTGTGTGTGTGTGTGTGCGTGTGTGCGTGCGTGCGTGTGTGTATGAATGTCCGCGTACATATATGCATTTTTTCATATATACTCATGTATTTTTATATACGTTGCTGCATTAGACACACAACACATACACACAGACACACAGACACACATATTCTTTTTCTGTGTACGACGTACAAATGTATTTTCATATATATTCAAGTGTCTTCAAATTCATTTATCCATTATATATGTTTGTTTATGTGTGTATATATGCATATTTGATATATATGTGAACGTATTCTAATATTTTTAAAAACATATAGATGTTGTCGTACTTCACGATAATTCTTTATATATATATATATATATATATATACGAGGATAATTAAATAGGTTTCCAGACTTTTTTCGTATGGGCACTTTTATTGGTAGTACCCACATGAAACTCTAGTCCCCTTCGAAGTAATCTTCTCCCGCTGCAATGCACTTGTTATAACGTTCCAACAACTTCTGGAAGGCCCCATGGAAGTCCTCTTCCGTGAGCGTGTCAATGACCCTCGTCATAGCCTCTTTCATCTCCTCAATTGTCTCATAACCACAGCCTCTGAGCTTTGGGAATAGCCAAAAGTCACAGGGAGCAAGGTCTGGACTATAGGGAAGGTGAGGAAATGTCTTGATGCCAATATTGGTCAAATAGTCTGTGACAAGGATGGAGTTGTGGACATGCTTTGTCCTGGTGGAAATGCCATTGACCCGATTTGAAGAGTGCTGGCCTCGTTCGACAGAATCTCTTCTTGAACTCCCTTAAAACCTCAACATAGTAACCCTAACCCTAACCCTAAGCCTTTGGCCAATCAACTCTGGTATATTGACTTCTTTACTCCTCACGCACCGCTCATCATCCCTCACAGACTCACAGCCTTTACCCTTGATCCTCGCCTTATTGTGCTGTGTGCTTAGCAAGGCGGCATCAAGTATCATTTTTTTGTGTCTTTGGTATGACTAGACCTGGGATTGAACTTTGGCTTCCCGGACCATTGGCGAACACTCTACTCATTTGGCCAATGGCTCGGTATAGAACAACAAGTACTAAATCGCTGTACTTGAAACCATTTAAAGGTATGCCAACAAATGAGCCTTGGCTCGTTTGAAAATAACTACCTACAAACCATTTGTTTACAAAACTTATATTTAATATATGCCGTAAAACACAACCCTGCAATTATATATATATATATATATATATATATATATGAAAGTAAATATGGATAAAATCCGACAGTATGAAGGTAGCAGGAAAAAATATTAGAAAAATATTAGAAAATGTAGGATTTTTCAAAGAAACGAGACAAAACCTCCCGTTTATTGAGAAATACGCAACAAATAAGTTTTCATATGTATAGATCATATTTTTCCACGTGCCAAACACGTTCTGGTGACTTTTGAATTTTGAACGCTATGTGCATGTTTATCTATCTTTTCGTTGTATATTTCTCATTTGCTCCTGTCATCTCAGCAATCACCCATCTATATTGTGAACTATTTTATATCCAAGTCCTGACGATGGTTATTATAACCGAAACGTTAACGTCGACTTCACATCATGATATATTCACCTATTTGGATTATATTTTTTCCTGCTACCTTCATATATATATATATATATATATATATATACATATTTCTTTAAGAAAAAATCAAAACTTGTCACATTAGGATTATAAATTTATTTCCGTCCTGTTATGTGTTTTTGATAAAATAAAAAAAACACGAAAAAAATTAACAGGACTTCTTCAGATCTAATGGATAAAAAATCTTTATAAGGAAAATTTAAATGTTCACTGTTGAATTTTTTTTGTCCTGATGGAATTCCTCCCAACTCCGGTTTAACTGGACCGAATAATACTATATATATATATATATATATATACTTGAAATACATCCAGCGATACGTGAGAAAATATTGGCGCAGTAAAGGATTCTTTAGTTTATGGAGGAAGAATATAAAAACAAGTGTAGTAGTAAAGTTTTCCTGATAGACGAAAGAATTTTTAAGTATTTGGTGGATGAATACACAAGTTGTATTTTTCAGAATTTTTATATAACATCTAGCAACAAAACGGAAAAAAAATGTCTAAAATTAATTGCTCAAAAACAGTATAAACAGGAAAACTAATTTTTTTCACATATAAATGATCAATATCAATAATAAATATTAATATGTCGAAATTTATTTCCGGAAAAATTCAGGCTTGGGATTTCAGTTATGCTACAATTAGTCCCGTCATAAAGAATCGAATTCTTTTGGCTTGAAGATTCGCATATTTGCATAGTACTTAAGACATCTGAACCTATTTTAGTTACTAAAACGAGGTTATTAGGGTCTACTATTTGGGCTGTAGATAGTCTAATAGAAAAATACCAATTGATGAGTTATCCGCATATTTGGATAGTACTTAAGACATCTGAACCTATTTTAGTTACTAAAACCAAGGTTATTAGGGTCTACAATTTGGGCTGTAGATAGTCTAATAGAAAAATACCAATTGATGAGTTATCCCCATATTTGGATAGTACTTAAGACATCTGAACCTATTTTAGTTACTAAATCCAAGATTATTAGGGTCTACAATTTGGGCTGTAGATAATCTAATAGAAAAATACCAATTGATGAGCTTCATAACAACAGATGGATGAATTCATTTCGCCTTGAAGTAAGTTGGGTATATATGGGTGTGCTTGTGGTGTAATGGACACAGGGATCCGAGTTCGAATCCTTGACTAAATTGTTTGCATTTTACTTAGATCTAACACCATCCAGAAAAAGGAAGATAACAGGACGCACTGGGTTCCTTATAGTGGCAACTGGTCTTGGAAAAGGAAAACTGAGAATTCCTTCATCGGGAAAATTATGTATGTAAATGTTTTCTTTCAGGCCATGAGAAAATTATCCGACAGACTGGGTTCTTTAACTTGGCAACTGGTTTAGAGAGAAGAAAAACTGAATATTCAAACCTGTTAAACTCCGCTAAATATTGACCTTGTGACGCATCCTGCTCGCGCGAAAGATGCATTCTGAATATCAACATCATATACATAGAGGCGTTTGTTGTATAATAGTTATCGTTGTAGGGATTCGGTTCGTTGAAATGAGTTCAAACCCTGGACGAAGCTGTTTGTATTTAACATAGATCTAATACCTTCGGGAAAATTATGCATTCAAATGTTTTCTCTCCAGCTCTGTGAAAAATCGTAGGACACACTGGGTTCTTTAACTTTAGTTAAACAACATGTCGAAGAGAAAGAAAAATATGTATTCAAACCTGTTAAACTTCGCTAAAGAATTGACCTTGTGTCGCATTTTGCTCTTGTTCAAGTGTTGGATGCTTAAATAGATATAGTTAGTCGGTCGACTGTAGTCAGGGGCGACTCACAGGCTCCCTTTTCAATTGCTACTACACCAAGGTGGAGCGAAGAGCGATACTAGTGTCATTTGATTGCTCCACTTATCCTTGAATCGTACCTTATAATACCGAATGTTAAGCAAGTAGGTATCAAGTACAGAAACTCGACCTAGTGTAATATACCATCTTAGCTGGTGACAGAGTGCCGTGGATGAATTTAGTAGATGCAATGCGGTCGTAAGATAACATCTACAAAGTGGTTTCACAGGAAAGAGAAAAAATAAAGGAAAATGGCTAGAATGTATTTTATTGCTTGTGGATAGAATGACAGATATTTCCGTTCACAGATAAGATCCACAAATTACCGGAAAGAAAACGGAAATATGTAAGTTCCGATAACCACCCAGAAACAGAAAATATGTGGGCGAGGAGGCGTGTTCATATTTTCACGTGGGACTTAAAAGATAAAATAAGGTCTGTAATTTTGGACCGAAGGAGAGACCACCTGTCAGTTCCCCCGTGTGTGTTCTCCGGCCGTCGCTCTAATACACACAAAACGGTCCCCGCTAGCGAAGAAAGATATGTGCGAACTCATGCTGACTATATTCTTACTTCACACAAACGTCGCCGTCGAAGAATAAAAATATAAATTACATTTTTATATATCTACGTGGTCTTCGTTGTTTGTCCAACGGTACAATATACGATACTGGGATTGAACCAAAGTCTTCAAGGTAAGTGACGACCACTCTAACCATTACACCAATAGGCCGGTAAATATAAACTGCGAATATTATTTAATTTTCAGAAGGTATATATGTATTGTTAGAAAAACAAACAAAACAAAAAATACATAAGTAAATAAAACAAAAGAAGCAAGACAAAATACCAAACCAACAAAAAAAAAAGATTGCATATCTTGCAATCGACTTGAAAATTTCTCTGCCAAAGAAATAGGAAGTAATAAGTATATTCTATAAAAAATCTTCATCGTAATATACTTAAAACTATTCCAGTCTGGACGAAAATTGAATTGTTGCTATAATGTAGCAATGTAATATAATGGCCGAGGGATTTCGTTTTATATATCTTGCCTTTGGGATAAGTTAGGATGAGTTAGGATGAGAACCTTTTGGCTCCGCACATGGGTTAGTTAGGTGCAAAATTGAGCACAGGTCTGGACGCGCATGCAGGGAGGATGTGTCGTTCATAGACGTCAAAATAAAATCCCAGATAGGACTTGGGGATGTGAATGACGTCATGCACCGGAAGCGTGCGCGGAGGATTTTGGGGGATTTGAAAAAAGTCAGTTAGTTGAGTTGAGTCTTGCGGTCTGAAGAAGGGTGACTTTCGCTAGCTCGCAGTGGTCTTGTGGCGGGTGCAACACGTGTTGGTGGGAGCAGATGGAAAAGCCAGCATAGAAAGATTGTGCCTCTCTCTCTCCTTATGTCGAAAAACCTTTAAACTCAAAGGTAATAAAAAGTTTCGTACCTGAACAAAGAAGTTGTAAGTGTTTTTCGTGTTTCGGGATTCCTATGTTTTAAGTATATATGTTACGAACATTCTATGTACGTTTCACGAATTCATTTATGGCTATGGTACAGCAAGACCAGGAACTATTTCACTACGAGGAAATAAAACTTATCGTGTGTGCAGTACTTGAAACCACTTCACAGTATGCAAGCAAATGGTTAATATGAAATAGAATTAATAGCGTTATAAAGCAATACTTGAAACCTTTCAACTGAGTAAAAACTATAACAATACCCGTGTGCAAAGAAATTACCTCTAATTTATCTAAAAATAAGATTACTTATAAACTATTAACTTACAAATCATCTATGTATGACCATTTAACTGTGTGCAAACAAATGAAATCTTCCAATTTTAAAAATTTCATCTGCAAACTATTTACAAATCACAAATTTAATATATGTTAAAACAAGATCGTGCATTAAATAACACACAAATGTTCATATGCCATAAAAACTAACCAACCAATTAATTTCAGTTCCTAACAACAAACTAAATTTAGCCTCTCTAGTCATTTTTTTTTTATTCCAGCCTTCTCTGCCACGTTTCTCTGCACTGCTGGAAGGATTCTTCTGGCATACTCCTCAGCTCGGTCGTTACGGCTTTCCACACTTCCAAAATGGGATCCCTTGAGCTAGGAGAAAAATCACACGGAACAAGATCAGATAGATAGGAAGGTTGTTCCTGTGCGGCAATGTTCCTTTCGGTCAGAAACTGCCAAATACGCCGGGTGTTGTGAGCAGGTGTATTATCACGGTGAAGCAGCCACAATCTGTCCTGACAAAACTCTCGTCTCTGCTCGCGCACTGAATGAAGTATATGCCGCAGAATTTCCTTATAGACTAGCTGATTGATCGTCTGGCTCTCTGGCAAGTGGCAAGAACTCACTGTGAACGATGCCTCTGACATTGAAGAATGTGGTCAAGATGACTTTGACTTGACTTTGATTGTTTCACTTTTTTCGCCCTTGGAGATTTCAGAGACTTCCAATGCCTGCTCTGGTACTCGGTTTCCGGATCGTACTCAAAAATCAAAATCTTATAACCAGTGTTGCTTCTATGAAGCAAGTCTGTTTCAGTTTGATGACGCTTTTTCGTGTCCTGTCACCCCTTCATGCGGTGCTCCTTTGGAGTATGATTCTGGCGTCATGGCTCCAAGATTTTCAGAATAGCCAAAACTTCAGTTATCACCTTCCAAATACTGTTCGTTTTCATGTCCGGCTGATTTACTTGAACTGGAAAGGAGTAGCACCTTCCCCTACACCTCGGTGTAGTAGCTATTGAAAAGGGAGCCTTCTGGTCGCCCTCGACTAAGGTCGCGAAAAAAAAAAAGGAGGTGCCGTGATGTAATGGCTATCGTCGTAGGGAATGGATACGGCGACACGAGTTCAAATCCTGGATGAGATTGATTGCATTTCACATAGCACTAATACCCTTGGGAAAGGTATGAATCCAATTATTCTCCCTCCAGCTATGGGTAAATAGTAGGACAGACTAGGTTCTTCAGCCTTGGTGAGGCAACTAGTCTAGGAGAAGGAATACTCTGACTTCAAACCTGTCAAACTCCGCTTAAAAATTACACCTTGTGTCATATCCTGCCCCAGCGAAGAGGTTGGTAAATATGATAACTTGAACAGTTAACCGACGATCGCCACACACCACCTACCTTACACGCTCGACGTTAACTTCAGTTCTATTTGTTGTAGGCCTTCCGCTCCTGGGCTCATCTTTTACCGTCTCACGCTCCTTTTTGAAACTTTTTTTTGCTACTCTAAAACAGCTGTGCGTGACGTTGTATTTTTCTATACATTTGCTGAAGCTTTCCAAGTGATTGTCAAAGAGTTTTCATGAACTGGACCAAACATTCTGGGATTATTGATTGCTAGATGTTCATTCTTCGTTTTTAAAAGCTCGCAACTGAATGAGCTGAAAGGTGCAGTAAGCATATGAAAAAATGCAATTGTTGCAGAAAGCTGAGATAACACGTATGTACTCCCAAGATATCCGGTTAGTGTTAACCAATGGTCCGGGAGACCTTGTTTCAATCCCAGGTCGCGTCATACCGAAGATTTAAAAATGTTACTTGGTACCTCCTCGCTTAACACTCAGCAATATAAGGTACGTATCGAGGGTAAAGTAGACCAATCCAGGGAAAGTAGTAGCGCCCACTCCTACATTTGGGTGTAGTAGCTATTGAAAAAGGAGCCTTTTGGTCGCCCTCGACTACGGTCGTCAACTTTACTTACACCCAGTTTCGTTAGTTTTCAAACTGATTACTTATATTGGCATTTTCATCAGCTTCATGTCGTGCTGCCAGTTTGGATCTCCCTGACCCTCTCTTGTCACCCGTCTTTATCGTTCATTGCTCCCAGGAGGTCTTCAAGGCTACATCCTGTATCGGCACAGAACTGTTGTATATAGGTTCTAGCTGGTCATCCTGCCTATGCTCGTCCATGTGATAGGGTCTTCAGGAATCCATCGCTTATGAGTTCGTCCTTACTTCTCCAGTAGTGTCCCGCATGTCTGGTTCGTTTAACTGGGATAGTTTTCGCGATGTGTGGTAGGTGGCCGCTTAGAAAAAACTGCGTTTTATTTTGTTGGTCAGGTCTGACTTCCAAATGACCGATAGCCAATCAATCGCTGTCCATGCCTTTGCTAGTCACGTGTCGATGTCTTTCTTGATTGATGAGACAGTTTCCTTAAGAGGTGAACTTATCCACGAGGCCGACGGCATTAATTTGCTGTTGACATTGACCCTTGTGGGCATTGTCCAACAAAGTCAGTCTTGAGGCCGTATGGTTCCCGGAATTGGCTGGGAAACCTTCGGGTGGGCACTGGACCTTGTTGTCCAGTATAAGCTATAATCAAGCATACATACCTGGACCCGGATTTGGGTTCATGTCTAGCAAGGCTCATCAGGCCCACATTGCACTAACTGGGATGATGACCAGCATAGTCCAGCAGGGCTCGAGCCTGGGCTCGTGCCCAACCTTCGCTTCTCCTAAACTCCCACTATAATCGACCTTCGGGTCATTGACCTTGTGTCAAGTCATATCTGGTTGGAGGCAGAGACAAATAAAGCCTCTTTGATTAAATTGCATATATTCCGTCTTGTCTGCGTTGATATGGAGACCTATGCCAGCTGCTATCCAAACTACCATATTAAAATTGGTTAAAACACTAAGAAGAGTCCTGGAGACTTGAGGAGACTCGATGTTACTCAAACTCCCGTGAGAAACCATCAGCTAACGCTGGTATGAAAAACTTAATAATAATAATAATAATAATAATAACATCATAATGTTAGAGCGAAAATTGATAATACGCGGTTGAATCACAAGTGCAGATTATGTGGTGAAAGAGACTAAACGATTAATCACACAATAAGTGAATGTAGCAAACTCACGCAAAAAGAGTATAAGACACGACTGGGTGAGAAAGATCATCCACAGGGAATTGTGCAAGAAACTGAAATTTGACCGTTCTCCCAAGTAGCATGTGCATAAATCAGAATCTGTCCTAGAAAATGAGACGCATAAAATTCTTTGCAGTTTTGAGATACAAACGGATCTCCTAATCGCGACCAAAAGATCATACATAGTAGTGATATGCAAAAAGATAAGAAAAAGTAAAAGAGAACCTGCCATATGACTTTGTCATTCCAGTGGACAAGAGAGTAAAAATCAAATAAAGTGAAAAGGGAGACCTTGCCAGAGAACTAAAAATGCAGTTGAACATGATAGTGACGGTGATACCGATTGTAATTGTCGCACTTGGAACGGTTTCCAAATGCTTGGAAAGTGAGCTAGAAGAGTTGAAAATCGGAGGACGAAACGAAACCATCAAAACCACTGCATTATTGAGATCGGCTAGAATACTGAGAAGAGTTATGGAGGTCTGAGAAGACTCCTGTGAAACTTGAGAAAATTCTCGTAAAAGACAACCAGCTAACGCTAGCGTGAAAATAATAATAATAATAATAATAATGGAGGTGCCTTGTGTCATATCCTGCCCGAGCGGAGGGGTTGGTAAATATGATATAATAATAATAATAATAAACAGAGTAATCCCACTTCTAAGATAATCTGGACCATTGTTAAAATCGACAAGGAGAGGAAAACTTAGATAAAGGGATCAAAGGACAAGGAAACTGATGACTCTACACAATACGTTACACTCTGGAGATGTCATAGACAGTATGAGTAAAGAAGAGTCGGAAGAAGAGGACTCACCAGCACTGAAAATTATGTAGACGCATCAAAACAAGGAGTCGAGGAATACTTAATGTATTAATGGCTATTATAATGTGTCTTTCTTTGATCATTTTAATAAAGATCAAAGAAAGACACGTTATATCAGCCATTAGCAGCAATAGTAACATAACAAACAGAAAAAACAACAAACACTAGAAAACTAAAATGTAAAGAAAAACAACTATATGGATACTTCAAGCGACAAATAGGGGACATTGCACACGAGAAGACCTGAACATGGATACGTAACAGAAACTTTAAGCGAGAAACTGAATCTCACAAAAAACGCCATAAGGATCATTAGCGAAAATCAGTTAGACGCAAGCAAATAGCAAGGGTTGATTACGCAGAGACGGTTAATCACATAATAAGTGAATAAAGCAAACCAATACAAAAGGAGAACAAACTAAGCATGACTGAGTGGAGCATGTGATCTACTAGGAATTGTGCAAGAGATTAAAGTTTGGCCCTACAAACAAATTGTAACTGCACAAACCGAAATTTGTTCTAAAGAATCAGACACAAAAAAATTCTCAGGGATTTTGGGGTACAAACGGTTCACTTAATCGCGGCCAGAAGACCAGATCTGGTGTTAATTAACAAAAACAAAAACAAAAAACTCAAAAAAAAAAAAATAAAAGAAAAGAAAAATAAAATACCCCCCCCAAATAAACAAAAACAAGAACTTGTCGTCTAACGAATTTTGTCGTTCCAGCTGATCACAGAGTGAAAATAAAAGTGAGCCAAAAGATAAACACATACTAGGATCTTGCTAGAGAACTAAAAAACTGTTGAACATGAGAATGACGGTAATACCAATCGAAGTTGGCGCACTAGGAATGGTCTCCAGATGCTTAGAAAGGGGACTGGGAGAGTTTGAAATCAGAGGATAAGGCGAGACTATCCAAACTACAGTATTATTAAAATCGAGCAGAATACTGAGAAGAGTCCTGGAGAACTGAGGAGACTTGTTGTCACTCAGTGAACGACCACTAGTCAACGCTGGTCTGAAAAAGTCGGAAGGAATATAAAAATAATTATTTTGTTTGAAGAAAGGTTATATGGTTTTAAGAATTCCTATCAAATACTCCCAATTTTAAAAAAAAATTATTTGAGCGATAGATGGAAATCTAACAGGTACTTTCACTTTGGATCAGAGTGTTGCTAGAAGTTATAGCCACAAAGAGGTACTCTACACTCCTCAGAGCTCCAAAACTGTAGTCTCACCACCGGACGCAGTGTAGTATCATAACCAGTGCACCAATATCGGGTGGTCTTAATCCTCGGCAGAGAATGCAGTTAATGTATTCTAAGTTCTGCCGACAGTTGTAAAATATCGGGTGAATTATCTGCCCTTGGCGGTAAAAGGGCCAATCAGCGCACTACTGCTGATTGGCGCCAATTCTTGACTCTTACAGATTTACGTAATTTATACTGTTAGCAGTAAGACCATCCTGACGTTCATTAAAATCACTCCAGTTCCATGATAGACCTCAGCAGGTAAGTCTAGCCGCTAAGCCATTAGGTTTGCAGCAGGGCTTGATGAAATACCCCCAGAAGTATGGAAGACAAGGGTATTCGACAACATACAACTCCGACACTGTATTGCTGTATATAACCAGAACACAATAGACAGATGGACAAAGGTATGCATCCTCTCTTTCCCTAAGAAGGGTGACCTTGGAATAGCCAAGAACTACCGAGGTATAACCCTTAAATCCATAACGGCTAAGATCTTCAATGCTCAACAATGCAACCACATAGAACCGAAAATTGAGAAAATACTTTGGAAGAACCAAAATGGCTTTCGGAGAAATAAGATCTACGACGTCACAAATTTTGACTATCCGTCGAATTCTAGAAGGAGTACGTGTAAAAAAAAACCTTGAGGCAACAATATTATCCGTCGACTTCTCCAAGGCATTTGACTCCATACAGAGAGAGAAGATGGAGCAAATACTTCTCGCCTATGACCTACCCAAAGAAACCGTCGCAGCCATAATGATGCTATATAACAACACGAAAATAAAAGTCCACTCACCGAATTGAGACATAGACTTCTTCGACATTGCAGCAGGTGTGCTGCAGGTGGACACATAAGCCTCATACCTGTTTATCATCTACCTAGACTACGTGCTTAGAACGTCTATAGATTTAATGAAAGAAAACGGGTTCAAGTTGGCAAAGGAAAGAAGCAGGGGATACCCGCACAAACAATTACGGACGTGGACTACGTTGATAACGTACCACTTCTTGCAAAAATACCCACCCAAGCCGAATCCCTGCTACATAGTCTGGAACGAGCAGTAGGTGGCATATGCCTCCATGTCAAGGCAGACAAGACAGAATACATGTGCTTTAATCAAAGAGGCGACATCTCCGCACTTAAGGGTGGACCTTTGAAACCAGTATACAAATTCACCTATTAAGGAAGCAGTGTCTCATCAACCGAGAAAGACATCAACACGCGACTAGCAAACGCAACTGCAGCTATCGATAGGTTATCGGTCATATGGAACTCAGACCTGACCGATTAAATAAAACGCGGTTTTTTCCAAACAGTAGTCGTGTAGATGCTCTGCATGGACGCTAAGTAAACGTACAGAAAAAAAGCTCGACGGCAATTACATAAGAATGCCGCAAGCAATATTGAACAAGTCTTGGAGGCAACACCCAACAAAACAGCAGCTGTGCGGCTACCTTCAATCCATTACGAAAACTATCCAATTTAGACGAACCAGACATGCAGGGCACTGCTGGAGAAGTAAGGGCGAACTCATAAGCGATATACTCCTGTAGACACCTTCACATGGACGAGCAAAGGCAGGATAACCAGATAGAACCTATATAAAACAGCTCTGTGCCGATACAGGCTATAGCCTGTAAGCCCTCCCGGGAGCGATGGACGATAGAAACGGGTGGAGAGAGAGGGTCAGGGAGATCCGTGGTGGCAACGCGACATGGTGATTATTATTATTATTATTATTATTTAGTTTTGAGTTCTTCTTCAACCGAATTGAAAGCCTCTCTGTTAATATGGGAAAATATTGGGGGCCCAGCAAAAAAAGACCATATAATATGCCTCGCTACATTTGCAGATCATAAAACCATCCTTATGTAAATTTTCTTAAAATAAAAGGCGACGAAGAATTTAGCCAGTTTCAGTAACACTTTTAAGATCTCACTTATATTGTGTAGAGATATAGTGCTGGGAATTATTGCATCAACGATAATTATTGTATTGAGTTCTATGGGACGGCGTGTTATTTGAAAAGCAAATTTGTGATAATACAATTTGGACCTTTAACTAAAACCGACTTACTTGGTGCTCTTCGCCCGGCTGTTTAAAACTGGGTCATTCCTACATCGGATTACTGAAATGTTTTCTATTAAATTATTCAATTAAAGAGGGAATAGCATTTTTAATTAAATTTTTAAAGAAGCTTGGAGAGACGTCTTAACCTCAGCGAACTGATTGATACGAGTTTGATAGGCAATTATAGAAAATGACAGACAATCTATTTTTAATAACGATAGTTTTATCAGTGTTTGCTGCCGCTGCTCATTTTGATAATCACATCTACACAACGTCCATTCTTCCTTTCCACGCTCCGGTGAATGCCTTATTTAGAAGACCGATGTTAGGCTTTTCTTGTTAGAAGTATTTCGTACAGGGAAGCTGTTTCTACGTGATGAGTTATGAGACTAGCAAATTAAAATAAACAAGTGTATACTGGCGAATCTCGAGAAAGTGTCGGCAAGTTTTCCGCTTGGTTTGAGTGAAAGTTAGGAATAATTTAAGGCGAAAATCTATCTATCTATCTATCTATCTATCTATCTATCTATCTATCTATCTATCTTTCTTTCTTTCTTTCTTTCTTTCTATCTATCTATCTATCTATCTATCTATCTATCTATCTATCTATCTATCTATCTCATTCTTTCTTTCATTCTTTCTTTCTCCGTTTGTTTCTATCTATCTATCTATCTATCTATCTATCTATCTATCTATCTATCTCTTTCTTTCTTTCTTTCTTTCTTTCTTTCTTTCTTTCTTTCTTTCTTTCTATCTATCTATCTATCTATCTCTTTCTTTCTTTCATTCTTTCTTTCTCCGTTTGTTTCTATCTATCTATCTATCTATCTATCTATCTCAGTCTGTTTCTATCTATCTATCTATCTATCTATCTATCTATCTATCTATCTATCTATCTATCTATCTCATTCTTTCTTTCTTTCATTCTTTCTTTCTCCGTTTGTATCTATCTATCTATCTATCTATCTATCTATCTATCTATCTATCTATCTAGTTCTGTTCATGTCTCTCTCTTCGTCTCTACAAATCTCTCTATCTATCCCTATTAATCAGTCTCACATCTGTCTATCTATCTTGGCCCAGTCAACAGCGGGTGCAGAATACACCAACTGCTCCGCTGCAGAGGGGTAAGACTCCCTCCAACGAGTGTCCTGAATTTGACTCTAAACAATCGGATGGTGAGGTTCTAGTAATGGTGGAGTTTGAGGAATGCAGAGTACTCCTTCATTGCCATCGCGCCTAGGTTCACTCTGGTCCAGAGTGGTAGCACCTGATAGGGTCCTATTTATGGGTCAAATAGAACTAAACTGTGTACTTATACAAAACTGAATTGCTTGAAACTGAACTGTTTTTACATTAAACTGTATGTGAACAAAAACTGTATTTAAACTAAACTGAAATGTTTGAAAAAGATTAATTTGATTATTTAACTGTGTGTAAACAAATGACAAATGTTTAATTGAATTGTTAGTAATACATAGCAAAACTTGGAACCATTTAACTTTGTTGGCATGCAAAACTGAATTGTTTGAAATAGAACTGTTTTTACATTTGACTGTTTTTTTAACAAAAAAAACCCCTGTATTTAAATCAATGACTAACTTTATGTAAATAAAAGACTGTACTTATACTAAACTGAATTATTTGGAATTAAGTGAAACCATTTAACTGTATGCAAAAAGAAAAAAAGAAAAAAGCAACAACAAAAAACAGGCTTGTTTAAAAATGTTATCTTCAAAATGTGTTTAGAAATCATACATTTAATATATGTATAAAAAAAAGATTTGGTATTAAATGACCTACAATGGTCTTTATGCCGTAAGACCAAACCAAACGAAATCAAACCAAATCTATCTATCTATCTATCTATCTATCTAGTTCTGTTCGTCTCTCTCTTTGTCTTTACACGCCTCTCTATCTGTCTGTTTCTGTTGATCACTCTGACATCTATCTATCTATCTCCAAATTCTCTATTCCATAATGAAAAAACAAAAAACAAAAACAAACAAACTATTCTGCTTTTGATTTGATTAAATCTTCGACGATATTATCTGTATCTTTAAATAGTCTTGCTGCATAGATCTAATCAATGTTGTAAAAGGGTCAATGTTGGAGAATATGATGATTGTGGAACATGAAATCATAAAGTTCTCTCGGTGGGGTCAAACCTAAAAATAAGTGTACTAGATATGGTGGTGTGGCTCTAGTTCTGGTGCTCTTGAGAACTGTGGAGTCACTTTTTCGATGCGATCAATCCAAGGCCCTCTTTGACTCAGGCTGGTAGGATCCAGTCGATGGATCAAATAGATCTACCTAAGAATTCTACGTACTGTTTTTAACAAATTCTGGAAGCAGTATTCAACAAAACAGCAGCTATATGGCCACTTATCTCCCATTTCATAAACCTTCTATGACGAAAAAGGCATGCTGGGTAGCGGTGGAGACGTGTGTATTTACCAACCCCTTCGCACGTGCTGAATGTGACACAAGGCCAATTTTTAAGCGGAGTTTAACTTTTTTCTTTAGAGTTTTCCTTCTCCCAGAATGATTGCCAAACCAAAGCTGAAGAACCCAGTCTGCTCTATGATTTACTCATTGATGGAGGGAGAATAATTGGATTCATGCCTTTTCAAAGAGTATTAGCGCTATGTGAAATGCTACCAGCCTCACTCAGGATTTGAACTCGAGTCGCCGTATCCATTACAACCAATACACCACGGGGCACTTACCTCCAATCTTAAATACTATCCAAGTAAGACGAACAAGACGTGCTGGGTACTGGTGGGGAAGTAAGTACAAACTCATAAGCAACGTTCTCTTATGGACTACTACATATAGACACACCAGTGTTGACCAACCAGTAAAAATGAACCTAAATCCATTTAGTGCGGATGCTGGATGCAGACCTGCCAGAAGCGATGGGCGATATGGACAGATTGATAATGAAGTGAGTACCATTTATTTGTATTAGAGAGAAATAATTACTCCAGATCATCATTATCATTAAGTCGCGCCGACAGCACGGATTTTGCCGACTCTTACTCTCCATCCGTCCCTATCATCCATCGCTTCAGGCAGGTCTTCCAAATTACATCCTGTATCTGCTCAGAGCTGATGCAAATAAAATTTTGCTGGTCGGCAAATACCGGCACGTCCATGTATAGGGGTCCACCGTATAATTTTCTTACAAATTATTAGTATTATGAAGGAATACTTGAAACCATATTACGGTGAAAATTATTTGTATTTATAATCGGTTCTTGAAGCTGTAATTGTTTGCAAATTATTATTGAATTGGAATAGTAACTTGAAACCATATAATTGCAGTCAAAAAGACTCATTTAAATATAAAATGATATTAATAGAATTGATGTGCCATAAAACCAACCAACCAACCAACCAACCAATAATTATAGTTTATATAAAAGCGAGAGTTTTTTGTGAAAAGATCATTAGTTGTCTTTGTTGTTCGAAAACTTGCCGTTTCACTACTAATGTTTCATTATAATGAGTCAGTTATTTGTTGTTGTATATGAGTAGAAGCGGTTAACCCAGGTTCCAGGAATTTGAAATAAAATATCTTTGAAACGTCGCAAACGTAAAGAAATATTTATTACAGTTAAATCCTTTTATGTTGTGTTGTTGAAGGCTATCATGAATCGAGAAACAAATTTCTTCATTTCGGATTCTTGCGATAAATCCATTTTCTATCTGTCAGGTTAAAAGAAAAAGATAAGTGTTTATATGTTGATCGACGTTCCTTTCTATATAATCTTATTGGGACCTATTATTGCCTCAGAGATTTTTCTAAGACTGCGGAAGCAGTAAACAGCTGCGTAAACTTGAAATACAGAAAGGTATTTCCAAGATTTCAATAAAATTGAGCAAAATATCTCATCGGGGACTTTTGTATCAAAATAGCACTAGAACTTAGGAAGTTTGTTTGTTTGGGTTTTATAGCATATCAAACTTTGTAGGTTGTTTGATGCCAAATCCATTATTATACAAATAAACAGTTCTATTTCAGCCTATTCAGTTTAACATTAAGACGCAGTTTAAATGTCGAAACAGTTCCATTTCAAGCAATTCTGTTTAGCATAAGCTCACAGTTTAGTTCTTTTTGACCCATAGCTAAGCCCCAACCAGGTGCTACCACTCCGGGCCAGAGTGGACCTGGGAGCAATGGCAATGAAGGGGTACTCTGCATTCCCCAAAGCTCCAGCATTACTGGAACCTCACTATCAGATTGTTTAGTGTCATATCTAGGATACTCGTTAGGGGGGGGGTCTTACTCCTCAGCAGAGAAGTAGTAGGTGTATTCTACAGCCCTCCCCAAGTCGACTGGGCAAAACTTACGAAACGACAACATACTGAATAATAAAGTAATATATAAGAAGACCTCATTATCAAAAACCACTAAATTTTGTCAACCATGTAATATTAAGAAACCCACAAGTCAACCCACTAATTCACTAAATACACTCCCCACACAAAAAGATCCTGAAATTTACCATGAATCCCAAAAGCAAAAATATAATGTTATTTACTCAACTGTACACGTTTCCAAAAGAAAAGCAGCCTAGCCGGCTGGGACTGTTACATAGACCGACTGAATCTCTGTAGAGGGGTAACATCCCCCTTCCACAACGAGTGTCCTGATATAACATTAAACCATCTGATGGTGAGGCTCCATCCTTGGAGATTTGGGTAATGTGGAATACCCATTCATTCCTATTGCTTCGGGTTCCATTCTGGCACAGAATGGTAGCACCTAATAGGGTCCTATCAATGAGTCAAATAGCATAAACTGCGCGCAAACAAATGACTGATGTTAAATTGAGACTGTTATATAACAATACTTGAAACCATCTAACTGTGTGCAAAAGAGAGCTCAGGCTCGTTTAAGAATGTTATGTGTAAAATGTATTTAAAAATCACACACACACACACATATATATATATGCGTGTGTGTGTGTGTGTGTGTAAACAGGATTTGGCTTTTAATAACCTACAATGATTGACATGCCATAAAACTTAGCCAAAGCAAACCAAATCAAAATCAAAATTGTGTGGGAAGAGTCCCCAAGGTGTAAAGGCTAAATTGATGGTCAGCAGTCTCGAAGTCAGCGAGTTCAAACTTGTACAATAACGTTCATTTTCAGATTAATATATTTGAGAAAGGTATAAATCCCTTTTATCCACCAGTTATGGGTTAAATAGTCTCACTACCCTTTTCTACAACTGCTTCTCTTTTCTACGACTGCTTCTCTGCAAAGGGGTAACAACTCCCCAAGGAGTCTCATAGATATGACACTTAACAATCTGATAATGATGTTCCAGTGATGCTGGAGCTTTGGGGAATGCAGAGTATCCCTACATAGCCATCGCTCCCAGGTCCACTCTGGCCCACTGTGGTAGCACCTGATAGGATCCTATCATTGAGTCAAATAGAACTAAATTGCGTACTTTTGCTTAACTGAACTGCTTGAAATAGAACTGTTTTTGTTTACTAAACGAATTTTTAAAAATGGAACTGTTTTTGACATGTTAACTGCGTACTTATGCAGAAGTGAATTGTTTGAAATAGAACTGTTTAGACATCTGTGTGTAAACAAAAACTATGCTTATACTAAACTGAATTGTTTGAATTCGAATTGTTAGACTAAAATAGGACTGTTTTGACATTTAAACTGCGCCCTTATGCTAAATTGAACTGTTTGAAATAAGACTGTTTTAAAATAGAACTAACTATGTACTTATGCTAAACTGAATTGTTTGAAATAGAACTGTTTTGACATTAAATTGATTTTAAGTAAAAACTATTCTTATACAAAACTGAATTGTTTAAAATTTAATTCCGCGTTAAATGACCCGAAAAGGGTTGATACGCCGTAAAGCGAAACAACCAACCAACCAACCAACCGACCGAAACCAAATCTAAAACAATACATTGGAAAGACAGAATGGCCATTTTACTTTAACATTTTCGCTCAAATGGTGACGATTTTTACACAGATACAAAATTTATCATTATAGAAAGAATCGAAGAAACATGCATTTGACAATATAACGGCAATAAAAAAACATAAAATGTATGCCAACACTGACTCCACATGGTTTTAACATTTACCATCCGCAGAATCCTTGAAGGTGTACGGGCAAAGAACCTACAAGCGACATTAATATTTGTCGACTTTACCAAGGCTTTCGACTCCATTCACAGAGGAAAGATGGAACAAATCCTACTAGCGTACGGCATACCTAAAGAAACCGTAGCGGCAATAACGATTCTCTATAGAAACACTAAAGTAAAAGTACGATCACCGGATGGAGACACAGAATACTTTGACATTGTAGCAGGAGTACTACAAGGGGACACGCTGGCCCCGTACCTCTTTATCATTTGTCTAGACTACGTACTTAGAACATCGATTGACAAAATCAAAGAGAATGGCTTCGAACTGACGAAGAAAAGAAGCAGAAGATACCCCGCAACAACAATTACCGACGCCGACTACGCCGATGACATAGCGATAGTGGCAAATACACCTGACCAAGCCGAAACTCCTCTGCATAGTTTGGAACGAGCAGCAGCAAGCATAGGCCTCTATGTTAATGCACACAAAACGGAATATATGTGCTATAACCAAACGGGGGACATCTCCACTCTAGAAGGAACCCCACTTAAACTAGTAGACGAATTCACGTACCTAGGAAGCAGCGTCGAATCAACCTAAAAGGACATCGAAACGAGGCTAACGAAAGCATGGACAGCTATCAATAGGCTATCGATTATATGGAAATCAGACCTAACCGATAAAATGAAACGCAGCTTCTTCCAGGCAGCAGTCACATCGATACTGCTATATGGATGCACTCCATGGACGCTAACAAAACGGTTGGAGAAAAAACTGGATGGCAATTACACAAGAATGCTGCGTGCAATCCTGAACAAGTCCTGGCAGCAGCACCCCACAAGACACCAACTGTACGGCCACCTGCCCCCTATCACGAAAACTATTCAAGTTAGACGAACCAGACATGCAGGACACTGCTGGAGAAGCAGAGATGAACTCATAAGAGATGTACTCTTATGGATCCCCACACATGGCCGCACAAAAGCAGGACGACCAGCTCGAACGTACATTCAGCAGCTATGTGAGGATACAGGTTGTTGTCCTGAAGACCTACCTAGGGCGATGAACGATAGGGAGGAGTGGCGAGAGAGGGTCAGGGATATCCGTGCTACCAGCGCGATATGATGATGATGATGATGATTTTGAAATGGGATGGGTTAATACATAAACATCTAAATAAACAAATGTCTAAGTTAAATATCTAACGAAAACGGTTTAGGTTAATTGGAAACACACTTCACCCATGCTTAATAAATATATTTCAAATAGAGAGCCCAGTGCCAGGTGTCTATGATAGCAGAGACCATATAATTGCTTGATGAAAACACTTAGATATCAAAAAATGATTTTCATTCAATGCTACTTTATCAATTCATCTTTATGCTTCGTTTATCATATTTACCCAACCCCTCCGCTCGGGAAGGATATGACACAAGGTCAATTTTTTAAGCGGAGTTTAACAGGTTTGAATTCAGAGTTTTCCTTCTCCTAGACTAGTTGCCTCACCAAGGCTGAAGAATCTAGTCCGCCCTACTATTTACCCATAGGTGGAGGGAGAATAATTGGATTCATACCTTTCCCAAGGGTATTAGCGCTATGTGAAATGCAATCAGTCCAGGATTTGAACTCGTGTCGCCGTGTCCAATTCCTACAACGATAACCATTACACCACGGACATCTCTTTTATGCTTCGTTTATAGCACATCAACTATTCTAAAAACTTTCTAAAAAGGTGTTCTTCTCAATGATTTTTTTTCGGACGTGACCAAAGTTCGAAAGTAGTTTAGAAAAATTAAAAAAATAAATAAAACAAAATAAATATTTCTTTTTTCGAATCCTTTTAGCCATCTCCACTCTGAGTGGCGGGCCTCTGAAATTAGTTGACAAGTTCACGTACATTAGTTGCATGGTTTCATCTGCTGAAAGTTTTTTTTTAATATACGCTTACCGAAGGTGTAGACTGCTAAAGACAGGTTATCGATCATATGAAAGTCTGATCTATCCGATAGCATAAAACAGGATTTCTTCCAAGTCGTGGCAGTGTCAATACTACTGTATGGATGCACCACATGGACGCAAACAAAATGCATTGAGAAAAACACGAAACAACAGCTGTACAACTACTTACCTCTCATCTCAAAAGCCATCCAAGTAAGACAGACTAGACATGCTGGAGAAGCAAGAACGGACTTACAAGAGACATTTTTCTATTGACCCCCACACACGGATGAGCCCGTGTTGATCGACCGGTAAGAATTTATTTACATCAGCTCTGTGCGAACACAGGATGTACTTTGAAAGACCCATTGGGAGCAAAGGAGGATAAGGTATAGAAATATATTTCTAACAAGGAAACAAACCAACCACGTGCCGCACTTGATTTTGGCCAGAGTGGAAAAAGGGGAAGTAATTGCCGACAATACGGCTCTAAAAAGCTACTTCTCACTATTTGTCGACAATTACTACTAAATCTTTAGCGCGAACTTGGGTACCAGACTGTCAAGGCGAGAAAAAATTAGCCAACCGACTGGTTCGTCACTCGATTCTTGGAAAGCCGATAAGTATTTTAACAGGTGAAATGCTTACCGGGAAATAAAACTAAAATCAAACGAAAATCGACTTCCGAAATTTTTCTAACTTAACCAAAGGATAAAAATTCAACCAGAGAATTCTGCTGAAAAGATAACTTTACAGAGAACTCAATTAAAATTAAATGAAAACTAAAAGAGACTCAATTAAAACCAACAGAAAGATAAAATTCAACCAGAGAATTTTTCCGAAAGACAACCTTACAGAAAACTCAAAATTAAATGAAAATTGAAACTTTTCGAACTAACAAAAAGAAAATTGAAACTCTTCAACGAAACTAAAACAAAAAAAAAAAAAAAATATTCAGATTCAAAGATCTTTGTTTCCCGGACACTCTCTTAGATAAAATCCCGCAAATTACACTAAATTTTGCAAAACTTTATATTTTCTATCCCTTTCTTTCTTGTTTCTTTTGTATAAAATTCCCTTTTAAAACTTTATTGTCTTAGTTATCTTTTTGAATCAGTATCCGAACTAGAAAGCTGTGGAACTTAACGTTTAAAATTACACACTAAAAACCTCTAAAACACCCAGTTAAATGCTAAATTTGACTTTTCTTTTGTCATTTTCTTTATATTGAATTTCGTACTTTATATTTTTTTATATTACAAATTTTACTCTAAATTTTATTCTTTTAAAGGATGGATGGAGAGAGAGAGAGAGAGAGAGAGAGAGAGAGAGTCATATAAATCCGTCCTGCTAGCCTGACTTGAAGATGATTACATATATATATAAGTAAACTTAGCGACTGTAGTCGAGGGAGACCAGAAGGCTCCCTTTTCAATAGCTACTACACCTTTCCCTGGATTGCTTCACTTTACCCTCGATACGTACCTTATATTGCTGAGTGTTAAGCAAGGAGGTATCAAGTACCATTTTTAAAGTCTGCAGTATGAATTGACTTGGGATTGAACCCAGGTCTCCCGGACCATTGCCGAACACTCTACCTACTAGGACAATGAGCCGGTTATATATATATATATATATATATATATGTATATAATTGCAATCAAAAGTATCGAGAGTGAATCTTTGATTTTTATCAATTATCGAATTTAGAAGTTAAATGAAAGCGTTTTTTGTTTGTTTTAGTTTAACGGCATATCAACTTCACCGGTTATTTAATGCCAAATCACGTTTAAAAAGGGGTGAACGGAAAGGCCTGTTTTGATGGAATTTATTAGTAGGGGAAACGGGTTGAAGAAATAATTTACTTTTACTAGAAGTTTATTTGTAGAGATAATCTTGGAGTAAAAAAGATTTTTTTAGGAATAGTTTGTGCTAAGGATCAGATTTTGTTGAAGTATGTCTAGTTGAGGAACAGTTTGTAGGAGAAATTTGGTCTTGTTCAAAGTTCTTTTAAATTTTTTCGTATATATTTATCGCTTTTAGGAATGACATTACATTTGTTTTTCAATATTTTCGAACAGCTCCTTCATGTCGTTTGAACTACAAAAGGTTCCTTTTACATGGGCCAGGTTGGTACATTTTATGAGAATGTGTTTCACAGTGTATTTGGTCTGGCATGCATGACACATTGGTTGCTGTTTTGCTTCAAATAAGAATATGTTGCCCTTGTATGAACTATATGATATCTATTCAAGATGACTTCTTTTCAGTTTTTTTCTGTGGCCTTATTTCCATTTCCCCAATGTAGGTTTAATTTCTAATAATTTGTTATGCTTATTGCTGTTGAAAGTGTGTGCCTCGCTGAAAAACATTCATAAAAATATGTAACATGACGATGAGTCAAAGAAAATCTTTGATACTTTTTCATCGGCAATCTTGATTCTTTTTTATCAAAATCTTTTGGCAAAACACAGAAGTGTGCAAATGAAGCACTCTCCATAATCACCAACCCTTGTCCTGCGTAACATTTTATTGTTTCCTAAGCAGAACATTCATTTCAAGTGTAAGAGATTAGAAGTCTTTAATGACCCTCATTTATATATATATATATATATATATATATATATAGTGCAATTAGAAGGAAACTCAAACATGGTTAAGTGGTCACTATTAATTTATTTCGTCGGAGAATATCATAATAATCACTGTCTCCTCAAATGACTATACATGTGAGGAGACAGAGAGTATAATGATATTCTACGGTGAAATAAATTTATAATGACAGTTTAACCAGGTTTTAGTTTCCTTCTAATTGTACTATATACGCTCTGTATGTGAATTTTGTTACACAGACCTAGAAGGAAAAAGATATGTAACAATAGTCACACATCGAGCACTCACATAGATTTATATGATATTCCTCATTTATTCTATACACGAATAATCCACACCCATTGTCTTCGGACGCTGACTGGATATATATATATGACATATTTAAGATATCTAACCCTATTAATACTGCAACTTTTGAACATAGTAATTATATATATATATATATGTGTGTGTGTGTGTGTGAGTATATTTTCTTATGTATGTGATAATGATAATTGAGTACATTTGTTTATGCTCAAACATATTAACGTGTGATGTGCCGCCTGGAGTTGTGTGTCATATTGGCGCATGCGCGTCGATTATTTACTTTCATTAACAAGTGCACCCGACCCGTGTTTAATGTGACCATTCGAGTTGAGAGGACAAACAGCGAAAAAAAAAAGTCTTTCCGGCAGAGGCCCCAAGAATTGGCTAATTAATTGGTGAAAAAAAAGTCGTTGGATCTGAGTATAAGTCCACTCTTGGATTTCAAACGGCACATACCATAGCGTGACTGCACTTGAGTGCTCGAATCCAATCGGGAGGAATATCTCGGTAAAATAAATTCTGGTATGCTCCAGTGCTATTTATGCCTACTCGAACGTTACCATTCACCTCATTCCCAATTTTTACTCATGTGACATCATCATAAACGCCCAAACCTTTTCGAACCTGCCAAAAATAGGAGGATGGAAGCAAAAGGATTGTCTGTATAGAGTCGGCAATGTGGTCCAGGGACTTCGTTTTCTGGTCTCACTATGATACAAGGTATCTTTAAAAAAAAAGAACCCTAATATACCGTGGAATCGGCTACCGCCAGCAGGCGACAGAGATTGGTAAGTGGAAAGGATGAAAACAAATTCCACCATGTAACCTCTGAGTCTATAATGGTAATTGTAGTCCCGTCAGCAGGGCTTTATGTATTTCGACTGTATGTACTTACCTAGCCTCTCTGCAACAGGAAAAATATGACATCAAGTCAATTTCTCGCAGAGTACTGCTGGTTTGAATTCATTTTTCTTTCTCTTAGACAGGTTTCCTTACCAAAGCTAAATTACCGAGTCTGCTGCACTATTTCTCCATAGCTCGTGCGAGTAAAGATGGATTCATGCCTTTTCCCAGGCTATTAGCTCGAAGTGAAACTCAAACAGCCTTGTACTGGATTTGAACACAAGTCGATTATTCCATTTCCGGTTACGATAACCGTTGCGCTTGATAACCTCCTAGAACACGTCGACTGTATTCACTGCAGATGAACATGACTCGACAAAAAGGTGTGTTCTGGGAATAGCACTAATGTGCACTCGGTGATGAGGCTCCAGTTCTGGAGCTCTAGCGATACGGAGTACCCGTTTATTGCCACGCCATCCAGGGACACTTTGATACGGGTGGAAGTACCTGTTAGTGTCTCATCGATGAGTGACAGATAACTGTTAAATAATGTAACATGTGTCTCAAAGAAACGAAGACACAAAGAGATGAAAAGATTTCGGCGAGATGAGGATTTTCCTATTAGGAAAAGAAAAATAAGACATGTGGTAACAGAAATATGCCACTCACTTTTCAGCTTCCATCTGGACCGGTCTAAACGTAAGAAGACGTGAAGTATTTTCACGTCGTTTAAGAAAATCGATTGTTTTACAAATCATACTCAACCCCCAGGGAGGATTGAGGACCGTTTCGCATAAACCCAAAATCTAGGCTATGACCCGTAGCTCATCTTGACAGCCTATTTCCAAAAATCACTAACTCACGTGTCTGACTGCGTTGTTGTATATTGATCTACAACCCGGCCGGGCTCTCAAAATAGGAAATGGACCTGTGTAAATAACAGGTGCATCCGGTCGAGGAATGGGTTGAATGAGTGCAATTTGTGACGCCCACAAGAAGAAGGTGGGTGGTGAACTATTATATAACTCAGTGCACAGAAAATTCAATCAGTTGGAGACAAGATGCGGTAGAGAAAGCCAGCACCCAGCAGAGGGAGCCCTCAGGCTCCCGATTGAGAGTTGGGGATCAGACGAGTTGGAGATAAGATGCGGTAGAGAAAACCAGCACCCAGAGAGGCTGGTCCTCCAGGCCCCCAGTTTAGCAGCTCAGGAGAACGGGAAAGAAACGTCGCTATGATTCTGCATGCATATGTAGATGCATATGTATTATGTGTTTGTATGGTTGGTCATGGTCATGGCTATGCAACAGCGTCTCACACCTACATTGAGAGTTCCAATGACTGATCTTTTGTTGTCTGTCTCACAGCTGGCTGTCAGGGTCACTAGAAGGTGGCATCTAAAATGAAAATTATTTGTACTAGTTTGGAATACTTGAAATCACTTGATTGTATGGAAAAATTTGATTACTATAATCATTAAGTAGGGACAGTTATTTTAAACAATATAATTGTTTTTAAATTATTAGCATTAAATATGATTACATGAAACCATAAAACTATACAAATGATTTGTTTTAAATAGGAATACTAGATGTCATATCAACTGCAGATGATTTCTTGACCAATAGGATCCAAGTACTGCAACATAGATTGAACAAATGTGTGGACCCCAAGAGGGACTATGTTGAAAAATAAACCTTATTTAGTTACATTTGATGATAGTATCTTGGTCAGCCTGCTAACTTCTCAGCTGACCCGCGAATATATATATAAATATATCAGCCTAAAATATTTAAATAAGTGTCTGCTTATTTCATGTTATAGTTAAACAGAATTTTTAAAAATATTTCTATATCCATATACAATTCTCTCGTATTACTTGTAATTCTTCAGCATGTATCATTTACTTATGATCGTGAAACTATGAAACTCTTTGTTGTTTACTGGAGGCTTTTAATTCATGCTGTAACATATTGACCTTCGACCCAGCCGTCAATCAAGGAACAGGTGAATCCGGTCGAAGATATCAGGGTATATCAGCAGAACAAGAAAGAAGTGCTGCTAAAGACGAAGGAACTGGGGGTCAATATGTTGCAGTTTGTTCAGTCTCCAACTCGCCTCTCACGCATAACCTTTCCGTAACCCTTTCGCAACCATTTCTAATAACGTGTGAGAGGTATATTTTTCTAAAGAAGTGTGTTTGTTCGTCATTATTGTGTTGACTATGTTTCCGCGTGCGCGTGTATATATGTATAGTTGTATATGTATCACGGCTATACAACAATGCGTTATACTGCCGATATATATATATATATATATATATATATATATATATAAGCTGTATAACACAGAATTTATTAGCCCTGTTGTCTGTCGCTGTAGAATACACCAACTGGATCTCTGCAGATGGGTAAGACCCTTCCCCATTAACGTAAGTTCTATTTATGACACAAAACTCTCAGATGGTGAGGCTCCTGTCCTGGAGCTTTAAGGGATATGGAGTACCCCTTCAATGCCATCACTCCCAGGTCCACTCGGATCCTGAGTGCTAGCATCTGACAGGGTCCTATCTATGTGTCAAATAGAACTGTTTGACATTTAAACAGTGTGCGAACAAATTTTGCTAAATTGAATTGTTAGAAATTGAAGTGTTTGATCATTTCACTGGGTTCAAACAAATCCTGACATTTCATTGAATTTTTAGTGATACATAGTTATACCTGGAAACCATTCAAGTGTGTGCAAACGAATGAGCCATGTTAAATAGTAATATTAGTGCTAAATAGCAGTACTTGAAACTCTTTAACTGTGTGATTAAATTGAATTATTGGTATTACAGAACAATACCTGGAACCATTTGACTGTGTGCAAATAAATAAATACGGTTGAATGGAATAATTTGTGTTAAAAGTAATGCAGATAGTGACTTCACTGTTTGCAAAGAAATGATTAATGCTGAATAGAATTATTAATGTTAGAATATATGAAACCATTTAACTCCATAGAAACAACAGTAAAACTTGTAGGCAAGTCAAGTCGTTCAAAGTCACTTAAAAATGAATGTATCAACAAACTATTCACTTACAAATCATATGAATATCCATTTAACTGTGTGCAAACAAATGATAAATATTGAATAGAATTCGTGTTAGGCAGAAATAACCATTTAACTGTGTGCAAACAAATGATTAATAGTAAATAGAATTTGAGAGAAATACATGAACCTATTTGACTGTGTGTAAACAAATGATTGATATTAAATAGAATTCGTGTTAGGCAGAAATACTTGAAACCATTTAACTGTGTGCAAAAGAGCTCAGGCTTGTTTAAAAATGTTATCTACAAAATGTGTTTACAAATACTACATTTAATGTATATGTATGAAAAGGATTTGAACCGGCTCATTGGTCTTGTGAGTAGAGTGTCCGCCGGGAGACCGGGGTTCAATCCCAGGTCGAGTCATACCAAAGACTTTAGAAATAGTACTTGATGCCTCCTTGCTTAACACTTAGCATTCTAAGGTCCGCCCTCCCCTACATTTTGGTGTAGTAGCTATTGAAAAGGGGGCCTTCGGTCGCCCTCGACTACGGTCACCAACTTTATTTTATAAACAGGATTTGACATTAAATTGCCTAAAATGGCTGATATGCCATAAAATCCAACCCAACCAAAGAAAACAGGATTTACATATATATATATATATTTATATATATATATGAGATTCCTAAGCTAACATTTAATTACATTTTTATGAACTGTCTTAAATTTAGATGTAACATCAAAAATAAAAATTGTTAACGTTTGAGACGTTACATTCAATTTAAATAATGCCACAAGACAGTCATATTAAAAACAAACAACACACCAGTATATACAAAGTGAGCACAAAAACACTCTCTAGTCGTCTTGAATGGCTCTTTTTCTGACTATGGAAGCATCTTTTATCAATGAATTTGTTGTAACCCTTTAGAATAGACTTGTTTGTCGGTAGAGCCACATGAAATCTCCATTGAGAACACCCTGCACGTTGACAAGTTTGTTTGTTTTGGGAAATTCTAACATACGCCATCTTGGATTTCACTGCGGTAGGAGGTGTTCCAAGAGATTCTGCTGGTGAGAAAAATATTTTGAATCAATATATGTGATGTCACAATATTTATAAACATATTCCAATAAGATTTGATGTTATGATTACTTGAAATTGAGAAGTCTTTTTGTGCAGTCCTTGTATAATAGTACCACCCATCTATGCTCACAAAATACATTGAGTTGCAATCTACTGATTCCAGCAACATAAATGAATTAAATAAAAACCAAAATGGGATAGGAAACAGCTCTAAAAAATAGCAGATTATTTGAAAAAATTAACTTATATCTAAAATGATATAAAAATGAACCTAAACTCATAAATTTAAACATAATATTGTTCAACTCTGAAGAAATCTGAGGATATTTCCTTTCTAAATGAATACGTAGAAAAATCTAAATACTTAACAAATTGTTTAACTTAAAAATAAAAGACGCGTTTAAAATTAATAATTGTTGCACAGTCAATGTTAAGAAAATTATCAGAAAAAAACTGAATTTAAAACGAATTCCAACAATAACAACCAGACAACAACGACAACAACCAGAAAGATAGATGCAACTGTACGTATAGACAGTCCAGTCACCTGGTGCTGTAGAATACGCTAACTGTATCTCTGCTGAGAAGTAAGACCCCCAACCTAATGTGTGCCCTAAATATGATACTAGATCATCTGATGGTGATGCTCCAGTCCTGCTGATTAAAAATGTAGAGGCCTCCTTCATTGCCATTACTCCCAGGACCACTCGGACCGGAAGTGGTTGTACCTGTTACTGTCACATCTACGGATCAAATCAAACTGTTTAATCATTTACTATAGTGGAAACCATTAAACTGTATGCAAAAAAATAAGATAAATATTAAATTGAATTATTGATATTAGATAACAATGCTTGAAACGATTTAACTGTGTGCAAACAAATGATGAATGTTAAATTGAATTATTGATATTAGATAACAATGCTTGAAACGATTTAACTGTGTGCAAACAAATGATGAATGCTAAATTGAATTATTGATATTAGATAGCAATGCTTGAAAACATTTAACTGTGTGCAAGCAAGTGAGCTCTGACTTGTTTGATAATGTTACCTAGAAACTATTCGTTTACAAATCATATCACAGGATTTCGTTTTAAGTAACATACAAAAGCTGGTATGCCATAAAACGCCACCAATCAACCAGAATGCAAAGAGAGATATATTATTCAAACGCTGATTACCTGATCCATAACATCATATTAGGACACAGTTAGAAATGAAGATAATAATAATAATGATATGACTACGAAAGGGAAATATTTCGAGAGAAACTGAATCTCTTCTGATAGTAGCATAAAGCAACGCCATAAGGACTATGTCAAAGCAAGAAGAGACTAGACGCAACCAAAGAGCTGATATAGATTCTGATGTGACCGAGACGAAACAATCAATCACATAATAACGAATTCAGTAAATTTGTGCAAAGAGTGTAAGACTAGACTCGACTGGGTGGAAAAGGTGATCCACTGGGAATTGTGCAAGAAGTTTAAATTTGACCATGTGAACAATTGGTATGCACAACCCAGAATCCGTCCTGGAAAATGCGACAGACAAATTTTTTTAGATTTTGAGATACAAACGGATCACCCAATCTCGGCCAGACAAACAAACCTAGTGATAATCAGCAAAAGAAAATCAGGAAAAAAAAAAAAAAAAAAAAAAACGTGAGCCTGCCGAATAGTGGAGTTTACCGTCCCGGCTGATCATAAGGTAAAACTGAAGAAAAGCAAAAAGAAAGATAAATACGTAGACCTTGCTAGAAAACTGATATAAAACTATGGAACATGAAAGTGACAATAATACCAATTGTCATTTGCGCGGATTGGTAGAGGAACTGGAGGACTTGAATATAAGGGCATTGGTGGATACCATTCAAGCTAAAGTATTGTTGAGATCGGCCAGAATACTAAGAAAAGTCCTGGAGACATGAGAAGACTTGCTGTCACACAGACACCAGTGGAAAACCATCAGCTAACAATGGTGTGAAAAATTATCAAAAGAATAAAAAAAATAATGATAACGATGAAAGGATATGCATTAGCGCTACTGCTTAGCGTAACGGTTATCGTCTTCGGGAATGAAATCAGCAACCCGTGTTCAGTTCCTGGACGAGGCTGTCTGCGTTTCACTTTTGTGTTAATATTTTTAGGACAGCCATGAATCCATCTGTTCTCGCCCTAATTATGGTTAAATCGTTGTGCAAACTAGGTTCTTTAGCCTTGGTTAGGTCACCAGTGGTGTTCTTCCGACTAGCATCAGGTGAAGCACGCCGTTGGCCCGACGTTGGGATCATTCAGACTACGCAGATGACATAGCACTTCTGACAAATACACCTACCCAAACCGAATATCAGATGCATAGTCTGGAACAGATAGCAGGTGGCATTGTCGTCTATGTGAATGTAGACAAAATAGAGGACACATGTTTTAATAAAAAGGAGACATTTCTATACTAAATTGTGGTTCTCCGAAGCTGGAGGACAAATTCACGTACCTCAGAAGCAGCGTTTCATCTACCGAAAATGACATCAATATGCGACTAGCGAAGGCATGGACTGCTATCGATAGATTACCGTGCATATGGAAGAAAAACCTATCTAATAAAATTAAACACAATTTTTTCCAAACAACGGTCATGTCAATTCTACTATGTGGATGCACTACATGGACGCTAACTAGGCGTTTAGAGAAAAAAATTAGACGGGAATTGCACAAGAATGCTACGAGCTATATTTAATAAATCCTTGAAGAAACATCCCACAAAACGACAGCTATACGGCCACCAACCTGCCATCTTAAAAACCATCCAAATAAGACGGACAAGACATGCGGGACATTGCTGGAGAAGTAAGGACGAACCCAGAATTGACATTCTCCTTGGGACCCCTTTAAACGGACGTGCCAGAGTTGGGCGACCAACTAGAACTTATCTACAACAGCTGGGTACAGACACAGGATGTAGTCTCGAAGAACTGCCGGAAGCGATGGATGATAGAGACAAAAGGCGAGAGTCAGGGAAACCCGTGCTTGCAGCACGACATGATGATGATAATTAGGTCACCAGTCTAGAAGAAGGAAAACTATGAATTCTAACCAGCAGTATTCTGATTAAAAAAATGAAATTGTGCCATCAATGGCCAGGAAGTTGGGTAAATAAAGATAACAATTTTAGAGGATTAAACTGCCAAAATTGAATTCATAATTACATTTGGTTTCTTTGTTTAGTGGCATATGAACCTTCACGGGTTATTTAATACCAAAATCATACTAGTAAAAGAACAGTAGCCTAATGAGTAGAGTGTTCGCCAATGGTCCGGGAGACCGAAGTTCAATCCCAGATTGAGTCATACAAAAAACTCAAAAAATGGTACTTGATGCTGCCTTGCTTAGCCCTCAGCATTATAATGTAATGATCAAAGGTAAAGTAAAGCAATCCAAGGAATGGAGTAGCGGCCTTGCCTACACCTCGGAGTAGTAGCTAGTAAAAAGGGAGCCTTCGGGTCACTCTCGACTACGGTCGCCAACTTTACTTACTTTGTGGTACTATGTAACGTTTTGCTCGGAGCGGGGATAAAAAGGTTCTTACATTTTCTAAGGGTTTTAGTTCGAAAATAAACTGAATAGCCCTACTGGAGTTCGAAATCACAACGATGTCTTAGTCCACTATGTTAGCTACGGCACTGCAAGGATTGCCCTAGTGTACAGAGGTGGTTAAAAAGATTATATGTTATTTCTGGAAGAATTATGTTTTCTGGAATAGACTGTACGTAATAAATACCTGAAGTAAAAAAAAAGAGAAATATTTTTAAGGATAGATATGTGAACAATTTTATTTTACATCCCTTACCACTTAATTGATCTAAAGATGTGTTTTCCCCAATACCTCTGTGCATTTTGAAGTTTTCAGATCGAAAGAATCAACAAATAATCATTCTCTTTTTTGTTCATATACACGTTCATATACACGTACATATTTCTTTCGTTTCCCTCACATTCTAATTCATTTAGTTTCAATATAGTCCTTCCTTCCTTCCTTCCTTTCTTTGCAGCTATGTATTATGGTTGTCGCTACTATGTTTCTCCGCTTTCCATCTGACGATTTTGTGCTTCTCATAAAACCTTGTGTCGCAGACTAAATGGGAATTTCACTATGTTTGTTTTATAACTCTCTTTCTCTCGTGTAATAGAATTGAAAACTTTTCATACAAACTTTCGTATATAGTTATATATATATATATATATATATATATATATATATTGAGAGAGATTGATAGATAGTAATATATATATATATATATATATATATATATATATATAACGATATATATGCCTATATAGGTATATATATAGGTATCGATATATAGGTGTATATACATATATAGGTTCATATATATTGTGGAGACACTTGTAATTATAAATTCTGACAATACATATAAACGGTATATATGCAAAAATATATGTATATAAATATATATCATCATCATCATCATCATGTCGTGCCGCCCGCACGGATATCCCTGACCATCTCTCGCCACTTCTCCCTATCATTCATCGCCTCCGGCAGGTCTTCTGGGTTACATCCCGTGTCCTCACATAGGTATATATTTATAGACATCTATATAGGTAAATAGTTTTATTGGTATATATATATATATATATATATATATATATATATATATATATATATATCGAGATATTTAAATATGCTCACATGTTAATATAGATCCTTGCCAAAATTCATTGTCTTAAAGCGATATGATATATATTCCAAGAACTTTTGGGTAGCACGTATATATATATATATATATATATATATTTGTGCAAGTGTGTATATGTGTGTACATTAATGACAACCAAGTCGCCTGCTTCTCTCCTTTTCCAACCATAGAGTTAAAGCCTGTCTAAATCGTACAAGCAGTTAAGAGCTGTCTTGTTGCCGGTAGCCATCTTCTTTTGCCTCGGTAACATAAGACGGTATTGGCAGCTATTAAGTCTCATGAAATATGTATTTGTCATAGATGCCTTGCCACCTAAACTCAGCGGCAGTTCAATTTCGGCCATTAACCACCCATCACATCTTCTTACCCATTATCCACCCCCTACAAAGCTCGATATGACCATCGCTTTCACAATTATTGTTGTTGTTGCGGTTTTCCTTGCTTTTGTTTGGGAAATAGTTTTTCGCAAGATACTTTGCATTTCGTCGACTTTCTCCATCACATATTACCATTTTCTCCTATGATGTTGTTCCTTTAAGTTCTCTCTGACTTTCCAATCATCTTTCTTATTGTTCTTCTTTCCTTTGCAGGTATTTCTTTCTTTCTTTCTTTTTTTCTTTCTTTCTTTCTTTCTTTCTTTGTAGCTATGTCTTTCTTTCTTTTTTTGTAGCTATGTCTTTTCTTTCTTTGTCTTTCTTTTCTTTTTTCTTTGCAGCTATTTCTTTCTTTCTTTCTTTCTTTGCAGCTATATATTTTTTTTTCTGTTTTCTTTGCAGGTCTTTCTTTCTTTCTTTCTTTCTTTCTTTCTTTCTTTCTTTCTTTCATTCTTTCTTTGTAGCTATGTCTTTCTTTCTTTGTAGCTTTGTCTTTCTTTTCTTTTTTCTTTGTCGCTATTTTTTCTTTCTTTCTTTCTTTCTTTCTTTCTTTCTTTCTTTCTTTCTTTCTTTCTTTCTTTCTTTGCAGCTATATACTTTTTTTTCTGTTTTCTTTGCAGGTCTTTCTTTCTTTCTTTCTTTCTTTCTTTCTTTCTTTGTAGCTATGTCTTTCTTTCTTTGTAGCTTTGTCTTTCTTTTCTTTTTTCTTTGCCGCTATTTTTTCTTTCTTTCTTTCTTTCTTTCTTTCTTTCTTTCTTTCTTTCTTTCTTTCTTTGCAGCTTTGTCTTTCTTTCTTTCTTTTTTTCTTTCTTTCTTTCTTTCAACTTGCTACCGTATGTATTCTCTTCATTTTTTCCATTTTGTATATTTTCGCTCATTTTCTTTCTTTCTTTAATTTATGTTCTGATTATAAATCGTTTTTTCTTCAATAATTCTAGGTCTTTGTATTTGTTTCCTTTCATTCAATCATTTTTTCGTATCATTCAATTTTTGTTTCTTTGTCCCTTTCTTTCTTAGATGTGATGTGTAAATCTTTTTGTTTGCACTAATTTCAATCTTACTTTTATTTCTTTCGTTTCCCTCATGTACTAATTCATTCAGTTTCAATATACTTCTTTCTTTCTTTCTTTCTTTCTTTCTCTCTTTGCAGCTATGTAATTCTTTCTATCTTTCTTTCTTTGTAACTTTTCTTTCTTTCTTTCTTTCTTTGCAGCTATGTAATTCTTTCTATCTTTCTTTCTTTGTAACTTTTCTTTCTTTCTTTCTTTCTTTCTTTCTTTCTTTCTTTCTTTCTTTCTTTCTTTGCAGCTATGTAATTCTTTCTATCTTTCTTTCTTTGTAACTTTTCTTTCTTTCTTTCTTTCTTTCTTTCTTTCTTTCTTTCTTTCTTTCTAGCTATTTCATTCGGAACAATCTACCTTTTCTCACTTATTACCACTCATTTTCATTGATGAGAGGCGTAATAATCTTTTTTTTTTTATCTTATTTCAATATTTCCTTGTTTTCATTCACTTTCTCATATTCTAGTTCTTTCTTTCTTTCTTTCTTTCTTCTTTCAACTGAAACTTATCCTTCTTAGTGTCTCTCTGTCTTCCCCAGCTCGTATGAATAACAGAATCAATATATTACTCTAAACACATTTATGCACACATATTTCTCCGAGCAATAACCTTAGAATCAAGATCTGAATACTGAATTTCCGCCTATTTCTTTATACAATCATAACGGTATTATACACAGTATATATGCAACATCAAATATTCCGGAAAAAACCCGTCGTTATAACATAAAGAAGAACAACAATTATTACAAAAGGAACAAGTCCGTACGATTATAAACATCGCAAGTGTTTTTGCCCCAATAAAAACCTCCTCGCTCATTTTTTTTAGCCTTGCGCTTAAACGAACAGTTTTCTTGTTTGTCCAAGGCAAGTGATTTTAAGCATCTGTTTCCTTCTTCTAACGTGGTTTTTATCACCGCATTATAAAGTTACGCAGAAGTATCATTTTGGAACTAAAAGTCGAAGCAAAAACCGGAAGTGAAAGGCTTAATCACACCTGCAGTCAGTTTTCCCTTTCAATAGCATTGCAGTTGTGTGCCAATACATACACTGATATTTTCTGCAAGTTCCTCAACCTACCGTATTCCTCGACCAATTTGCCAACCAAAGCTGACGTCTTTTCTGGCTTTAAAGACATTTATTCATATATCAAAACTTTTGAAACTACCTCTGATTTGCATGTCCAATAACTGACTTCTGACCCCAGAAACAAGCTGAAGTTTTGTTGGTTGGTTTTATGGCATGTCAACCCTAGTAGGATAATGTTATGCCGAAATAAAAATTAAACCATTGTAGTTTCCTGTTATATATTGTATAAAAATATGTTTTCGCAATCGTTTAAAACTGGTAAATACTTAGTGCTTATTTTCAATATGAATATTTAAGAGCTAATGTATGAATAAAAATCACAAGCGTTTTAAACCGATAAAGATTTCAAACTTGGTTTCAATATGAATGTTTTAAAACTCAATGTATTAATGAATTTCACAATCATTTTAAATAGGTAAACCCTTCATACTTAATATAAATATCAATATTTTAAGACACTCTATTAATGTAGTTTAAATTCGGTAGCTCGTAGCAGTACCGCCTTCAGCTACCGAAACTGTGTTATCACCCTGGTTGGCAGCTGATGAGGCAGGGTATCACACGTACTTTCACACGTTGTCTGATAAAAAAAATGTAGTTTAAACTCCTTTCAAATATGATCCCCAAAAGATCTATATAAAGCTAGAAACGACACTATTACTCCGCGTTGGAATAGATCTGGGATTAATGGTGACTTCATTTTGTGTTGATGATCTTAGGACAGGCATGAACTCCATTCTTCCTTGACCTTCACAGCTAGAACCTCACGAAGAGATAAAGTTTAGGGTCACATTATTACGATAGGTTTCTGTTCTAGATTAATTGTCCCAGTCGGTTGGGGCCGTAGAATACACAATTTAATTATGAGGCTCTGGTAACGCTGGAGGTTTCGAGAATGCGGAATACCCCTTCATTGCCACTGCTCCCAGGTCCGCTCTGGTTCCGGAGTGGTAGCACTTGACAGGGTTTTATCTATGAATCAAATCGAATTGTTTGATATTTAAACTGAATTCAAACAAATAACTTATGCTATATTGGTTTGCTTGATATAGAACTGTTTGATCATTAACTGTGCGTAAACAATTGACTGATATTTAATTGAACAGTTGTGATACATAGCAATGCTTGGAAACATTCAACTTTGTTGACTTTTGATAAATTGGATTGTATGAAATAGAACGGTTAGATCATTTAACTGTGTGTATCTACAAGACATGTTAACAAATCATATATTTAATATATATGTAAAAACAGGATTTGGTATTAAACAATCAACAATGCTTGATATGCCACAAAACCTAATCAAACCCAATCATATATATTTAATATATATGTAAAAACAAGATTTAGCACTAAATAACCAACAATAGTTGATATGCCATAAAACCAAAACAAACTAGACCAAACCAAATCAATATTAATGAAAATGAATTCTATCTTGTTCACCTGATCTGGTTTGAGAATATAGAATTAAAACCTAAGAGCCTCTCCATCATATGATTTGATAAATTTCGTCCAAGATCAATCAAGCACAATTCTTTCTTGGGCTGTGGGTCGCGAAAGCTTGGATGAAAATTGTTCAGAAAGCAAGACCTTTTAAATGTCATATTTGCAAAAAGTTACGCCGTATTTCCTCAGTAACAGTAGTCGGTATTCGAGTCTTGCTATCAGGCAGGGTTCCGAATATTCCAGACTGAATTTTCGTGCTATTGATCCTTGAACCACAGAAAGTTTAAATTAAGTAAATCACCGTTTAGATTCTGAAGATCGATATTAAAAAAAAAGCAAAACAAAAATAAAGTCCCCAGGTATTTCGAGAGAACATAATTTGAGCTATACAAAATACTTAAACATTTTAATAAGTCTAAAACATCAGTAAAATTTCCACTATTTCCTAACCCCCGGCAATCACTTTATTTCTTATTCTCAATGCATTTCTTTAGTAAAATTCTTACCAATAGCTCTTTAATAACTCTTGAGTCTATTCTTAACCACCGAGGAATCTCTATTTTCCGATGGATTTATATAGTAAAATCCTTAACAACACCTTTATATCATACAAATAGCAGCCATATTTTCTCAGAGAGGTTTTTATAAATTCCTGAATCCTGACAATTCCTCTATTCTTGAAAAATATGAATGCAAACTGTCACTACTCTGCTTAAAAATTGACCTTGTATCACACTTTCCCGTAACGGTGGGGTTTAGTATACAAATACAGTGTCATCCAGGAATATTTTGTCCGTAAGAACTTAATTAATTTCTGATCTCTGACCATCCCTCAGTTTTTACTGGCTTTTTATGGAATCATTTACAATGCATTTTGTCAAATAATTTTTCATGAAAGCCGTAATTGGAATGTATGATTTAATCAGACCCATATTAACGTTTTCTTTTTAACTACATGTATTTGGGCAGTATGGATTTTCGGGCCGGTTTCTGTACCTTTAGTGTTCCTAAACGATTTGCCAACTAAAGCTGACGTCCGTCCTTAGCTTTCCTGATTTTAATACTTTCATCTCTCCATTGAAACTACTGGAAAAACCAGTAATCTTTATGATCAATACCTAATGTCTTACCGAAAATTGGTTGATCTTTTGTGCAACTGTGATCGCTTTTCACCTATGTTTACGAAACGGAAAGCATTCCTGTCCAAATAAATCATTAGCAATGTATTGACGTTGAATATATATTGAGTCTCATGTGTCTGTAACGATTGCATTGAGTCTCAACCTCAGACAATCGCTTTCTTCTTGAGTATCGGAACGTTTCGAAAGTAAAACTATTAACAATGAATTAATGCAATGCATTTTTGAACCATATTCTCTCAGTTAAACTTGAGTTATTTCCTGACCCGTGACAATCCCTTTATCAATGGTTTTAAAAGTAATTCTATTGTCAGCTTTCATATTCGTCTAACATTTTAGGAAAATTTAGGAAAAAAATTCGTCCAACATCTCTTGCGTGACCCACTGTATATGAGTGATAAGCAATAGTGAGTAGGGAAAATATTAATACGTAGGTATGGACGCACACACACACACACACACACACACATATATATATATATATGTGTGTGTGCTATTTCTCAGCTGCTGTACGAGTGATTTTTCAGACTCCTACAGCATTTGTTTCAATGCGGAAAGACCTCTTACCCCCCCACCATATTAATTCAGTTATATATAAATATACATGTAGTTGTGGCAGTGAATACATAGGCAGGACGTCTAATCGGTTAGATTTACGCATAAAATAGTATTTGCCAGCTCGAATTTTAAATCTTGAGTTTAAAAGAGGTCTGCTTACAAATACATCCGGGTCCTCTATAGCAGAGCACATGATTAATAGTAGGGAATGTGTTGCAGATTTCAATGTTGACCGATTCAGTATTCTGAGTCGGTCACATTCGATTTTCCATCTAAAAGTGTTGGAGACCCTTTACGTTCGATCCCTTCAGCCTTCCCTCCGTAAACAGAAGGGCTGTCTGTTGGGATTGAATGTGATTAGTTTCTGCCCATCTGTTCATCTCTACTACTACCCCCCTCTTAGTGTTTTTTTCTTATTTTTTTTCTTTTTTTATTTTTCCTCCCCTTTTCTCCATTCCTCAACTTTTTTCCACTACATTCCCTCTTTAAAAAAAAAAATTTCTGGCGTTAACAGCTTGATAAGAGCCAGACGAAACCGGTCGTTCACATTTTTAACAATATATATATATATATATATATATATATATATATATATATAAACAAATACCATCCTCGTACACACACATATCTATAGTCATGTAAACAAATGCCACTACACACTCATACTCACATGTACACTTATATACGTATATAAATAAATATCTTCTTCACACACTCACATATATACGCATACTAAAAAATACCATCCTAACACACGCACACACTCACACAAACACACACACACACAAATATATCTATATATGTGCAAATAACATCCTCTCTCTCTCTCTCTCTCTCTCTTACACACACACACAACCACACTTGCCCAGTCGGCTGGGGCTGTAGAATACTCCGACTGCACCTCTGCAGAGGAGTAACTACCCAACGAGTGTCCTGATATGACACTAAACAATCTGATAGTGAAGTTCCAGTAATGGTGGAGATCTGGGGAATGTGGATTACCCCTTAATTGCCATCGTTCCCAGGTCCACTCTACCCCGGAGTGGTAGCACTTGAAAGGGTCCTATCTATTGGTCAAATAGAACTAAACTGCGTACTTATACTAAACTGAATTGTTTGAATTACAACTGGTTGACTGAACTAAATAGCTTGAAATAGAAATGTTTTTGACAATAAAACTGTATACTCATGCTAAATTGAAGTGTTTGAAATGAAACTGCTTATTTGTATCAAATGGATTTGGCATTAAATAACCTATAAAGGTTGATATACCATAAAATTATAACAACCACACACACACACACATATATATATATATATATATATATATATATATATATATATATATATATTCTTTTTTAGATATGTAGTCACCGACCAATATTTTTATAAAAATTTAATTTTTCTTCTAAACTCTAATAAAACCAAAAATAGGTAAATTATATACTCTTAATATTTGTACTTAAATGATTGATTGATTTTAACAACATGTCTACCCGTTTAGCTAATTAAAAATATGATTGAAAATGAATAATAAAACAATTATCCCTTTTCCTTCTTATTTTTCTGCAAACCTGTTTTCATTTTTCAATAAGCGAATTTCAAAGCAAATTATGCAAATAATCTCATAACAATAGAAAAATCACTTCCTGCGTTAAATTAAAAAAGGATATTCAAAAAACTTATTTGAGATGGGAACAAGCGTAAACTTTGATTCCTGTCGATATACTGAAAACCTTAGTTTCTGGTGGTCAATCTTCATTGACCGTACCTGCCCACTTGTCTAAAAAGGCAAAGATTAGCTTCATTGCTTGATGCATGAAGCACTTTCCAAAGTCAAGGCGATGACGATAGAAACTAAGTAAATTTTCGCACTACTCTTGTCCGCCTAAAAAAGAATTACCTTGCATGACACCCTACTCACGTAAATTATAAGACGGTAAGAAGCGGTTGTTTTGACTACTCAATTCTGAGTTGAACACAAGAACTAGAAAAATAGAGAACACACCAGTTTTAGTCTAATTTTTTATAACTGTTTTTACTTATAGCAAGATGGGAGTCTCAGTTGTTATCTTGATTTAATTTTACATTTTGTTTAATAATCATTACGTATGGAACATAATTACTTTGTCGTGTCCACACTACTATATGGATGCACCACATAGAGGCTTACTACGTGCAGGAAGAAAATGCTTGATGGAAATTGTGCAAGAATACTACGAGCTATATTGAACAAATCTTGTAAGCAACACTCCACAAAACAGCAGCTATACGGCCAGCAATCTCCCATCTCTAAAATCATTCAAATCAGACGAATAAGACGCGTGGGACGCTGCTGGAGAAGCAAGGGAGAGCTTAGAAGCGACATTTTCCTGTGGACTCTTTTACACGGACGAGCAGGAGTTGGACGTCCGGCTAGAACCTATCGACAACAGCTCTGTACAGACACAAGATGGAGTCTAGAGGACCTGCCAAATGCGATCGACTATAGAGATGAATAGAGAGGGAGATTAATGGAAATCCGTGCTCCCGGCACGACATGATGATGATGATAGAACATAAAGAAGAGAATAAGAAGTAATATGAAGCTTTCGATATTGTATAAGTATAATGTAATTTCAAAATTGTTAATATACTGGTATTTTTGTTGTTTAGACAGCACCCCACAAAAGAGCAGCTATACGGCCACCTACCAGTCATCAGGAAAACTATCAAAATTAGACGAACCAGACATACGGGACACTGCTGGAGAAGTAGGGACGAGCTCATAAGTGATGTACTCCTGTGGACCTCTTCACATGGACGAACAAAGGCAGGACGTCCAGCTCGAACCTACATAGCAGCTCTGTGCCGATACGGTATGTAGCCCTGAGGATCAACCGAAAGCAATGGGCGATTGGGAGGTGTGGCGAGAGAGGGTCAAGAATATCCGTGCTGATAGTGCGACATGATGATGATGATGATGATAGTTTTGCTTAGATGTTCTTAGATGGCTTCTTTATAAACGTTTGCCTCTATTTTGTTTCTTTCTCGTCTGGACGTGACTTTGAATCCTTGTAACGAGATCTTGAATATTTCAAGGAAAAGAATACAGGGGTCGTATGCAACGTTCCTATTGGAAGATTGTCTCCTCAAGACGACAGCGTCACAACTGACATAGCCAAAGGATTTAGTATACTCGCTGGTTTTCTGACTGAATATTTCGGCTTTGCTTTTTTTTTCTGCAGATACTTGATACTGAAATTACAAATCAAATTGTTTGCTGTTTTGTTCAAATTATCCCACTCGCAGAGTTTTCTTTTGTTTATTATAATTGACAATCGTCCATGAGGATAATGATGCTTCTATTTCAGAGGGATTCAAAATAGTATTGTTGTATACTGTGATATGAAGGAAAAGACAATGATTCTTATATATAAAAATATTCCTCTTTCTTCTTTATAACGAAATAATAGCGAGAAGAGGAAATCAGAAGCTGCAAAGTTCAGAGAGCCTTACTACTTCGATCTGCCTCCACGAGGCTGGCATAAGGCTGACTTAGAATATTTAATCATCTTCATTTCTTCTTCGTTCTGCCTCCACGAGGTTGGTACAGGGCCGATTTAAAACATTTAATCAACTTCATTTCTTCTTCGTTCTGCCTCCACAAGGCTGGTACAGGACCGATTTAAAACATTTAATCCTCTTCATTTCTTCTTCATTCTGCCTCCACAAGGCTGGTACAGGACCGATTTAAAACATTTAATCATCTTCATTTCTTCTTCGTTCTGCCTCCACGAGGCTGGTACAGGGCCGATTTAAAGCATTTAATCAACTTCGTTTCTTCTCCGTTCTGGGATTATACTCGCTTTCGATATTAGCGAATCTTGTATATTAAGACACTTCTCTACTTCTCAACCTGGAGTCGTCTGGCCCTCCCGGGTCAACGCCCAGCGTGACGTGACGTCTAGTGTATCCTCTGCTCTGCTCTCTGCTCTGACTGACTCTGTTCGAGGTTGAAAAGTTCCGTCGTTATATATTTTTGGACGCCTGCACACTCCTCCTTCCGGCATTGCACCTACGCAATTCACGTGGCATTTTTGCTATCTTTTTTTTACCATAAAACACAGCTCTATCTTATTTTTGAATTCCATTAACACTACCAAAGGTCAACATTTAACAGTATTTCAGAGCTTCTCTGTTGTATCGATAAATTGGATTACTAACAAATTATAATCTGCGCGAATACAAATACCACAAAGTTATCAATTAGCTGCGGAAATTCCCTTATTCTTTAAATATGAGCTTTTTAAGAGTTTAATGAAGTAATGCCTCCCACCACTAGGATCTTGATGCCCGGATATGTGACCCACAATAAAAGGCCGACTACGTTTCTCGTAACTACTCTTGTGGTAGATGCGAGAAACGATTACACGAAAGTTGGGGATTATTTTAAAAGAGTCGGGCAGTTAGTTATTAACTGGCAGAAGATAAGGAAATAATTTAATTTCGGAACTCTGTACCCTTCCTCCACAAAAGATTGGTGTGGCTTACGATGAAGCTATTTCTTTATCGATTCAAAATTACCACTTAATGTCTTCAAGCTTTGAGACCCATCATCATGAGATAGCTTTGAACACTCAAAAAATGAATGTCATTTTTCTGTGACCATGTGTCTGAAATGTTTCTTTTTTCTGAGATAAACTCATCATCGTCTCTTCATTTCAACTTTGTTTGGGGTTTGTGGCATATCAACGCTTCGAGTTTATTCAATCCCAAATTTTGTTATTTTGTCGATAACATTTTTAAACGATCCAGAGCTTATTTTTACACACTGTTAAGTGATTTCAAGTATTTCTATCTAACACGAATAATTGTCTTCAGCATTACTTATTCATTTGCACACAGTTAAATGGTTCCAAGTATTACTATATATGACTAGCGATTCAATTAAATATCAGCCATTGGTTTTTATACTGTTAAATAGTCAAACAGTTCTATTTCTAACAGTTCAATTAACATAAGACAATTATTTGCACATAGTTGAATGGTTCCATAGTTTACACACAGTTTAAACGTCAAAAAATTTTATTTGACTCCATGATAGGAACCTATCAAGTGCTACCAATGGAGTAGACCTGGGAGTAATAGCAATGAAGGGGTACAAGGTATTCCCCAAAGCTCCAGAACTAGATCCTCACTTTCACATGCAGTTTAGTGTGGAGGTGTCCGTGGTGTAATGGCTATCATCGTAGGAAATGGACACGGTGGCACGAGTTCAAAACCTGGACGAGGCTGATTGCATTTCACATAGCACTAATACCCTTGGGAAAGGTATGAATCCAATTATTCTCCCTCCAGCTATGGGTAAGTAGTAGGGCAGACTGAGTTCCTCAGCCTTGGTGAGGCAACTAGTCTAGGAGAAGGAAAACTCTGACTTCAAACCTGTTAAAAATTGACCTTGTGTCATATCCTGCCCGAGCGGAAGGGTTGGCAAATATGGATGCAGTTTAGTGTCATTATTCAGGACATTCCAACTCAGACAGCTCGAGCAGTAGAATCCACTGACTGCATCTCAGCAGAAAGGGTAAGACTCCGCGCCAACAAGTGTCCTGAATGTAACACAAAACTGCGTCTGTTGGTGAGGCTCCAGTCCTGAAGCTCTGGGGAAAGTGGAGTATCCCCTCGTTTCCATTGCTCCAGGGTCCACTCTGACCAGGAATAGTAGCACCTAATAGGGTCATATTTATAGGTTAAATAGAACAAAGTGTGTGCAAACGAATGACTGAACTGAAATTGTGAGTGTTGTATAGCAATGCATGAAACCATTTAACGTTGTGCGAAAAAGAGCTCAGGCTCATTTAAAAATTTTATCAAAAAATGTGTCAAAAAATTATATATATATATATATATATATATAAAGAGGATTTGCCATTAGATTACTAACAATGGTTGATATGCCACAAAATCTAACCAAACCAAATTATATATATATTTAATATATATGTATAAAGAGGATTTGGCATCAAATAACTTAAAATGGTTGATATGCCATAAAACCCAAACAAACCAAATCCTATATATATATATATATATATATGTGTGTGTATCAAGATAATTTGGCATTAAATAACCTTCAATGGTAGATATGGCCTAAACCCCAACCAAACTAAATCATTTATATTCAAAATATATATATAAAGATGAATTGGCATTGAATAAGCGACAATGGTTTATATGCTATAAAACCTTAACAAACCAAACCAAACCAGGACACTCGTTGAGGAGGTGGGTTTTACCTCTCTGCAGAGGTGCACTTGATTTATTCTATGGTACGAAGTGAGTGGACTGATTAGATTTGGTCTCCGGTAACTTTCATTGAGACTTCGTAAACACTCGATTTGGGCGTCAATAATGATTTTTTTTTCAGTCAGTTACACTTTCAACAGAACCAATCCACTGAACATCTCTTCATCTTTTAAATTTCAAACGCAATTTTCTCATCAAATCATATACAAAGGCATTAAAAGTATACATATAATGTCCTCTAAGGTAACGCTTATCTTCGTAAGAAGTGAAGCCAGCGTCTTTGTTTCGAATCCTGGACGCAGTCGTTCGTCTTTCACTTAACTCTCATTCATTGGGAAATGCATCTATCCATCTCTTCTAATCCAAGCAAAGAGTAAATGGTAAAGCATTCTTGGTTCTTCAAGCAGTCAGGGAGAAGGAAAACTTTGAATTCAAACCAGTCGTACTCTGCTTAAAAATCAGCCTTATGTCTCATCAATTCTTATATATATACTGTCAGTAACACTTTCATTTATGCTTGACCCGTGACAATCCCTCCTTTTTACTGTTTTAATTATTCAGAATACATTTTCTCATGTAAAATAATTTATTGTTAAAGTTAGAACTGCAACGGGTCATGTAATCGAAATCCTTATTCAAGTTTTCTTTTTTAACAGCATGGAGTTGAGGGTATCGATTTTCTGCTACTTTCTGTACCTGCAGTGTATTGAAAAGAAGAAACATAGACTGTTTAATCTGTCTTTACCAGCTACCTTATATGAAAATGTACTAGATAAACATACGTCAAGCAAATGTCTGGACTTCACACTAACTATAGGTGAAGGATCAGTGTAATGTCTTCTGATTATCGATGTTTGTTTTTCAAATTTACTTCCCCAATGTTTGATGTTGATACAAACAACCAAACCGCAAAAACCAAGAAATCGATACGTTTCAGAAACTAAAAAGTAAAGTTAGTTTCAAGCTGAAAATCGGAAACAAGAATGAACCGGAGAGAATGAAGAAAATCTAGGAACTCACAAAATCAACTGAGATAACAACTTGTTAAAACGATAAACATAGATTGGACGAGAAAAATATGCTTGTCTTTTCTTGTCACAATAAAAATGTTCCAACTGCTGCAGATTTCAACTTTTACTTCTCTTAATTTCTTCGAGGAGGCATTTTTATAATGACACATTGATTCTTGGGTCCATATTCAACATTTTTTAAAATCTTTACATGTCTTTAAAAGACATGTCGATTCCAGTTCTTTTGCTGTCTTAATTTCTTAGGCAGGTTGTCGTGATAGACAGTCCAATTAACTTAGTGGGTAGAGTGTTCGACGGGAGATCTGGGTTCAATCCTTGGTCGCCTCATGCCAACAACTCAAAAAATGGTTCTTGATACCTCCTTGCTTAACACTCAGCAATATACGGTACGTATCGAGGGTAAAGTGGTGCAATCCAGGGAAAGGAGTAGTGCACTCTCTTACACCTCGGTGTAGTAGCTATTGAAAAGGGAGCCTTCAGGTCACCCTCGACTATGGTCGCCAACTTTACTTACTTATTCATTCTTACGGGTTCTCTATATTGACGAATCTGAGAGACTCTTTGCTTGGGGTTCATTAGCTGGAAAACAGTTCACATGATTTAGAAATTTTTCTCTCCTGCTATAAAGGGATTTATTAATCAAACTAGAAAATTCCAATTCTGAGGAGTCCTATGCTTTTAATCACCCAACTAAAGTTTTTTTACCTCCAGTGGTCAATATGGATCACTCTGAGACGTTTCCTGGATATGACTTAAAACCATGTGATAATGAGACTTGGAGTTTGGGGAATATGGAATACTCCTTCATTGCCATTGCTACCATATGAACACCGATTCAAAATGGTTGTACAAGTACAGGATTCCATCTTGATATTTTGTTAGTTGGTTGGCTGGTTGTATTTTATGGCATATCCACTTTTGAAGGTTATTTAATGCCAAATCCATTTTATACAAATAAACAGATCTATTTCAAACAATAGTATGAGTACACAGTTTACTTGTCAAAAACATTTCTATTTCGAGCTATTAAGTTTAGTCAAACAGTTCTAATTCAAACAATTCAGTTTAGTATAAGAATAGATTTTGTTTAAACATCGTTAAATGTCAATACAGTTCTATTTCAAACAATTCAGTTTAGCGTAAGTACGAAGTTTAGTTCTATTTGACCCATAGATAGGGCCCTATCAGATGCTACCACTCCGAGCCAGAGTAGACTTGGGAGCGATAGCAATGAAGGAGTGCTCTGCATTCCCCAAAGCTCAAGCATCACTGGAACCTCACCATCAGACTATTTAGTCATATCCAGGACACTCGTTAGGGGAAGTCTTACTCCTCTGTAGAGGTGCAGTCAGTGTATTCTACAAGTTGACTGGTCAATTGCTATTTTGAGATAAGTTTAAAAATTATTGTGAAATTAACACATTGGTTCTCATAAGTCCATTTGGTTGGGACTGTAAAATACACCGACTGCATTTCTGCAGAGGGGTGTCCTGGATCTGATGGTGAGCTTTGGGGAATGCAGAGTATCCCTTTCATTGCCATTGCTTCCTGATCCACTCTGACACGGATTGGTTGCACATGACAAGGTCCTATCGATGGATCAAATAGAACTGTTTGACATTTAAATCCTGTACAAACAAATGACACGTTAAATCGAATTGTTAGAAAAATAACTCTTGGACCATTTAACTATGTGTAATAAGTGACTGATGCTTAACTGAATAGTTATTGAGTATTAATTTTATTGCAGACTTTTGTCCTCATCTTGGTAGTTTTTGGTTGTTTTTCTCACAATGTTTCGGCCAAGTTTCACCTCTGGCCGTCTTCAGATAGGAATGCTGAGTCTTGTAACCGTATCCTCAGTGATTACTGCTTTCCATAGTTGTTGTCTATCGCACCACGTTTTTAACCAAGTAACCCTCTGGCCGGTTTGGGTAGAAATTGAGACCGATATGTTCTGACAATGCTCACCTGGAACCGTGGAGACTCAACGCCTCTATCCGCTGCGCCACGGGCCCCGAAGGTCGATCAAGGTTGGATTTTTTGGTCTTATAAATCCAATTATTTGTTCTCCTTGTCTGGTCTTCCATAATCGGTTTGATTTGGTTTCTTCGTTTAATGGCATATCAACTCTTTTTAGGTTATTTAATGCCAAAGCCATTCTCCTAGAAGAACAGTAGTGGTACTATTTCACCCATAGCTGGGAGGATAAGGGGGTTCATACCTTTCCCAAGGGTATTTGCCCGAAAGTGAACGTAATAGCGCGACTGGAGTACGAACTCGCGTACTACGATTACGCAGTCCATCGCTTTTACCATTACACCACGAGGACACCCCTTCCATAGTCGGGTCCGTACCGAACTTGTAATATTGGGGATACGGTTACAAGACTCAGCATTCCTATCCGAGGTCGCGGTTAATCACCTGAAGACGACCAGAGGTGAAACTTGGTCGAAACGTAGTGAGAAAAACGACAAAAAAATCTGTCAAGATGAGGACAAAAGTCCGCAATAAAATTAATATTCAGATTAAGAAGCCTCATCTCAAAAAAGGATTTCCAATAAAGATAATAAATAGTTATTGTTACAAAGTGATGTTTGAAACCATTTAAGTGAGTGCAAACAAATAATTAATACCAAATAGAACTATTCGTGTTAGAATATTTGAAACTATTTAACTGTATGTAAACAATAGTAATATGTATGTGCGAAGGAAATTGGACTCATTTAAAAATAAGATTACCTACCAAATTTTGACTTAGAAATTATTCACATAAACATTTAACTGTATGCAAACAAATGAGCTCTGACTCGTTTAATAGTGTTATCTACTTAATATACGTTTACAAATAATATATAAAATTCATAAAGAGGATTTGGTTGGGCACCTCTGGTGGTGTAACGGTTAGCAAGCTAGACTAGCAGACCTACACGAGTGAGTTCGAGTCTCATTGGGCGCTCCATTCATTCGGCCTTGTGCCACATCAAAGCAAAGCGCTTTGTAAATTACATAAAGAGGATTTGGTGGGCACCTCTGGTGGTGTAACGGTTAACAAGCTAGACTAGCAGACCTACACGGGTGAGTTCGAGTCTCATTGGGCGCCCCATTCATTCGGCCTTGTGCCACATCAAAGCAAAGCGCTTTGTAAATTACATAAAGAGGATTTGGTGGGCACCTCTGGTGGTGTAACGGTTAACAAGCTAGACTAGCAGACCTACACGGGTGAGTTCGAGTCTCATTGGGCGCCCCATTCATTCGGCCTTGTGCCACATCAAAGCAAAGCGCTTTGTAAATTACATAAAGAGGATTTGGTGGGCACCTCTGGTGGTGTAACGGTTAACAAGCTAGACTAGCAGACCTACACGGGTGAGTTCGAGTCTCATTGGGCGCCCCATTCATTCGGCCTTGTGCCACATCAAAGCAAAGCGCTTTGTAAATTACATAAAGAGGATTTGGTGGGCAAAGCGCTTTGTAAATTATATAAAGAGGATTTGGTGGGCACCTCTGGTGGTGTAACGGTTAACAAGCTAGACTAGCAGACCTACACGGGTGAGTTCGAGTCTCATTGGGCGCCCCATTCATTCGGCCTTGTGCCACATCAAAGCAAAGTGCTTTGTAAATAACATGAAGAGGATTTGGTATTAAATAACCTACAATGGTTGATGTGCTATGAAATCGATCAAAACCAAATTAAACCATTTAACTATATGCAAACATGTTAGCTCTGGCTCATTTAAAAATAAGATTACCTACAAACAATTGGTTACAAACGGATTGTATAACCATTTAACTATATGCAAACAAATGAGCCCTGGCTCGTTTAAAAATGTTATCAACAAACTATGCATTTAAAAATCATATATAATTTGTATAAAAAAATTGGCATTAAATAACCTACAATGCTTTATATACCATAAAACCAAACCAAACCACTTTTAGAAGGTATAATTTACCGGGACGAAGGTTCGACATCCCTGATTTCGTCCCTTTAAAAGGGACGCTCAGAGAGAAGCAATACAGCTTTAATTTGAAGGCTGACTTATCTGATGAATATATATAACACTGAATTAAAACTTTAGATGACTTATCAGCTGACACGTACGGTACATTTGTAGGCAAATGAGTTTTTAATATAAGTTAGTAAGATCCCTATACGCCTAAATACGTCCGCCATTGTGATTATGTCTAGACGCATGCGCGTGCTTGTATAAAATTGAGATCCAACGCTTCTTTCCTTTCTTTTCAGATTGGTAAACGATTGACGCCTAACTAAGCCGTGATTAAAAACAAAATAGCAAAGATATTTTTGGCTGTGATTCTAATTTGCCGTGTCGATCATCGATCAAGTCAAATTAGCCGCTGATGGTCAGTCATTTGTGTTCGGACGCAGTGACCAGCTAAAGTGGACGGTAAAAAAAGGAAAAAAAGAGAGAAAGAGAGATGGTCAGTGAGTGGTAACTAATCGGGTGTTGGGATTTTGTTTTTAGTGTTGGGCAAGGGTGGAGTGATAAACGGTTGGATAAACAAAGAAATTAAATAATGGAAAAAAAGAAAGAAAGAAAGAAAAAAAAACAGGAGTGATGAAATGAGAAGCATGATTAGGAAGAGAGATATGTTGGGGAAGTGAGTAATGTCATTAGTTACTTGGAAAATGACAAAGACCGACAACATCAAAATATAGTAGTAGAAGTTACAAGGACTGTAGAGGCAATACTAATGCTTCATCAGAAGTAATAGTAGTATTTGTGATGGTGTTAGTATTATTATTATTATTATTATTATTATTATTATTATTAGTAGTAGTAGTAGTAGTAGTAGTAATATTAATATTATTATTATTAGTAGTAGATTTAGTAGTTGTAGTAGTAAAAGAAAAGAAGTTGAAGAACAGGAGAATGAATTCGTGTGCTGAGAAGAAGAAATAATAGGAAGTGAAAAAAAGGATTGGTTGTAGAAAAAAAAAGATTGAAGAAGAAGAAGAAGAAGAAGAAGAAGAAGAAGAAGAAGAAGAAGAAGAAGAAGAAGAAGACAAGATAAAAAAGGACAACTAGAAGATGAAGAAAAAAGAAGAAAAAAAAGAAGAAGAAAGTTGATGAAGAAGGACCAGCTAAATAGAAAAAGAAAATCTATAAAGAAGAAGAAGAAGAAGAAGAAGAAGAAGAAGAAGAAGAAGAAGATATGATGAAAAAGGACAACTAGAAGAAGATGATGAAAAAGAAGAAAAAAGCGAGAAGAAAGTTAACGAAGAAGGACCAGATAAAAAGAAATAGAAACCTATAAAGAAGAAGAAGAAAAAGAAGAAGATATGATGCAAAAGGACAACTAGAAGAAGATGAAGATAAAAGAAGAAGAAAAAGCGAGGAGAAAGTTGATGAAGAAGGACCAGATCAAAAGAAAAAGAAAAGCTTTAAAAAAGAATAAGAAGATTAAAAAAATAACATGGTAGTTACAATAGAGGTGTATTAAAGAAAGAAATATAGACATAAAACAAAAAAGGGAATATTCAAAGAAAAAAAAAGGAAGACAAGGGTGAAGAAGAAAGAGAGAAAAATTCCGATTGGTCTTTTATCCTAATCACCTGACCTTTGTAACCTGTTTTCAAATCTCCTTTGTGTGACAACTTTTTTGATTTCTAAAATATATACAAACTCCCACAGAAACAAATACATGATTTGTTTTCTATTTGTTGTTAACAGAACCTATAAAAAGGTTCTTTGTGTGAAAATTAATTAAACGTTTTCTTGATAACAAATAAATGTTGTAACAAAGATTAGAAAGAAAAGCAGGAAACATTTGAATATAAAGAAAACTTTTATGTTCAGCAAAAAAGAAAAAAAAAAAAAAAAAGCGAAAAAAAAAAAAAAGAAGCTAAAAAACTAAAAAAAAAAAAAGACAACACAAAAAACTAGTTGAAAACTCTAAGCCTATAAGCTCTATGTCTTTTTTTTTTTTTTTGTCAATACTTATTTATATTTAAGCGAATTACCACTTAATTCCAAGAGACGAGTTGATGCTCATTAAAACATCTGATTGTTTATATAGAAAGTACTTAATTAGCTTTCAGATGCTAAACGTTCTAAAGTGTTGTGGCTAAAGTGTTGGACTGCAAAATCGTAGTAAGCGATATCGAACTCCAGTAGTGCTATTTCGTCAACGATCACTTACAGACTAACCCTACCTTGGGAAAGGTATGAGACTCCTTCTCTTCTCCAGCTATGAGTTAAATAGCACCCCAGCTGTTTCTCAACAAGAATGGCTTTGGCATTAAATAACCCACGAAGTTTGATATGCCATTAAAAAAAGATAGAAATACTAAACATATCTTTTAAAAGTTTCCTCTTGCAGGGTTATACGAAAGTTGATCAATGGTTTGTTTTTTCTTTGTTTCATTAATGGCATATCAACATTTGTAGGTTATTTAATGCAAAAGTAACCTTTGCAGAGGAATAGTTATGGTATTGTTTAACCTATTGCTGGAATGGGGCGGGGTAAGTAATTTCAGACTGTGTTCAATAAAGGTTCAAGAGACCTGTGTTCAATCCCAGGTCGAGTCATACCAGACTCAAAACTACTACTTGATACATCCTTGCTTAACACTGCATTATAAGGTACGGTTCAAGGGTAAAGTTGTGCAGTCTAGGGAAATGAGTAACGCCCCTCCCCCACAACTTGGTGTAGTAGCTATTGAAAAAAAAAAAGCCTCCGGATCGCCTTCGACTACGGTCGCCAACTTTACTTACTCTATAATATTCGATCTCTGTAATTTATATTCACCATACATACATACATACAAACATATATATATATATATATATATATATATATATATATATATATATATATATATATATATATACGAGGATCATTAAATCAGTTTCCAGATTTTTTTCTTATAGGCACTTTTATTGATAGTACACACATGAAACTCTAGTCCCCTTCGAAGTAATCTCATCCAGCTGCAATGCACTTGTTCTACCGTTCCAACAACTTCTGGAAGGCCCTATGGAAGTTCTCTTGTGTCAGCGTGTCAATGACCTTCGTCACAGCCTCTTTCATCTCCTCAGTTGTCTCATAACGACAGCCTCTGAGCTTAGGGAATAACCAAAAGTCACAGGGAGCAAGGTCTGGACTATAGGGAGGCTGAGGAACTGTCTTGATACCCATCTTGGTCTAATAGTCTGTGACAAGGATGGAGTTGTGGACTGGTGCATTATCCAGGTGGAAATGCCACTGACCCGATTTGAAGAGTGCTGGCCTCTTCCCTAGGAATCTCTTCCTGAACTCCCTTAAAACCTCAACATAGTAACTCTAACCCTAACCCTTTGGCCAATCAACTCAGGTGTATTGACTTCCTTACTCCTACCACATCTCTCCTCAACCCTCACAGACTCCCTGCCTTCCTTGAATTTCTTATGCCACTCAAAAACTGATACTCGATTCATGCAAGATGCTCCAAAATCAGTCTGAAGCATTCCATACGTTTCTGTGGTAGTTTTTCCAAGTTTAAAACAGAATTTTATTGCATATCGTTCTTGTAAAGTTTCCTCTCGTCCAGATTGCATTTTTGAAATTCACCAGCTGTGACAATTAGGCTTTAGTAGGGTGTATTCCAATTGCTGCTGTAGCTGTTAATTTGAACCTGAAATCATAAAAGTTAGTCAGTCATCTCATAAGATGTATAGCAATAACAAACTGAATTCTCTACGACAATTTTAAAAGCCTGTACAAAAAAGTCTGGAAAATTATTGAAGGTACCACGTATGTATACATGTGCGTGTGCGTGTGTGTGTGTGTATGTGTAAATATACACGCACAGACACACTCCCATACTTCAAAACTTTATTAGAGCTGTCCGTGGTGGAATAGTTATCATCGTAGGTCATGGACATGGTGACGCGAGTTCTGATTCTGGGCGAAGTTGATTGCATTTCTCATCGCTCTAATATCAAATATTTTCCCTCCAGCTAAATTAGGGCAGACTAGGTTGGCTATTGAGTAGAGTTTTCGCCAATGATCCGGGAGACCGGATTTCAATCCCAGGTTGAGTCATACCAAAGGCTCAAAAATACTACTTGATGCCGCCTTGCTTAACACTCAGCATGATAAGGCAAGGATCGATGGCAAAGTGGAGCAATCCAGGGAATAGAATAGTGCCCTTCCCTACACCACAGTGCCGCAGCTTTTGAAAAGGGAGCCTTCGGGTCACCCTTGACTAAGGTCGCCAACTTTACTTACAGCAACCAGTCTAGGAGAAGGAAAACCTGTTTAACTCTTTATAAATGATTGACCTTGTGTCCCATCTAGCCCGTGTGGAGAAGTTGGGTAAGTGCATACACAAAAGTTTGTGAGGCGCTCGCGGTAAAACGGTTATTGTTGTTTGGGTATGTAGTTGGTGATCCATGTTCAAACCTTTGATGAGGTTTTTTGCATCTCAATTACCTTGAGAAAATTATGAATCCTATTATTCTCCGTACAGGTAGGGGGAAAAATTAAGGCAGACTTGGCTCTTTAACCTTGGTATGGCAACGAGTTCAGGAGAAGGAAAGCACTGGCGAAGTGGAAATACATACATCTATTCTAATAATTACTGTGTTTTATTTATTTTATAAATCTTGCTGTTAATATTACGCGTTACATCAGTGGCCTAATGGTTAATGTGCTGGACTGTGACCTCAAAGTAAGTGAGTTCGAACCTCACTGTTTTCTATTATTTTTACTTTTGGACTTATGCCCAAAGAAAAGTTATGAACCCCTCTATCCATCCAGCCATGGGTTAAATAGTATCACTGTTGTTTGTCTCCAAGAATAACTTTAGCTTTAGATAACCCACGAAGGTTGATATGCATTTACCAAACCTTCTGCACGAGCAGGATGTGACCCCAGGTCAATTTTAAAGCGAAGGTTAACAGGTTTGAATTTTCCTTGACTGGTTGACATAACAAGGCTAAAGAGCCCAATCTGCTCTGCTATATCTCATGGCTGAAAGGAGAATATATGGATTTATACCTATCTCAAGGTTATTAGTGCTATGGAAAAAGTAAACTCGATTCATCGTGTCGATTTCCTACGATAGTCCAGCAGGGTTCGAGCCTCGGCTCGTGCCCGACCTACTCCTTCCCTAAATTCCTACTTTCATCGACCTTTGTCATCCTTGTATAGCACTGGACCTTGCTGTCCAGTTTAAGCTATAATCAGTCAAACTTGCTTGGACCCAGACTTGGGCCCAATTCACCAAGGCTCATCAGGCTCACTTTACACTAAGTGGACCGATTAGCTGCTTAGTCCAGCAGGGTTCGAGCCTCAGCTCGTGCCCGACCTTCTTCTTTCCTAAATTCCTACTATCATCGACCTTCGGGTCATTGACCTTGTGTCAAATACTGTCTGGTGGGAGGCAGAGTCAAATGGCCGGTACTGAAAGATCTCGGTCAGTAGTAAGACCAACTTCGGACGTAACATCCACAGCGCGAGACTTATAATATTATTTGTTGGACTGTACCACTTCTGTTAATAAATAATCAACTCTATTTCACTGTGTATCTCTTTCTTACCACGATACAACAAATACTATTCTTCTTTTCTTTCTATATCACTTTCTATTTTATCTCTTTTTAGATTTCCTATAAGAAATCAAATCTGTTCTCAACCTAAAACCATCTTTTTCTTTCCATTTCTTGCAGACGGAAATCATTTTCCAATTTTCTCTTCAAGTAAACTTGTCCCAATAGTCCTAATCCCTCAACACCATTTTCTCTATTTTAATATTCCTTGCCAATAAATTCATCTCAGTCTCTCACCGATCGGCGAGAAACAGACTCTCACTAAGACAAATACGAGTTCTCGAACGTCTCTCAACTATTCTGTTAATACTAGTAATAAAATTGTCGAAATTCATCTTTCAGCCGATGTCCACTTCCCGTGGTCAATTCATTCTCTGGCCCTCACGCCTCTCTCCAGAGCGTTGACCACAATCAACACCGCTCTCTTTCTTTTCATATTCACCTAACCTTGCGCGCGTCCACGAACCCTACGATCTGCTGCTAAAAGCCTCAATATGCGACAGTGAAGAACTTTTCGACCGGACTCAGCTGTTTACACGCTTCTTTAGAAGAACATTTAGAGGTGCTAGAGACGACAATGGCGAACGCCTTTGATCCCTATTCTCTGGCTTTGACGTCAAGACAATGGACAGACGTTTATGTCATTATTCCGTTTCCGTTCAGCAAGCCACCCGTTCAGCTGCGCACGATGCTCGACGCACCAAAATCTTTTGCCTTCACCCAGCCAGACTTCGCCCCTTTTGCTCGGTATTGTTGCAGACAATAAAATCAGAAGGACTATTGACTAGCCTTCTTCTACTTGTTAGCTACCCCATCATACTTCCCTTTGTTCTTTCTCAGTCGACGTTGTTATGTATTTCGTCTTCATTGTGCTTCACTCATCTCTTTATCTCTTAAATGTGTATATAGCTAAGCACTTCTATGTAAATCCAGCAAGTCTATTATGACGATTTGTTAACGAGATGAAACGCAGCACGCTAGAGCGTCATTTTCATGGCATCTCGCATCCCACTGCTCATAAACGGATGATATTTAATCGATTTGAAACTAATTTTAAACCTTCCGATTTATTCGTTGGTTGATTGATTTTAAAGGCATATCAACCTGTATAAAGTTAATTTATGCCAAGAGGTTAAAGATTTCCGTTCATTGTGTGTCCATATTTGGGTGTTTTTTTTTCTTCTCTGAACTCGCAGGTGTCAGGAGAGTCCAAACCCATTCTTTTGTACGATGGTGAGATGCTGTCGTTAGAACCCCTGGGATAAGGCTCATTTTTTTTTATTTGCTGGGTCTTGCTTGAAAACAAAAACATAGCTTTGAAAAATCAATTGATTTTAACGGCTTCTTTTGTGCGATGGTGAGATGCTATCGTTAGAACCCCTGGGATAAGGCTCCCTTTGTTTTTATTTGCAGTGTCTTGCTTAAAAACAAAAACATAGCTTTGAAAAATCAATCGATTCTAACGGCTTGTAAAATCATCGAGGGTTATTTTACCCCTAAAAGTAAGGGAATTGCGTTCATCATACGTTTATATCGTACAAATTGAGACCATCTAAACTACAGCATTGTCGAGACTAACCAGATTACTGAGGAGAGTACTGGAGACCTGGGAAGACCTGCTGTTACTTAGACTCTAGTGTAGGTGTGAGAAATTCGCCAGACGAATAATAATAATAATAATAATAATAATAATAATAATAATAATAATAATAATAATAATGTGAGCTTTTTGTTTTCAATTTGGTTTGGTTTGGTTTGCTTTTATGGAATATTAAACAATGAAGATTTTTAATGCCATTTTTATAAATATAAACAGTTCTTTTTCAAATAATTCAGTTTAACATAACTTTTGGATATTTAAAAGTTTAAATGTCAAAAACAGTTCTATTTCAAACAATTCAGTTAAGTATATGTACACCGTTTAAATTTTAAAACAGTTATATTTTAAAACTTTAGTTTAGCATAAGTAGATTGTTTACTTCTGTTTGACCTATAGGTAGGACATTATCAGGTGCTACCACTCCGGGTTAGGGTGGACCTGAGAACGAAGGCAATTAAAGGGTACTCTGCATTACCCAAAGCTCCACCATTAGTGAAGATTATTTTGTGTCTTATCCAAGACATTCGTTAGGAGGGTTTTTTTTACCCCTTTGCAGAGATGCAGTCGGTGCATTCAATAACCTTAGCCGACAGGACCCTTTTTGTTTATTAATGAAGTCTATTATGTTTGAACGAGTCAAAGAGATTCTCATTTCATCTTTAATGTCTTTCTGTTCTTTTGTCATTAATGTAAGTGATAGGAGAACATATTAAATAGGAAAGGAATAATTGAATCAAAATAATAAAAGTATTTTTTTGTTGCTAAAGCAGAAATGAGCAACTGTTTTCAAGAAGAGGATGGCATGAGACATTGTTCATCAGGCGGGCCGCACTACTAAAAAAGTTCATGGTAATTTTACGTTGATGATACATCAATAATCTTTTCTATAGGACCTGCCTAAGAGAAAGAAAAGAGTTAATTATTTTTCCTTTTGCCAAAAAAGATTTTTTCAATAAAAAAATTACGCTATAGGTGGGCCATTCAGAAAGCACTGCGGGTCGCAGGCCACTGTTTGTGTATGAAACTACTAAAGTTATTTTTTACTAATAACTATGTTGGCCACCCGTAGTCGACGATGACACGAAAGCTCTTTTTTCAATAGATACTACACCGAAGCTCAAGCGTGGTGGGGGGGCGCATTACTCCTTTCCTTGGATTCCTCTACTTACCCTTGATCCGTACCTTATAATACTGAGGTATAAAGCACCATTTTTCAGTCTTGGGTATGATTCGACCTGGGATTGAACCCTGGTCTTCTGGATCATTGCTGAACGCTAAGATTCAAATCGAGAGGTAACTTTTTATACTTGATTTTAATTACACAATTCCCAGTAAATCACCTATCCTATCCAGTCATGTTTACCCTTGTATTCCTTTGTTAAAGTTTACTGCATATTATCATTTTAATCCTTTTCGAGTTTTTCACACCAGCGTTAGCCGATACTTTTTCACTTGGGTGTGAGTGACAGCAAATCTCCTCAAGTCTCCAGGACCTTCCTCAGTATTCTGGCCTATCTTAATAATGCCGTAGTTTGGATGATCTTCACTCGTCTTCTTATTTCCAAATCCAGCAATAATAATAATAATAATAATATTTATAATTATAATAATAATTATCATTATTATTCCTCGTGAGTTTTTCTTGCCAGCGTTAACTGGTGGTCTCACATTGAAGTTTGAGTGACAGCAAATCTCCTCCAGTCTTTAGGACTCTTCTTAGTATTCTGGTGATCTAAGCAATGCTGTAGTCTGGATGATATCGATTCTTCCTCAGATTTCCAATTCTTTCAGGCTTTTTGCCAGGTCTTTGGAGACTGTTCCGAGAACACCGTCTCCAATTGGTATCATCGCCACCCCTATGTTCCTCAGTTTTTTCTTTGTTTTTTAGTTATCTGGCAAAATCCAGGTATTTGTTTATATTATTATTTTCTTTGATTTTCCTTTTCTGATCCGCCGGAACAGCAAAATTCAGATGACATTATCGTTATGACACCAGTGTTAACAGATTGTTTTTCACTGGAGTGACAGTAAGTCTCCGCAATTCTTCTGACATATCAAACATTGAAGGTTATTTATGCCAAATCCAATTTCATTTATATAAACAGTTCTATTTCCAACAATTTAGTTTAGCATAGGTACACCGTTTTAAATTTCGAGCTGTTCTATTTGACCCATTGATAGGAACCTGTCAGGTGCTACCACTCTGGGGCAGAGTGGACATGGGAGCGATGGCAATGAAGGGCCACTCCGCATTCCTTAAAGCCCCAGCATTACTTGAGTTTCATCATTGGAGTGCTTAATGTCATATCAAGGACACACGTGTTCCATTGTCGGTTGATTGGAATGTGACAAATGGATTTCTTGTAAAAAGGACAGACGCCTTAGTGGCTAAAATCTTAATGGATGAAGATGACACAGGCTCGTGGAAATAGAAAATTAGTGACAAGTTGATAGGTCAATTAACCAGATTGTCATGACACATTGAAATGAGAAATGAGTTGTCAACCTTGAGTAGATGTGTTAATAAAAGAAGCCATGTTTAGATGTCTGGGTAGAATCCCGGCAAACGGTTGAATTGAAGAGATCTCCCGTCAACTCCGTATGCCTTCATAAACTCTTCGACTCTCTCTCTCTCTTTCTATCTCTCTCTCTCTCTCTTAGACTCCACACTCGGAGCAAGCCGGAAAATATATATCTTTTTTTTATACAAGTTTTCGTTATTTTTTTTTAATTTTTATTTTTGTTATCAAGTCCAGCTGCAGTGTGCTATCCGCTTGGAAGAACTGCAGGAGCAGTATACAACAGTTGAAGGGAGGGTCTTACACTTCTTCAGAAATGCAGTTGGAGTATTTAACAACTCCAGTCAACTAGGCATTTATCATTCGTATCAGAGTCTTTAATTCTTTTTCATTTTTTACAAACAGCTTGATGTCGTCCATGTGTAATTGGAGGTAATTTTTTTTTCCTGATTTACTAAATCTGCAGCTCTAAGGTATTTCCGAACTATGTAATAGAATGGCACAATTGCCTTTACAAATAGTAATGGTGAAATTTTATCTCCGTGGAAGATTATTATTTTTATCATTATTTCCCTTTTCCTTTCGCATTCTTATATCATTTGTAACTAGTAGTTTTGACGAAAATCTGGATGACAAAAAGTTTCCTGCGCTTTCCAGGACTCTTTTCAGTATTCGAGATTATCTCGACAGTGCTGCCCTCTTAATGGTTTCAGTTCTTTCAGTCTTTTTTCCAGGTTCACCGGAGTTGCTTCAAGGGACCCAGCTTTTGTAGGTCTTATTTTATATAACAGATTTTGGTTTGTGCAATTAGAATTTGTCAGTATGGTAAAATTTTAATAACTCTAAATTGAATTAATCAGCACTCAGTTTAAAATATCAAAGGAAAAAAACTGTAGAAAGGAAATATATATTTTATGGGAAATCAACTGATTTCCTTACTAAAAAAGTGTTATTTTTTATGTAAAAAATCGACTCGAGACGTTGTAATATATTTTATGAGTATTTCTTTACATTTATTGACCAAATGGCACTTTTTAAAATCTCTTTGAATTTTACGCACTACACTATTTGACTTGCCTCGAAAAAATTTCAAGGATCAAAACCTTAAATATTTTAAGAAATATTTTCCCTCCTTGATAATTAAAGATACAATTTTTTAACTAATTAAATCATGAAATACTTTACATAATTTCGAGCCAACCACTTCTTAAAAATAAGCAATGAAATAGTTAAATCTTCAGAAAGTTTAAAGATTCATTCTGTAAATTCAATGAAAACTTTTGACTTATTTAGTTTAAGCAAAAATTTAACATTCTGTTTCTTCAAGTTTGCATTTCATTTCGACTCTGCTTAATTATCTCAAATCGAACAAAAATATTGTTTGCATAGATATGCTTGTACAAATGATATTTCCCTTGCTGGTGAACATCTTAACCACATCTGCTTACATATTAACGCACAAAAATACTTTCTCTCCTACATAGTGATAAACTCACTTTAATATATTCTATACACACAAAATATATCAACTAGAATTAGACAACACAAAGTACTACATTAAATGCAGGAACTCTTCTTTCTTGTAATGTAAATATTAACGGATATTTACTTTTGAACTAATATAATCTTTTTTTTAGAATTAAAGACTTTGTAAAATCTGTTTATCCATAAACTTTTGTAAAATCTGTTTTTCAACAAACATTTTACTGAATTTAAAGAAATATAATTTATTAAATTTTTATTGATTTGTGTTTCATCAATCATTTACACACTTTCCCGGTATATATATATATATATATGTATATACTGTCATCTACAGACAGACTGTTTCGTTGTATCACGACTCTCCAGTGTATAGACACATAGGATGCTTGAAGCTGGGATCGAAATCCACCCAACTTTACGTTAGACTTAGTATCATACCGCTCAGCCAACAAGCGAACCACGTCAGCTCGGGAATTATGAGGCATTATGTTGCAGCTTTCGTTTGTTTACATTTTTACCTTACCGGATACCAGAGAACTCAATTCATTCAAAGATATATAAATATATATATAAGCCATCCAGTACCATTTTTTGAGTCTTAGGTATGACTCAACATGGGATTGATTCCCGGTTTCCCGGGCCATGGACGAAAACTCTACTCACTATGCCAATAGGGCGTTATATATATTCAACCCAAGGTCGAGTCATACCAAAGACTCAAAGAAAATGGTACCTGATGCCTCCTTGTTTAACACTCAGCATTATAAGGTATGGATCAAGGGTAAGGGAAGCTGCCCAGGGAAAGGAGTTGCACCGTCCCTTTAACTTTGATGTAGTAGCCATTAAAAAGGGAGTCTTTGGGTCGACCGCGACTACGGTCGGCCAACTTATATATATATATATTGATAGATACATTGAAAGGTATACATATAGATATTCGCATATATATATATATATATATATATACATATATATATATATACGGAAAGAGAGATGGGAGAAACAGTGTATTTACGCGCGAGCGCGCGTGTGTGTGTGAGAGTGAGACAAAGAGAGAGAGAGAGAGAGGGAGAGAGGGAGGGAGTAGATGTCATGGATAATTGGAACAATGACCGAAGACTGAACTTCGTTCGGTGTTTAGCAGTTAACCTTTGGGTGTAGTATATTTTGTTAAACTGTCTAGAAACCTGACCAAGAAGATGTTAGTATAAGTAATTTTTTTTCATGGTCAAATTCACCGAAAAGTTGGGGACACACCTCCAACATATATACTGGGGGCAGTTGGTAATAGCTTTATTTACTTTACGAATCTTTATGTGGACTGTGGAATCACTTTACAAGAACGAATATTTAACAGTCGATTAAGATTAAATACACTGAGCTTAGGATTTGTTGTTCAGATTGAGAGATGGCACAAAAATAACTTTCGCCTATAAAAACGAGTATAAGTAAATAGCCCCTGCTTCAATAAATAATAGAACTAAAAGTTTTTTTTTTTTCTGCAAAGATTTCCAGTGTAATCTATTGCTCAATATTATGGGAATCTCTGTAGGGTTGTTGAAGTTTATTCAGTGCTTTATTGTCAGTTTAGTCTGTCAACATTTCTAGGTCGTTTACAAGCCTTAGGAATAATTCAGAAACTAGGAAGATGGGTTCCACGTGAAATTCACTGGAACGAACATCTGTCAACGTTTAGATTTTTTTTTCTTTGGCGCTAAAAAACGAAAGGATCTGTTAAGCGAATTGAAAACTTGGAAAAATCATTCTTAGATGTGCTACAATATTTAATATCTCAGTTTATTACTCCCAGTTCCACTCTGAATCGCTGGGATAGTAGCTGTTAGAATCGAATTCATGGATCAAATATATATGCTTGAAAATGATTCGTATTACAAAAAAATAGTTGATGCAGCATAATTTTATATAAATTATTTGATTGATGGTTGAATAAATGACTTTAACACTATGTCAACCCATCTGAGGTTATTTTATGCCAAGAGGTTAGGTAATTGCGTACATTACATGTTTATATTTACATTTTTTTTGTTAGGACTGAGTGCAAAAAAGATTAGTTAATAATTACATAAAAATATGGATATGAACATATAATGTACGAGATTCTCTGACATATAGGTATAAAAATAATCTAGTTGACTTGCCTCTAAAATCAATCAATACATTTTTGAAAACTTTCTTAGTTATTTTACACATTGCTATCATATTAAGTATTCCTTTCCAATGCAAATAGTTTGCAAAAAAGCTACTTAACCCATAAATGTACTAGAGTAAACCAGGGAGCGATGACAATGAAGAGGTACTCAGCATTTTCCAAATCTCCAAGGCTGGAGCCTCGCTATCATATGGTTTAATGTCATAATCAAGACACGCGTTGGTAGGGATCTTATTCCTCTGTAGAGATTCAGTCGGTGTATATTGTAGTCCCAGTCGACTGGGCTGAGAATGGACTTGGGTTAAAAGGCAATGAAAGTGTACACCATACTCACAAGATATCCAGAAGAGGAACCTTACAGTTCAGAATCATTCCCTTTTATGAGCCATCTTTCTGGGGAAGGAGGGGTTATACCCCTCCGCAGGGGATACGTTCAGCATATTCTAAGCCTTATCCGAAGGCTCCCTTTTTAATAGCTACTACATCGATGTGTCGAGGAGGGCACTACTCCTTTTCCTGGATTGATCCACTTACCCTTGGTTTTATAATGGTGAGTGTTAAGTAATGGAGCATCAAGTATCATGTTTTAAGTCTTTGGCATGACTCTACCTGAGATTGAACTCCGGTTTCCCGTGCCATTTGCGAACAATCTAGCCTTTATAAGTAAGGAAGTTGACGACTGTCGTCGATCGTGATTCGAAGGCTCCCTTTTCAAATGCTACAACACCAATGTGTAGAGGAAGGCACTACTCCTTACCCTGGATTGCTCCACTTACCCTTGATCCATACCTTATAATGCTGAGTGTCAAGTATCATGTTTTGAGTTTTTGGTATGCCTCGACCTGGGATTGACCCCTGGTTTTCCAGACCTTTGGCGAATACTCTACCCACTTTTTCCGATATTTTTCCAAGATTGCACTAGAAAAAAAAACCTTAGCAGATGTGTGCCTCTTGAAACGGACTTAAATCAAAACTTTCGCCTTTAAGAAATTTGCCCTGCGCAGATACGATCTATTTTGGATCCCATTGTTTTAAAGATAACCAAAAACGTTTCAAGCAATATCTGGACAGAGTTAAAGATCCAAAATATTTCCCAAACTTAAGGCTTTATAAACCAATAGTTATGGTTTACAGGTGGACTCATCCATAACATTTTGGGTCCTGGATAAATTCCCAGAGCTGAGAGATACAATCAGAAAACCGACAAAATATTCGAAGAATTGCGGCATTTATGTTCAATATTGGTCAACTGAAAAAAGATCAATCTTTCTTCTCAGCAATGCCCAAAAGTGTCTCAAAATAACTCACCCAGCTTACTTAACAGGCTATTTTTGACTGAATAGTATTTTATATTTTTAAGTATCTTGACAAATTCTTAAACAGATCTCCAATAAAGAAACAGCAGCTCAATATGACTTCGAAGCAGTCACCGCTTCAAAGACTTGAGAATTCTGATGATACCAGAATAAATGGATTTGTTTATAATCAGCAAGGATGGGAAGACTGTAAAAATTCTTAACTTGATCAAAAAATTCTATGCCGATGTATATAGCTTAAAAGTTGATTAAAAATTGAGAGTAAAAGATTGGTTGGTTGGTTGGGTTGTTACTAGGTAGTTTATAGCATATCAAACTTTGAGGAGTATTTAATGCCAAATTCCGTTTATAAATACGTAGACGTGTTCGTGGTGCAATGGTTATCATTGTAGGAAATGGACATGGTGGTTTGAGTTCAAATCCCGAATGAAGCTAGTTACATTTCACATAACTCTAAAACACATGAGAAAAGAATGAATCTAACTATTCCCCCGCCAGCTATGAGAAAATAGTACCCAGTTCTCTGCCATTAATCTCAGGTCTACTCTGACGTTAGAGTAACGTACCTGTTAGAGTAGTGGCCAAATAGAACTGTTCAATCTTTTATAGTTATTTGAAATTATACTGCTGGAAGCGAGATGTTTGTCTTCGATCAGAATACTTGATAAATAGAGTTTGTGGCGTTGAATAAAGATACTTGAAACATTTTTAATGTGTGCAATCAAAGGATCTCAAAATTGTTTAAAAATAAAGTTACCTACATATTATTCGATTTCAATCTACTTATATACACACACACACACACACACACACACACACACAAATACACACACACACTCACACACACACACACACACACACACATACACACACACACACACACACACACACACATATATATATATATATATATCATGTCATGCTGCTCGCACGGATTTCCCTAAATCTCGCACCATCCGTCTCTATCATCCATTGCTTCAGGCAGGTCTTCCAGGCTACATCTTGTGTCTGCACAGAGCTGTTGCAGTTAGGTAGTAAGTGGTCGTCAGACACTTGTGCGTCCGTTTGAAGGGGTCCATAGGAGAACGTCACTTAAGAATTCGTCTTTGTTCATCCAGGAATATCACGTATATCTTGTTCGTATAATTTAGATGGTCTTTGAGATGGACAGTAGGTGGCCGTTCAAACAGGGGGCCCCATACCCCACTTTGGTATTTCTAAACTTCTGATGACACCCCTTTCAGTTATATTTTATTCTTACATATTCAAATTTTTTCTGCAATTTATGTGAAGGAAGCTTAAATGGCTATAAACTTGGTCTCTAAACAAACCCCACCAAAATATTGTGTGCTCCACCAAAATATTATCATGCCCCACCGGTGGGGCATGCACCCCACGTTGGGAATTACAGCATTAAACCAAACAGCCACACACAACTTATCTATCTATCTATCATATTTACCCAACCCCTCCGCTCGGGCAGGATATGACACAAGGTCAATTTCTAAGAGGAGTTTAACAGGTTTGAATTCGGAGTTTTCCTTCTCCTAGACTAGTTGCCTCACCAAGGCTGAAGAACCTAGTCTGTCCTACTATTTACCCATAGCTGGAGGGAGAATAATTGGATTCATACCTTTCCCAAGGGTATTAGTGCTATGTGAAATGCAATCAGTCCAGGATTTGAACTCGTGTCACCGTGTCCAATTCCTGCGACGATAACCATTACACACTGGCACATCTATCTATCTATCTATCTATCTCGGTCTGCCCACATTTATTTTTCCATCTATCAATCTATCTGTGTGTTTGCGTATGGTGTATGCGTGTGTGTGTGTGTGTGTGTGTGTTTGTGAGTGTGGTGTGTAAGAGTGTACGTGTGTTTGTGTGTGTGCGTGTGGTGTGTGGGGATGTGCGTGCATGTGTGTGCGTGCGTGCGTGTGGTGTGTGTGTGTGTGAATCGATTGTTTTTACCACATGTCAGCAGATCTTGGGTTATTTAATGCTGAAGTTTTTTTTTATTTGCATTCGATTTTATTGCTTCAAATACCTAATGATAAGCATTTGCACACAGTGATATGGTTTAAAGTATTCCAATTTAATACTAATATTTTTTTTTAAAACAGGTATCTTTGTCTCATAGATAGTTAAGTTCCTTCCTCTCCGGATCATCGTGATCCTGGGAGTAAGGATGATTCCACGCTACCCAAAACACTAGAACTGAAGCCTCACCTCCAGATATTGTCAAGTATCATACCAAAAATACCCCCCACACGCACACACATGCACACACAGAATATCTCTCTCAATCCCTCTTGATATATATATATATATATATATATGTCCACGAGGGTCGTTCAAATGTTCTGAGATTCACCCAGAAAGAAGACCCATAGCTGAACCTTTTGTTATGGCAACACATTATCACTTTTTATAAAACTAGGAAAAAACAATTCAGATTTCTGTTTTATGTTTTTGTGCTGGTGAGGTCCATAAAAAAGTCAGAGGTGTGGAAGAAATCTCAAGCCAGAGTATGGGCAAGAACTTTTTGAAAGACCCTCGTATGTGTGCGTGTGTATGTATGTGTGTATGTATGAGTTTGTGTGTGTGTGTATGTGTGTTTGTGCGCGCGCTCGTGTGTGTGTGTATGTGTGTGTATTTGATATAAGAATGTCTTTTATATGTAAGTTGATATAAAATCCCATTGTGTCTTATATATTAAATAGATTACATACTTATCTTGGTCTTTATTATTATTATTATTATTATTATTATTATTATTATTATTATTATTATTATTATTATTATTATTATTTACCCATTGGAGTTTTTCACATCAGTGCACTCTGATGGGCTTTCACTGGAGATTGAGAGACAGCAAGTCTCCTCAAGTCTCCAAGACTCTTCTCAGTATTCTGGCCGTTCTCAATAATGCTTTAGTTTGGATGGTCTCCTCTCGTCCACCAACTTCCAAGTTCTTCAGCCCCTTTAATAATCCTTTAGTTACTGTACCGAAAGCAACAATCACGATTGGTATAAACGTCACCTTCATGTTCCATAGTTTTTTCAATTTCCTAGTAAGGTCGAGGTACTTATCCTTCTGATCACATTCTTTCAGTTTTATTCAGTGGTCAGCCGGAACAGCAAAGTCGACAATTTTGCAAATTCTCTTTTTGTTTTTCGTTGATTATTATAAGTTCTGGTCTTGTGCCCGAGATTAGGTGAACCATCTATATGTCAAAATCCCATAGGAGTTTATGTGTGTGATATTCTAGGACAGATGCTTAGTAGTGTATATACCATTTGTTCGTATTATTATTATTATTATTATTATTATTATTATTATTATTATTCAGTGGCATTGCTTGTATTTTTGTTGTATTCATTAGTGTTGGCCTTGCCTCATTGTGTGAATCTCCGAAATGCTCACCAGCAATCTCGTGTTATTCCAGTGCTCCTTTGACACTTTATACAGTGAGGTCGTTTTTACGTGTGTTTTCCTTGTAAACAGCCGCGAGCATTGATTTTATTTACCTGGCAGAGAACGACTCTGCCATCGGTTTGTTATCTCTAACCACACCTTGTCTGCCTTACATGATCGTTTGCTCTTTTTGAACCGTATCACTTCATTTCTTATCTATCTATCTATCTATCTATCTATCTATCTATCTATCTATCTATCTATCTATCTATCTATCTCAGTTTGTTCATATCTATCTATCTATCTATCTATCCGGGGATCCTTCTAACTTAATGGTTGGTTGGTTGGTTGTTGAGTTTTACCGTGTATTTAGACTTTTCGGGTCATTTCAGGCCGAAGTGAATATCAAACAATTCAGTTTAGTATAAGTATAGATTTTGTTTGCAAACAATTAAATGTCAAAATCTTCAGTTAAATGTCAAAACAGTTCTATTGAAAACAATTCAGTTTATCATAAGTACACAGTTTAGTTCGATTTGACCCATAATTAGGACCCTCTCAGGTGCTACCACCCCCGGCTAGAATGGACCTTGGAGCGATGGCAATGAAGGGGTACTCTGCATTCCCCCAAACTCCAGCATTATTGGAAACTCACCATCAGATTATTTAGGGTCATATACAGGACACTCGTTGCAGAGAAGCAGTCGGTGTAATTTACTACCACAGTCGACTGGGCCACTAAGCTTAATGGTGGAATTACTGGACTGTGATATCGTATTAAGTGAGTTCAGACTCCAGTCGTGCTTTTACGTCTTCTCTTAGACTAATATCATTGGGAAATTTATGAACCTTATTATCCCTCCAGCCATGGGTTAAATCGCCCCACTACTCTTTTTCTATAAGAATAGTTTTGGCATTAAATAACAATCGAAGGTTACTATTTCCATTAAACAAAGAGACCAAATCTATCAGTACATGTATGTATGTGTGTGTGTGTGTGAGAGAGAGAGTAACATTCATATGTGAATAATATATGATCATCTACATATAATGTATGCACATCTGTATATATATATTTCCATCTACATATAATATATGTTTATCTACTTTTAATATACGTCCATCTATATATAAAAAAGCAATCAGAATAAAGGTAAAAGAAAATTAAAAATCTTTATTAAAAAAATAAATCCATTAGGATTTAATAAAAGCACTTAAGACTACATTGCAATATGAAATATGAATGTTTTATAAGCAAATGTATTTGTTTAAAAGTTTTGGGAACAACGGAACGCTTGCTACCTAGTTGCATTAACAATATTTCAAGACCCAATGTATTAATATTTAAGCTGTTAAGTATTTCAAACAGATAAACTATTTATACATTGATGACATATATATATATATATATATATATATATATATATATATATATATATATATATATATATATACATATATATATATATATATATATATATGAAAGATCTGAAATTTGATTCTTTTGTATACGGTAAAGCCTATCTAATTTACTTGAAATTTAAACTGATGCTTCGGTATTGTTACCTTCTTGCCACACACACACACACACACACACACACACCACACACACACACACATACACACACACACACACACACAATTTATATATGTATGCATATATATATACACGAGAATCATTAAATAAGTTTTCAGACTTTTTTCGTATGGGCACTTATAGTGATAGTACACACATGAAACTCTAGTCCCCTTCAAAGTAATCTCCTCCGGCTGCAAAGCACTTGTTGTACCGTTTCAACAACTTCATTCTGGAAGGCCCCATGGAAGTCCTCTTGTGGCAGCGTGTCAATGACCTTCGTCACAGCCTCTTTCATCTCCTCAATTGTCTCATAACGACAGCCTCTGAGCTTAGGGAATAACCAAAAGTCACAGGGAGCAAGGTCTCGATTATAGGGAAGGTGAGGAACTGTCTTGATGCCTATCTTGGCCAAATAGTCTGTGACAAGGATGGAGTTGTGGAGTGGTGCACGGTCCTGGTGGAAATGCCACTGACTCGATTTGATGAGTACTGGCCTCTTCCCTAGGAATCTCTTCCTGAACTCCCTTAAAACCTCAACATAGTAACCCTAACCCAAACCCTTTGGCCAATCAACTCTGGTATATTGACTTCCTTACTCCTCCCACACTTTTCATCATCCCTAACACACTCGCTGCCTTCCTTGAATCTCTTACGCCACTCAAAAACTGATGCTTGATTCATGCAAGATGCTCCAAAAGCAGTCTGAGGTATTCCATACGTTTCTGTGGGATTTTTTTTTCAAATTTAAAACAGAATTTAATTGCATATCGTTCTTCTAAAGTGTCCTCACGTCCAGATTGCATTTTTGAAATTCACCAGCTGTGAAAATCAGGCTTTAGTAGAGTGTATTCCAATTGCTACTGTAGCTGTCCATTTGAACCTGAAATCATAACAATTGGTCTGTCATCTCATAAGATGTATAGCAATAACATACTGAATTTTCAAGAGGCTGCGGCAATTTCTAATGCCTCTACAAAAAAGTCTGGAAACTTATTGAAGGCCCCTCGTATACATATATATATATATATATATATATATATATATATATATATATATATATAATTTATGATAGCGTAAACAGTCAGCAGTGCATATGTTCATCTAGCCTGATGAAAAAATAGGCGAGAAACTCAGAGTTTCAATAAACTCTTAACTCTGTGGCTACGCTATCTGTGATTAGATTTTTAAGCTCTATCAATCAGATTCTGGAGGTGCCCGTGGTGTAATGGTTATCGTCGTAGGAAATGGACACGGTGACACGAGTTCAAATCCTGGACGAGACTGACTGCATTCACATAGCACTAATACCCTTAGGAAAGGTCTGAATCCAATTATTCTCCCTCTAGCTATGGGTAAATAGTAGGGCAGACTGGGTTCTTCAGCCTTGGTGAGGCAACTAGTCTAGGAGAAGGAAAACTCTGAATTTAAACTTGTTAAACTCCGCTTAAAAATTGACCTTGTGTCATATCCTGCCCGAGCGGAGGGGTTGGGTAAATAGGATCAATCAGATTGAGGACGATTGATTTATAAATATAGCAAACAACATTTTAAATATATATATGTATATACATATGTATATATATACTTTAAGAAAAACAACAAAACCGGTCACATTAGGATCATAAGTTTATTTCCATCCTGTTACGCCGTTTTGAAAATTTCAAAAACACGAAAAAAATTTAACAGGACTTTTTCAGATCCTATAGATAAAAAAAACTAGAATAGACACAGAAAAAAGTGGGAGGGGATAGATGAGGGGTGAAGAGTTATCTCCTCATTTAGCCCACTTTCGTTTTTATTTTAATTTCGGTTAGAAATGTAGTAAATTTATTTTAAAAAATTTTCTTATTTTTTATTTTAATTTTCAAATTCTAATTATTTTGACTTAAATTACAGATTTTATATTAGATTAGATTTAAACTTTAATCTATAACTTTACGTAATGATACAGTAATAATTATATTAAATTAAACAAAGATTTAATTTATTTCAAATTATTTTAAAATTTCAAAACTATTTAGAACCTATTAATTAGTTACACTTTTTATGAGTAGTACGTATATACGATATGTTTTTTTCACAATTTTCTATCTAACATTTTATTTTATTTATTCATCTACATTAATTCTCAGTTTAACTCTGTGCTCTTTTTTTAACCCTATGTCTACACCTAGCTATTAATTCACTTCTCTTATTTAATAATTTTTTTCGCTCTCTCTCTCTATATATATATAGAGAGAGAGAGAATGAGAGGGAGAGAGGGAGAGAGAGAGAGAGGAGGACGGAAAAACTGATGGTGATGTAGATATAACCTGGTCTCACTACAGAATAAGAATAAAGTCCATTGTCATAGCAACGGGACATATTATTAATCATTTGAATGTCATTTTTTCTTAATACACATGCATGTATACAAAACTTTTAAAAATGTGTTAAGAAATTAGTCTCACGACAATGAGAAATTTCTTTGATATGGTAATATAATTACATCACGACAACCAGCACCAATACCATTCCCACTACTGCTTACATAATCATTACAACCTCAACCACAGTCACAAGAGGTGCCAGGGGTGTAATAATAGTTATCGTCGTTGGAAATGAGCACGGCGACACGAGTTGGATGGGGCTGATTGCATTTCACATTCCGCTAATATCCTTGGGAAAGATATGAATCCTTTTAATCTCTCACCAGCAATGTGTAAATAGTTGGGCAGACTGAGTTCTTCAGTTTTGCTTTAGCAACCAGTCTAGGAGAAGGAAAACTCTGAATTGAAACTTGTGAAACTCCGCATTGACCTGGTGTCACATCCTGGCCGTGCGGAGGAGTTGCTAAATACACATAACCGCCGTGAACACCTCCATGACAACAACAAACACCAAACGGTACAACCACAGTAACCACCATTACTACCAGTTGCTCTTTCATTTTGAAACAGGAACCACAACCACAGCGTTTAACCTGGCAGACAACTTGCACAGTTAAACACATTCTTATAGAATGCAGAACTTTCGCTGTTATCAGAAAGCGATTTTTCAAAGTAAATAACTTAACCGATCTGTTCGAGAACGTCAAAATAGATGACATTCTGTCCTTCTTGTGAGAGACAGAGTTGTACCAAAAAATATGACAACTTAAAACTGGTTAATCTTGTGCAAACAAATGAAATCCTGCGAATAGAAAATTCTACCTACCTTAAAATTCGTTTTGAAATCTTTGGTTGAATATGTATGTATATATTGACAGAATTTGGCGTTGAATGACCCACAAAGGTTGATATGCCATAAAACCCAAACAATCAAACCAAACTAACAATAGCACCACAGCCATTACCTCAACCACACCTCCCATATTGACCACCATAAAAACCACGACCATGTTTTTTGCTCTTGTCTTTCTGAGAGCATTCACCAGGAGTGAAGAGTCTCCCTACCACCACCACCAAATGTTTAAAGCTGTAGACTGCAGTCTCGAAGTAAGTGAGTTCGAACTCTATTCTCGTTTTTAAGTTCATTTTAGGACTAACATTTTTGGGGAAAGATATAAAGTTCCTTATCCCCACACCTCCGACCAGATATGGATTAAATACTATTTCTGCAATTCTTCTACAAGAATGGCTTTAGTGCTGAATAACCCACGAAAATTGATATGCCATTAAACAAAGAAACCAAACCAAACCAAACCACCAACACCGCACTTGTCTTCTCATTCTCCTTTTTCGTGATTATCTATCATCATCATCATCAGTAGCAGCAGCAGCAGTATCATGAATCCTAAAATTCTTTTTTCCTAATCATATCATCTTTTCCTGTCTTCTATCTCTCCTTCATTTTTCCGTATTAATTTCACTCCAATCACAATCACTCTCATTGTAATTCTCCTTTTTTTTCATTTTTCGGATTATTGTCCTCATCTTTGTCGCCATGTTTATCACAACGCTCCGGCCTTCTCCAGTTGGTTATAATGTCGAACTTAGCCCTTTATTTTGCTCACCGAGGTAGACTGTTCAAGTTCCACGAACCATGTTTAATGGATGTCAGTTATCAGTTATCTCCTGTTGATTTCCCCTCTGACAGTTTTTCACTGACTTTACCGGGTATTGAACTCACACTCTTTTGGGTATGTCATTGGATCTAACCAACGCCTTTATCCACTGTGCCATGTGTCCTTGAGGACATCTGTGTATGGATTTCTGGGTATTTTTTTCATTTTATCCCTTTTATTTAAATTACCTAAGGTCTTGATCCATAGTCCCAGCTAACACCCTTCTCACTTTCTTAACAGACTAACCGACAGTCTATTTTGAACGAAAAAAATCGTTATCATTAACCAAGTTCCTTATGCAGGTGTGTCCTCCTTAAAATCGAACGCTCCCTTTCCAAAATCTTTCTTCCCAAATGTACTTTATTTTCAACCTCCTCTTTTATCCTATTCTCTTCCCTAACTCTTTTCCCACCCTTTTTCGCTGCGCTATCAAATCCATGTGATTCTATATCTGCTACCCTCACTTTTTTTTTTTTTTTTTTTACTAACCTCAACATTTCATTGATAATCAGGCAACTGGTTCCACTCTTTATACGCCATGTCAAAGCGATCTAATGTCCCCAACCTTTTTCTTGTCTGCTGTACTGATTTTCTTTACCAGTTCTCCAAGCCCTTACCCGCTCCGATTCAGTGTTCCCTACCCCTCACCGAGAAGGCTGCACTGTTTACACTGGTGGGTTTTGACATCATTTGTAATTCTTTATCGCCTCCTGGCCCTTTTTTCTGCCTCTCCTTTTTCCAATTCATATTGACTTTGTCTTCATATCCTTCGGGTCCTTTTATATCTGCGTGGAGAAATTTCACCCGTCGACTTGTCAACTCAGACACATGCCTTATTTTGTCTTGTCCAAAATGCTGACTGAATATGGCAAAAGCTACTTGGTTTCCGGAAAAAAAAACCCTTCTTTATTTGGCTTATTTTGCTTGTTTTTTTTTTCCTGTTTTCACACCCTATTCTTTTTTATACATCTTTCACTTCCACACGCTATTTTTTTTTACACATCTTTCATTTGCACACCCTATATCTTTATACATCTTTCATTTGCGCACCTTTTTCTTTTTTTTATACATCTTTCATTTGCGTACCCTTTTTTTATACATCTTTTATTTGAACACCTTATTTTACTATACATCTTTCATTTGCACACACTATATTGTTTTTATACATTTTACATTTGCGCACCCTATACTTTTTTTTATACGTTTCGTTCGCACACCCTATTTTTTTTAAACATCTCTCGTTTGCACACCCATTTTTTAAAATACATCTTTCATCTCCACACCCGATTTTTCTGACATCTTTCTTTAGCACACCCTTTTTTTTTTTTAAATGTATCTTTCATTTGAACCCTTCTGGTATTATGTTTAAAGCGCTGGACTGCGGAATCGTAGGAAGAGAGTTCGAACCCCAATCTCGATATTACGTTCACTTTCAGACAAATACCCTCGGAAAGGTATGAAGCCCCTTATCCTCCCAGCTATAGGTTAAATAGTACCAATACTGTTCATCTAGAAAGACAGATTTGGCATTAAACAACCCAAGACGGTTGATGTGCCATTAAACAACAAACAAACAAATTCATTTTCTCACCATATATTTTTATACATCTTTCATTTACCCACCCGATATTTTTTATACATCTTTCATTTGCACATCCTATATTTTTTTTCAAATATATATATCCTTTGGTCACCTTATTTTTTTATACATCTTTTATTTATAATTTTTTTTTATGTATCTATCATTTACACACTTTTTTTTTATATACATCTTTCGTTTGCACAACTTTTTTTTATACACCTTTCATTTACTTACCTTATTTTTTTATACATCTTCCATTTGCGCACCTTATTTTTTTTAGACATCTTTCATTTGCACACGCTATATTTTTAAACATACTTCATTTGCACACCCTATATTTTTTAGATATCTCTCATTTGCACTCTTAATCCGATTTTTTTTCATACATCTTTCATTTTCGCACCATTTTTTTTTAAACATCTATCATTTGTACACCCTATTTTTAAACATCTTTCATTTGTGCACCTTATTTCTTAGACATCTTTCATTAAACCTACTTTTTTTATACATCTTTCATTTGCACACGCTATTTTTTTTTTTATACATCTTTCATTTGCACATTCTTTTATTTTATATATCTTTTATTTGCACACTCTGTTTTTTTTTTTTCATATATCATTTGTGCACCATTTTTTTCACTATTAATTTCGCAACATTCATTCTTTCTTTAATTTTGTTTCATTTCCACCATTGCTTCTTATATTTCTTTCCCCAATTTCCTTCTGAGTCACTCTCCTTTTTCATCCCTCGTGTTGCTTTCATCTTTCTTTTTTATATTGTCAGTAGCTCATTTTGAACTGACATATGTATATATAGACATATGTATGTATGTATGTATGTATGTATGTATGTATCTCTCTCTTTCTCTCACTCACACTATATATATATATATATATATACAGACTGAGATTGATAGAGAAACATACATACATACATACATACATACATACATATGTGTATATTCTTTTAAGTATATATATATATATATATATATATATATATATATATATATATATATATACGTGTGTGCGATGCCTTCACTAAGTTTCCAGACTTTTTTTGTACGGGCATTTAAAATTGTCGTAGACTCTTGAGAATGCAGTATGTTATTGCTATACATCTTATGAGATGACTGACCAATTTTTTTGATTTCAGGTTCAAATCAACAGCTACAGCAGCAATTGGAATACACCCTATTAAAGCCTGATTGACACAGCTTATGAATTTAAAAAATGCAGTCTGGACGTGAGGACACTTTAGAAGAACGATATGCAATAAAATTCTGTTTTAAATTTGAAAAAAAAAATCCCACAGAAACGTATGGAATGCCTCAGACTGCTTTTGGAGCCTCTTACATGAATCAAGCATCAGTTTTTGAGTGGCATAAGAGATTCAATAAAAGCAGGGAGTCTGTGAGGGATGATGAGAGGTGTGGGAGGAGTAAAGAAGTCAATACACCTGAGTTGATTGGCCAAAGGGTTCGGGTTAGGCTTACTATGTTGAGGTTTTAAGGGAGTTCAGGAAGAGATTCCTAGGGAAGAGGCCAGTACACTTCAAATCGGGTCAGTGGCATTTCCACCAGGAGAATGCACCAGTCCACCACTCTATCCTTGTCACGGACTATTTGACCAACATGGGCATCAAGACAGTTCCCCAGCCTCCTTATAGTTCAGACCTTGCTCCCTGTGACTTTTGGTTATTCCCTAAGCTCAGAGGCTGTCGTTATGAGACAATTGATGAGATGAAAGAGGCTGTGACGAAGGTCATTGACACGCTGCCACAAGAGGACTTCCATGGGGCCTTCAAGAAGTTGTTGGAACGGTACAACAAGTGCTTTGCAGCCGGAGTAGATTACTTCGAAGGGGACTAGAGTTTCATGTGTGTACTATCAATAAAAGTGCCCATACGAAAAAAGTCTGGAAACTGATATAATGATCCTTATATATATATATATATATATATATATATATATATATATATATACGAACGCACACGTATGTGTACATATAAGAACATATATATGAATCTGTGTCTGGATGCATATTTACCTATACACATAGTTATATATATATATATATATATATATATATATATATATATATATATATATATATATCTGTACATATAAATGCCCTATTTGCTTTGGTAAAAGAACATATTAAAAGGAATACCGGGAAGAAAGTATTCGTTTTTTAAAATGCCCATCATTTACTTCGGTGATCTTCGCCGTAGTAAGTAACCCTATTAGATAACCATGTTCAGTAAACGTAAAATTTACCAGGCGATCAATTTACCCGGCGATGAATTTATTGGATTCGCTAATGAGTTGCTTATGTTTGTTTGTGGTGAGTAGTGCGTGAGGAAGAAATCGCAGACCTGCAACATGACGTAAACATATCGATGTAGAAAGTAAACAAAGGATCTCCCACCAATGTTTTGACCAAGGGTGATCGCCAGGAGAAAGGATTCTGTGAAGAAAGATTTGAAAAAAAATGTTGTTTTAAAAGAGTTGACATGCCACAAAAGAAGTGACGATAGATATGAGGCACTTATTGACATATACGGTTCTATATCCCAGGCGGCTGGGGCTGTAAAATACGCCGACTGCATCTCTGCAGAACAGTAAGACCCCACCAAATGAGAGTCCTGTTTATGACATAAAACCATCTGATGATGAGGCTTCAGTCCAAAGACTTTGGGGAATGTTGAGTATCCCCTCATTTCCATTGCTCCCTGGACCACTTAGACCCAGAGTAGTAGGGTCCTTTGTGTCGGACAAATTCAAGTGCATGATATTTAAACTGTAAGCAAACAAATGACTTATGTTGATTTAAATTGTTAGAAATAGAACTACTTGACCCTTTAACTGTGTGTAAACAAATGACTTGGTTTGGTTCGGTTTGACGTTAGGGCATATCAACCATTGTAGGTTATTTAATGCCAAATCTATTTTTATACATATAAACAGTTCTGTTTCAAAAAATTCAGTTTAGCATAAGTACACAGTTTAAATGTCAAAAAAGTTTCTATTTCAAGCAATTCAGTTTAGTCAACAAAGTTAAATGGTTCCAAGTATTGCTCTGTATCACTAAAAATTCAATTAAACATGAGTCATTTATTTACACATAGTTAAATGTCAAAATAATTTTATTTCAAACAATTCATTTTAGCATAAGTACGCAGTTTAAATGTCAAAACAGTTTTATTTCAAGCAATTCCGTTTAGCTTAAGTACACAGTTTCAGTGTTAAAACAGTTCTGTTTCTAGCAGTTCAGTTTAGCATAAGTATACAGTTTAGTTATATTTGACCCATAGATAGGACCCTATTAGGTGCTACCACTCTGGGGCAGAGTGGACAGGGGAACGATGACAATGAAGGGGTACTCCGCATTCCTCAAAGCTCCAGCATTACTGAAATATCACCATCAAATTGTTTAGTGTGTTATCTAGGACACTCGTTTGGGGAGTCTTATTTCTCTGAAGAGAAGCGGTCGGTGTATTCTACAGCCCCAGCTGACTGGGTAAGAATGATGTTTAATTGAATTGTTAATGGTACATTGCAATACTTGGAACCATTAAACTGCGTACAAACAGATAACTAATGTCGAATAGAATTATTAGTATTTAATAGCAGTACTTGAAACTCTTTAACCGTGAGTCTAAATTGAATTATTTATATTGCATAACAATACTCTGAATCATTTGATTGAATGCAAATTAATGAAATGTGTTTAATTGAATAATTAGTCACTATTTAACAGTGTCGAAACAATAACAATAATAATGCGCTAACGAATTAGTTCTAACTCATTTAAAAATGAGGGGGTGTCTTCCTGGTGTAATGGTTAAAGCGATGGACTGTGGAATCGTAGTATGCGAGTTCGTACTCCCGTCGCGCTATTACGTTCACTTTCGGGCAAATACCTTTGGGAAAGATATGAACCCCCTTATCCTCCCAGCAATGGGTTAAATAGTATCACTTCTATTCTTCTAGGAGAATGGCTTTGGCATTAAATAACCTACAAAGGTTGATATACCATTAAACAAAGAAACCAAACCAAACCTTTAAAAATGAAATTACTAACAATCTTTTCTCGTACAAATCGTATGCATATCTATTTAAATGTGTGCAAAGAAATGACTGACGTTCAACTGTTACAATTACATCGTAATAATTGAAACCATCTAACTCTGTGCAAATAATGGAGTGTCTTCGTGGTGTAATGGTTAAAGCGATGGACAGCAGAATCGGCGTGCGCGAGTTCGTACTCCAGTCGCGCTATTACGTTCACTTTCGGGCAAAGGTGTGAACCCCCTTATCCTCCTAGCTATGGGTTAAATAGTACCACAACTGTTCTTCTAGGAGAATGGCTTTGGTACTAAATAACCTACAAAGGTTGATATGCCATTAAACAAAGAAACCAAACCAATCTGTTCAAAAATAATTAATTCTAAATCCAATTATTTAGGTTAGATAGAAATACTAGAAACCGTTCAACCATGTGTTACATAGCATTACGTGAAATGTACATAGAATGTTCATAACTCATAACTAGTCTGGGAGAAGGAAAACTCTGAATTCAAACCTGTTAAACTCCGCTTAAAAATTGACCTTGTGTCATATTCTGCCCGAGCGGAGGGGTTGGTAAATAGAAAAACTCATATATATATATATATAACACTGAAAACACGAAAAACACTTGCGACTTCTTAGTTCAGGTACGAAACATTTTATTACCTTTGAGTTTAACGGTTTTTCGACATAAGGAGAGAGGCACAATCTTTCTATGACGATGTTTCCATCTGCCCCAAACCGCATGCGACACCTGCCGCAAGGCCACTGGCCTGGCTTCGGCGAGCCCCGAAAGTCAACCGTCTTCCTCGGACCTAGAACTCAACTAACTGACTTTTCTCAAATCTCACCCCACGCTTCCGGTACGTGACGTCACTCACATCCCTGGTCACATCCCCTATCTGGGATTTTTATTGTGACATCTCTGAATGACACGTCCGCTCCGCGTGTGTTTGCACCTAACTAAGCGAAAGGTTCTCAGCCTAACTAAGCCCAAAGGCAAGATATACAAAACGAAATCCCTTGGACATTATATTACACGTGTACAAAAGACCAAAAAAATGAGCTCTGGCTTATTTAAAAATGTTATCAACGAAATGTGTTTCCAAATTATATATAATATGTATAAACAGGATTTGGCATTAAATAAGCTTGATATGCCTTAAAAACGAACCAAACATGCACACACATACACTCACACACACACACACACACACACACACACACAGATATATATATATATATATATATATATATATATATAGTATTTTCAGCTATAAAATAGGATAGCAATAAAATCAGGAAAACAGTTCATATCTCCCGTTGACCATCTTCAGGTGAACCAGTATCTCAACGTCTTAGAATGTCGATAATGGCTCGCCTGAGGAACGGCAAAGTGAAAACCACACACACACACACGCAGAGAGAGAGAGAGAGAGAGAGAGAGAGAGAGAGAGAGAGAGAGAGACCATATTTACCAACCCCTCCGCTCGGGCAGGATATGACACAAGGTCAATTTTTAAGCGGAGTTTAACAGGTTTGAATTTAAAGTTTTCCTTCTCCTAGACTAGTTGCCTCACCAAGGCTGAAGAACTCAGTCTGTCCTACTATTTACCCATAGCTGGAGGGAGAATAATTGGATTCATACCTTTCCCAAGGGTATTAGTGCAATGTGAAATGCAATCAGCCAGGCCCAGGATTTGAACTCGTGTCGCCGTGTCCATATCCTGCGACGATAACCATTACACCACGGACAGAGAGAGAGAGAGAGAGAGAGAGAGAGAGAGAGAGAGAGAGAGAGAAACAACTAGATAGACAGATAAACTGATATACTTATGGGTATATGCCTCTATGCATACGCACAAATATATGTTCGTGCATATTTATGACGATATCTATGAATACACGTCTGGATGCATATTTACATATGAATTTTAGATTTTATATATGCTCACATTTACATGTGTATATTTTAATTCCTGTTTGAGTTTTTATTAAGTTCTTACTGTTATCTCTTCTTATAGAAGAAAGATGTTGCTATATTGCACTGCTTTGTTATTCATAGAGCACTATAAACATTCTATTGATTAAAAACGCTTTTAGCATTAAATGTTAATCATAATATTATGTATCTATGTAGGCACGATAGTATACATATGCCTAATACAGATACAACCTGACGGTACATGCATTAAAACCATTACTTAATGAGATGTTGGTTCTTCGTGTATCCATAAGACGTATCTTACTCGTTCAATATCTCAGTTGATCTCTTAAGGGATTATGTGCCAACGAATTAACAACTGGTCCTTTAACTGCCTAAAATTAGGGAGTGCAGGGTCTGTAAAACGAATTTGTTTGTCCTACGCATCCCATAATATGATTGGAATTCGGGTAGTATGGTTACCAAGCCAACATAGTTAAATCTTAATTTTTCTAACATGATTACCATACAGTTTGTACACTATTGCAGTTAGAGACGGAAACAAACGTCAGTTACAGCTTCTGCATATACAATAATTTCAACGGGGGACGTCCTTGATAAATTGGAGAGGGTCCCATAGGAGTAGTCGCTAATATGCTGGACTGCGGTCTCGAAGTAAGCAAGTTCGAACTCCAATCGTGCTGTTACGTTCACTTTTGGATTAACACTCTTGGAAAAGGCATGAAACCTTTATCACCCCAGCTATGGTTTAAATAATGCCACATTTGTATTTCTGCATGGATGGCTTTGGCATTAAATGATCACCGAAATTTGACATGGCATTAAATAAAGAAACCTAAACGAAAGTGAATCTACAGCCAGCCTCTTCTCCTTATCTAAAAAAAGGCCGGCTTTGGGTTGATAGTTTGGTGCCCGAGACCCGCCTCCTAAAAGAGGGGATACCGACGGATACCAAGAGATTTTTAGCATTGTCCCTTAACGTATATTCATCTGCAAGAGGGGGCCTCTCCCCTTCCAAATGAAAGGAATTGATCTTATGTCACACCTTTCACTCGGCGGTGGGGCTAGATAAATACTAGGCATTCTCCTGCTGAAAGATGCCATTGTCATCGGAGAAGACTGTAGCCACAAAAGAGTCCACCAAGTCTTTATTGATATTGAAATTATTTCAATATCAGTACAGACTTTTACAAGTGGGACGCAAGCCACCATTTCTCAGAAGAACGTTGCTCAAAATATAACTCTATTTTGCCTGATCTGTTCCCTTACTGTATATCCTGATGTAGCCTTCAACTTTATCCAAAAGAACACCAGATTCCTCAAATTAGTCAGCCTTCATCAATTGATACAAGATTCCGTTCCGATGCCCGTGTGCACATTGAAGAGATTTTCATCGACAGACATTGGTTAACAATTAGAGGTATTCTGATTGAGCTGTGACTCTGCAGAGCCAAACTCAAGAATCAATGCCTAGGGTGTTTAGGAGCATACGTTGCATCAACAAGATCAGTGTTTCTTAACTTTTTTAAGGGAAAACTTCGGCGTCATTATTTATGGATGAATCAGCTTCAATTTGTTTTGTTGAAAGATGTTCGTTGCTACCATCCAATTTTTAAAAATAAAACTCAAAAATGATTCAGTAAGGAACGTGAAGCATCCCGGTGATGTTTTTGAGAAGAAGAAGAAGAAGAAGAAGAAGAAGAAGAAGAAGAAGAAGAAGAAGAAGAAGAAGAAGAATTTCTGGCAATAGAGAATGTCGATGAGACGGGATTACTAAAGAAATAGGAGGCACCACCGATTATAGAATAATAATAATAATAATAATAATAATAATAATAATAAGAAGAAGAAGAAGAAGAAGAAGAAGAAATTCTACTTATGGAGAAAGCGAAAACAAAGATGAAGAAGAATAAGCAAACAAAAAAAAAGGAAGTATAGGATGAATAACAAAAACAACAACGATAACAACAACGACCACGAAAAAAAAAAGATGTCAGAAAGAAGTTAAAAAGAAAAAAAAGTAAAAAGAAATGGAATTCGAAAGAGATTTAAAGAAAGAAAGAACGAAAGAAAGAAAGAAGAAGAAGAAGAAGAAGAAGAAGAAGAAGGTTTATAATTTTTGAGAATGAAAGAAGGCAAAAAAAAAAGGTCAGAGGAGTGTGGAGTACCTTTTCACAGCTGTTAATCGCAAGTATAGAGTACCTCTTTATTGCCATTACTTCCAGGTCCACTGACACGGAGCGGTAGTAACAGTTAGGGTCATATCTATGAGTCAAATATACTTGTTTAAAACTTACTCGTATTCAATTGGACCGTGTGAACAAAGAAAAAATTCTCATAAGAAACAATTCTACAAAAATATCAATATGAACGAAGAAGGTGATTCCCTAACCTCAAGTCATAAAAAATGCCTAGATGAGTTGACATGCCATTAAAATCAATCAATCAAACAATTCATGAAATCTATGTTCTTATCTTCTCAGTATATCTTCACTTCTTGTTGACACAGCAAATAAAAACGACTTAACCTATTTCCTGGGATTTTAGCGACAGAACATCGTCATTGAACAAAAGTGGATGGCTGGATTCCTCTGTGCATCTGTATCGCTGTAGTCTAGGTGATCAGAAAAGCTACCATCCCCTTCTAGTATTATTAAGTTTTTGCCTATAAATATATCGTCGATTGTTAATCATTTATTCCAGGTTCAGACCACAGCTGATAGATATTTACCAGAACTGGTCGTAAAAATACATCAAGCAAAGCATATCCCGGTAGAAATTTTAGGTAATGCAAATTTTGTCTTTTCTAAGCCGTTTAAATACTCCTCTTCATTCATAACTGCATACAACCAATCCAAAGGAAATACTATAGAAAGACTTACCTGCTCAGCGAACGAGTGTCCTAGATATGACACAAAATTGTTTGTTTGTTTGTTTGGGTTTTATGGCATATCAGCCTTTGTAGGTAATTTAATGCCTAATGCATTTTTATACAAATAAACAGTTCTATTTCAAACAATTCAATTTAGCATAAGTAAACAACTTAATTGTCAAAGCATTTCTTTTTCAAGCTATTTAGTTGAGTCAAACAGTTCTAATTCAAAAAATTCAGTTGAGTCTAAGTACAGTTTCAATGTCAAAAACAGTTCTATTTCAAACAATTAAGTTTAGCATATTTACGCAGTTTAGATGTCAAAGCAGTTCTATTTCAAGCAATTAATTTTAGCGTGAGTCCACAGTTTAAGTATGAAAGCAGTTCTATTTCAAGCAATTCAGTTTAGCATAAGTACGCAATTTAATTCCATTTAACCCATAGATAGCACCCTATCAGGTGCTACCACTCTGGGCCAGAGTAGACCTTGGAGCGAAGGCAATGAAGGAATGCTCTGCATTCCCCAAAGCTCAGCATTACTGAAACCTCACCATCAGATGGTTTAGTGTCATATTAGGACACTCATTTGGTTGGGTCTTATAAGAATACTTGAAACAATTTAACAGTGTGCAAACAATTAATACAAAACAAAATGATTAGGGTTAGACCAGAGTACTTATTACCATTGACTTAATGAGTAGGGTGCTCGTCAATGGTCCAAGAGTCTAGGGTTCTATCCCAGGTCGAGTCATACCAAAAACTCAAAAATGGTACTTGATTCCGGCTTGCTTAGCACTCAGAACTATAAGGTAAGGATCAAGGATGAAGTGGAGCAATACAAGGAATGGAGTAGCGCCCTACACCTTGGTGTAGTAGCTATTTAAAAATAGGCGTTCGAGTAACCCTCGACTAAGGTCGCCAACTTTATTTTACATATAAACATTAAACTGTGTGCTAAGAAATAATTAATATAAAGCAGAATTTTTAGAAATTGACCAGTTTACATGTAAGCATTTAACTGTGTGCAAAAGAGCTCTTACTCGTTTAAAAATAAAATTAGCGACGAACTATTTTGAATTCAAACCGGTAAAACTTCGCTTAAAAATTGACCTTGTGTCGCATCCTGCTCGTGGAGAGAGGTTGGTATATACAAAATGGCACCATTTACCAATTTAATGAAGGAAACCGTCGGAAAAGCTTGTAGGAGATACGAAAGTCGTTTGGAGACCGTGCTTGAAGCCAATCGCGAATTTCTAGAAATAAATCTAAACTATATTATTTCAAGATATTTTCATGTAATTTTGATAATATACAAGGCTCATTAAATAAGTATCCAGCCTTTTTTTCGTATGGGCACTTTTATTGATAGTACACACATGAAACTCTATTCCCCTTCGAAGTAATCTCCTCCAGCTGCAATGCACTTGTTGTATCGTTCCAACAACTTCTGGAAGGCCCCATGGAAGTCCTCTTGTGTGAACGTGTCAATGACCTTCGTCACAGCCTCTTTCATCTCCTCAATTGTCTCATAACAACAGCCTCTAAGTTTTTCCTTGATAAAAAGGGTTATTTTCATTTTAACTTAATTTTGACAACAATTTATCCATCGTACCCTGTATATACATAAATAAATACAAACATAAAAACATACATAAAGTAAGTCTTGCATAGCTAACAACGTGTGAACGCCCAATTATCCAGTTAACGTTGCGGACCGATAGACTGCTCACGCAAGTAAATCTAATTACCCTATTTACCAACCCCTCCGCGCGGGCAGGATATGACACAAGGTCAATTTTTAAGCGAAGTTTAACAGGTTTGAATTCAGAGTTTTCCTTCTCCTAGACAAGTTGCCTCATCAAGGCTGAAGAACCCAGTCTGTCCTACTATTTACCCATAGCTGGAGGGAGAATAATTGGATTCATACCTTTCCCAAGGGTATTAGTGCTATGTGAAATGCAATCAGTCTCGTCCAAGATCTGAACTCGTGTCGCTGTGTAAATCTAATTATAATTGGAAAGACTTGGTTAGGACCCGCCAATTCTTTTGGATAAGCTGATAACAGTAAGGTGCTGTATTATTGTTATACATATTTTCCTAACACAGACCACACACACATATATGTGTGCACTCTCTCTCTCTCTCTTTCACACACACACACACACACACTCTCTCACACAAGCGCGCACACGCACACACAGACACACACACACACACATATATATATATGTAACCGGTTCATTGGTCTAGTGGGTAGAGTGTTTGCCAATGGTCCGGAAGACCAGGGTTCTATCTCAGGTGGCGTCATACCAAAGACTTTAAAAATGGTACTTGATATCGCCTTGCTTAACACTCAGCAATATAAGGTACGTATCAAGGGTAAAGTGGAGCAATACAGGGAATGGCGTGGCGCCCTCTCCTACACATCGGTGTAGTAGCTATTGAAAAGGGAGCCTTCTGGTCGCCCTCGACTACAGTCGCTAACAACAATACATACATACATACATACATATACATATATATATATATATGTAATGTATGATTATTTAGTAAGGTTATCTTGAGGCACGAAGCCGGATATATGGGACACCCACTGAGACACAAATTCACTAGCATTCGTTTGCTAATACATCTTGTTAATCATTAGATGACACAAGGCATCCCCACCACACACGCACATACACACACGTACACACACACACACACAAATATATATATATATAATATATATATATATATGTACAAATGTAATTATTTACATAACACCATGTGAGACAACCTACACACACAAAAACACGCACACACAGACATATATATGTGCACCTATATATGTACTCCTATATATATATATATATACATGTATACACCATTATATATATATATATATATATATATATTTGCTGACCTTAGTCTACGGTGACCCAAAAGCTTCTTTTTCAATAGCTACTACACCGAGTTGTAGGGGAGGTTGCTATTACTTTCCCTTGATTGCTCCACTTTACCCTTGATCCTTACCTTATAATGCTGAGTGTTAAGCAAGGTGGCCTCAAGCACCATTTTTGAGTCTTTGGTATAACTCGACCTGGAATTGAACCCTGGTCTCCTGGGCCATTGCTGAACACTTTACTCGCGCGTGTA